>CAHIKZ030001284.1:942500-1050000 GCA_903632075.3 Acanthosepion pharaonis
AAAAAAGTTTTATAATGAACTACACCTGTAATATTTGAAGAAGAAGAAGAAGAAGAAATTATTATTATTGGAAAGTGGACAATGAAAAATTAGAAAGTGAATATAACTGCAAGAAAAAGAAAACCACTTCATGTACATGAATGACCTTAAAATATTTTTTGAAAACAAAAAATGACAAGAGACTTTTGTACAAGTAATCAGTAATAGAAATGGAATTTGACACTGAGAAATGTACAGTGCTAGTAATGTAGAAGAAAAAAACAATTAACTGAAGGAATTGAACTACCCAACCAGGAAATGATCAGGATGCTTAACAAAAATTATAGCATTTTGGAAATAGCATCCATCAAGTAGAAGGAGGTGAAAGAAAATATCAGCAAAAAATATTTATCTTGGAAGAAGAAAAAGAAGAATACTAGAGGCCCAATTTATGGTAGAAATTTTTTAATTATTTCACCCTAAGCAAGGCAATAAAGCCACCAAGATGGAAGAGATTACACAGTGTGAGAGGATATTGAGGAATTCAGAAGACAGATGATAATAATTAACATTGCATTTAATTTTTTTTTAAATCAAGATTTTTTTAAAAGGAAAATACCAGAAGAAACTGTTAGCAGAAGAAACTAACCATTTCAATTGATGAGACCTAGCCGCCAATCTAGTACTGCACTTAAATTTATAAAGTCTAGATACCATAGAGGAAAGTTCATCAGAACACTTACCATGAAAGTATTTATAGAAAAGGCACAGGGAAGTTGATTGAAAAATATAATAAATATATAACAGAAGCACCAGACCAAATGTAGAAGCAATATTCAAAGCATAGTTGAATGATAGACTTATAGAATTGTAAGATAGATTTTGGTGAGAAAAATTGTCTCTCCCAATACAGTTAACCAACTCTCCTAGCAGCTGATAGCAATTGATTCAGTATAGTCCTTCTACTTCATGTCAGTAGATAACATTAGATCTTAAAACTTAAAGAATAAGCCATTAGGATATTTGCATTGTGAGATACCTCAACTATTTTTAAATTGGACACAAGAGAAACTCATAAACTTAGACTAAAAACCAAGGAAACTGATAATATGACAAGGTTGACAGACTATAGCAAAGAAAGCAGAAAAAGATTAGTGAGCAATGAGAAACTCACAAAAGTGCACAGTGCAGAATATGGAAACATCTAATTACAGCAGCCAAAACTGCACTACAATGAACAGAAGAATGAACAAAACCCCTGAAAACACAAAAACAAAAACCCCAAATTGGAATCAAAAACAATTATATGAGACACTTTAAAAGAGAAATTCAAGGAATGTCAAAAAACTGACATGGACATATCTATTTAGAGAAAACCTAATGATAGAATGTATGATATAATGTATAGAAAGACTAATGATAGAATGTATGATATAATGTATAGAAAGCCTAATGATAGAATGTACAGAATGTATGATAGAATGTATAGAAAACTGAATGTATAGAATGTATGATAGAATGTACAGAATTTATAGAAAACCTAATGATAGAATGTATAGAATGTATAGAATGTATGATAGAATGTATAGAAAACCAAATGTATAGAATGTATATAGAAAACCAAATATATAGAATATATGATAGAATATATGATAGAATGTATAGAATTTATAGAAAACCTAATGATAGAATATGGAAAAAGTGTTAAGGGATAGTACTAAAAATTTAATAAATAAAAAAGAAAAATGAATTTAATTCTCTGAGAAACCAATATCTCTGGAAAATTGGAAACTAAATTAATGAAGCAAAACAGAATCAACCTATTGTGTCGAAATGTGGAAGGGAAAAATCATGATAACATCATACAGTCAAAGCCAAAACAGAAAAAAATGGCCAGGTCTCAAAAAATACTGAATCATATTTCAACCCTGATCATACTCCTCTAAATGGAAATAGAACATACACTAGTATACATCCCATCATGGCAAAGTCTGTCACCAAAAATAAACAATAATAAACCTACTGATGAAAAAGTTAAGAAAGTTTTAAAATAAGCTAAAGAATAATAAAGCATCGCTTGACATTGAAGCTGAACTTTTGAAAATAGCAAACCTATTCCCTGAATTTAAAAATAAATTTCTTAATTTCATGAATTTCAGAAGGGCATCCCCAAAAAGTGAGGTATATTACTCGTTACTGCTCTATGGAAACAAAACAAAAACATAGTCCTGAAGATCCTAAAACATACAGAGGTATCTCAATTATGGTGAAAGTACTAATAAATATTATATTAAGTAAGCTGTCATAATTTTATGAAAATTAAGTCCTCACAAATCAATTTGGTTTTCATTTTGCTAATGAGTGTAATGACGGCATATATGTTGTCAAACAACTACAGGAAATTGTATACGTCTCCAATAGGAAACTGTATACTTGCTAGGTTAACCTCATATCAGTGTATGACCACATCAATAAAGTTCTTCTCATCTGTAAGAAATCGCATTCTAAACTCTGATTCAAATAAATGTCTAGATGTAATAAAGGAATTATATCAATCCACAAAATCATACATGTCTGGCAAGTCTCCAATACGGAAACTTTTGAAACATCATCAAGAGTATGACAAGGAGGAAATGAGAACTATTTAATCACTTCCTAGATTATACTCTGTGTGTATACAAGCACAGATATAAAGAGATGGGCACTGATCATTTAAGCATCCCATACCACATCTCAAATGAATCAACTAATAGAAGACAATGATCCTGCTTTCCCTCCCAAGCCCAATGTACTGATGATGATGCTGCTATTGAATCTTATCAAAATATATAAACTGCATCCTGGACTTTTTCAAATATCTCAGTTCCGGAAAGAAATACTCCTTTCACAAGCCATGGCTATAAAAATGTTAAAAAGTTAAACGAAATGGTTAAATTCATAACCTTCTATTATTTAAAATATATAATACAAAAATTGATTTCTCAAACTAAAATAATTTAAATAATAATTACATTATAAAAAAAAAATTCAACAACATTTAGTCACTTCTGTTTATTTTTTTTTTTAAGCATTCAACCTCAAGCAAGGCGGGAAGCCACTAGCATGCAAGGGGTTACAGTGTTGGAGTGAGAACAAAGAGGAGTGATAGAGGAAAGGATGAAGGGATGGTTAGGGGATAGATCAGGGCATCTGGAGACGTTGATTGACATTACATTTGAATAGTTGGAGATTATAGCTATCAGGAAAACAAGAAATGGGGAGGGAGTTCCACAGGTGAGAAGTGCGAGACATGAAGCTACTGGAGTAGAAGAGACAGCTACATTTAACAGTTTCGACAGTATAAGTGTGTGAGCGAGATGCCAGCCTAGTTGAACGCTTAAATTCATGAAGTCTGGGAACCAGGGAAAGCAGCTCATCGGAGCAGTTACCATGAAAGTATTTGGAAAAAAGACAGAGGGAGGTGACGGCACGTCTGTGAGAGAGTGACTGCAGACAAGATGCCAGATCAGGGCCAATTACATTGCATATACGTCTTTGGATTTTATCAAGGACCTTGAGACAATTAGAAGGGGCTCCAGACCATATATGGTAGCAATACTCCATGCAAGGATGAATGGTTGATTTGTAGATTTGAAGGATCAACTTCGATGAGAAAAATTTTCTTGCGTGGCACAGGGAGCCAACTTTCCTAGTGGTGGACGAAGCTATTGACTCAATGTATTCATTCCTTCTCAGGTCAGTGAACAGTGTGAGACTGAGCAGTCACAAAGATGTGCTCTCGTGGAGTTGAGCATCAGACATTCTAATGGGAGGCAGGGATGGTTTTCTCTGGTGAATAATAGAGAGCAGTTTTGTTTTTGAGGCATTAGAGTTAACCAGCCAATTCCTGCCTCAGTTCACAACCAATTGGAGGTCCTTTTCAAGACAAATGGCCAGGTTAGTTTTGTTGGTGACACTATTTTTGTTTTTGAGGCAGGAGTAACTAGTAGTGTCATCCGTATAGATGCCTACTTGGGAACCTATGACATCAGGAAGATCGTTAATGATGATAAGGAACAGAGTAGGGCCTAGGATAGAGCCTTGGGAAACACCTGCATTCATGGGATAGGAGCTGGAGGAGAATCCATTGAGAACAACCTTCAATGTACGGTTCGACAGGAATGATTGTATTAAGTTGAACAATCATCTTGTAATTCCATAACCTTGAAGCTTGTGAAGAAGGCCGACATGCCAAACCCTACAAAACACTTTGGAGATATCAAGAGCCATCACACGAGCTTCTCTGTTATTATGAAGTGCTTGGTAAACAATTTCAGTTATGGCCATAAGCACATCAGCTGTAGAATGGGCAAAGCAGAAACCATATTGCTTGTCAGAGAGCAGATTATGGGATGTAAGGTGCATAACCACTTTGGCGTTGATTAAAGCTTCAAAAACTTTACCGAAGAGTGGTAGGAGATAGGATGGTAATTAGAAGAGTCAGAAGGGTCTCCAGAGTTCTTAAAGACAGGAATAATGGATGAGGACTTCCAACAGGGTGGAAAACAAGATTCATTGAGGCAATAGTTATATAATTTGGAGATGGCAGGTGCCAGTTCAGGGGCGCATTTCTTCAGAACGATGGCTAGTATCACATCTCCACCACTAGCCTTGTGGGGGTCTAATTTAGAGATGATGCCCAGAACTGATGACGGGGTTATGTGAAAGTCGCTCAATTGATTAAATTACAGAGATAGAAGAACCTTTACTATTTCCTAATTTATTACCAAACTTTAAACCAATTGCCACCAAGTCAAGACACTTTAACAACGAAGATCAGGCCTTCATCACAAAAGGAAGGCAGAATTTGCTTTCTGAAGGCATAATTGAATAAAGCATTTCACTATGGTGAGCCTAGCTAGTAATGGTAAAGGACCCTAATCACCATCATAAAAAACAAATGTGCATAGATTACTCACATATGATAAACCTATACACAGAACTGGATGCTTATCCCCTGCCAAGAATTAATAAAATGATTAATAACCTCACTAGATACAGCATTTTTCCTCAATTCAACTGAAAAAAGTGCAACCTCCCCTCGTTCTTTTTTTTAATTAATTGATAGCTTCAAATGCCTTATTCTCAAATGGGAATTTTTTAGTTTCTATTAAAGGCTGAATTTTATTAAAAAATTGGTTTATCCATTTCGCATAATATGCCCAGCGCCATTTTTAATGATTTCATCTTTTCTTGTGGAGGTAGCTCTCTTAAGGTATGAAGTCTTTCTGCATCAAGCTTAATAACTCCACTGCCAACACAGTATCCTAATATATTGATGGAGTGTACTGAATCCACAGTTATGAACTTGCTGAGGGTAATTTTAATTTTCATAATATCCTCCAGAAACTGTTTTACATTTTAGTTATGTTCTGTCTGTATGCACTCACCAACTGTGATATTGTTGATGTAAGGAAATGCACTGCATAGGTTTTCTTTCTTTATTATTCTGTCAGTATCTCTTTGGAACAAGGTGGCCCTGCTTTTGACTCCAAATGGAATTCTACAGAACTGTAACAAATGACTATTCGCCTCAAAACCAGTGTATTTTTTATCTAATTCTTTAACTGGCACCTGGTGGTAGGCACTTTTCTCTCACACACCAAAAGGCACTTTTATCAAGGTGACCAGACCCATGGAACAACTAAGTATTGACTTCAAGGGACTTGTGCCTTCTGTCACAAGTAACACATATTTATATGTAGTAATAGATGAATAATTGTGGTTTCCATTCATCTTTCCAAGTCCAAACATGTATATGACATCTGTAATTAAATCCCTAAATCTATTGTTCAGCTTAGCTGGGATGCCCAGCTATATACATTTGGACAGAGGGGTGTCCTTCCTGTCTGAGGAACTGAGAAACTAGCTTTCCCAAAAAGGGGTTGCAACAAGTAAAACCACCCCATACCACCCAACCAGGAATGCACAAGTTGAATGATTTAATGGCATTATATGGAAGGTTGCATAACAGCCATTAGGTTGCATAACATACCTGAAAAGTACTAAGAATTGGTGCTTCCTGAAGTATTACATTCCATAAGATCATTGCTGTGTACCTCAACAAATGCCACCCCACTCATGAACACTTTTTTGTATTCCTACATCACTTATCATATGGAAGTTCACTGTTGTCCTGGATAACGTCACCAGGTCTCATATTATTAAAAAGGTTCATAAGATACAGTAAAACTGATCCTTATATGGACCAAGTCAAACTCCTCAACAGTAATCCGACATACACTAACATAAGATATCCAGGTAAAGGGTGTCTACTGTATCTGTTCATGATTTGGCACCCTGCTCTGAAGTGGAGTTAACCCCTGAGCCCCCCCCTCCCCACCATGGAACAAGATGGGAGTATCCCGATTGTTCCTATACCAGATGAGGGCATGACATGTAATGGATCTGTTGCTAAGGTCCAACAGATAAAGGAGATCCGGACAGATGACAAAACCCCAAGATCGTTATGAATGGTGATGCCACAATTTTCCAAGGAGTGAAGAATGTGGTATCCTACACTCACATTGTATAATCTGTGATATATGTGACACCCACTAGTGGTCGCAGCACCAATATGTGATGTCCTCTGGTCGTAACGCCAATATGTGACACTGTGTGGTGCAAAGCTGTAAGGTTTCTTCCACCAGCATTTGGGGTTGATTCCTTGTCGCTGCCACCAGCCTGTGTCCCAGTTGATCTGGTCATTCCCAATTCGATACCAGCTTTATCGTTCCCAGCTCACTTCCAATATCTGGTTACCAAAGTAACTAATTTGATCTCAAGTCTAACCTAACCACGTTGTGACTTTGATCAATCAGGCATCAGGCAGTAGTGCAAGCTGAATCCAGGTGAAGGTGATATCGCACAAGCGTAAGTAAAAGAAACAATAAAACAAAACTCAAGAGGTCCTACTATGTTGAGAAATAACAAATTATCTTTATCCATCTGTTATATACAGGAGTGTGTTTCTCTCCCAGCCCGTTTCTATGGATTTGTGACACTTTTGCATTTCTTAAGCAAGTTTTGGCATCTTAAGTCATTCATCAATATAACTTGCTTTTGGTAGGAAGTCAAAGTTGAAAGGACATGGAATTTCTTGGCCAGCAAGGCAACACTCTGACTTTGTCTGAAACTGAACTCAAACTCCAACTGAAACTGCCTGGTGACATTCGTTTATATGGATACCGACCAAAACCCGGTGTGGGGCCTGACATGGTTTGGGTTCCTCAATAATTCTCGATTCCCAACAAGAATTCTCTTTGTTCTTAGGCCAGGAAAATTAATTACTTCCCATTTTTTGAAGATTAATCCCTTTCCATTTCAGGGGTTTCTCCCTCGTCCGTGAGAGAAGGTCGGAGGAGAGTTATCCTCCTAGACTCTTCCTCTCTCACATTGGTATCTCATACCAATCTCCTCAGTGGGTGTTAACAACTTCTCTGTATTTCTCATACATTCACCTCTGCCTATCACCCATGCTACCACTTGAACAATGATCTCTCGGCAGTGTGAGTGGGGCTAGACTGGCCCTCTTAAAATTATTATCCAGAATTTTGTTTACAAAATTTTATTTTTTCTTTTTGCCATCAACCAAAACATTTTCTTTCACAAACCCCAGATTGTCAAATAATTCTTATCACATCTTTCTTTTGGGGACACCCAAAATTCACTTAGTCGGGTCTCTTTACCAACTCATCAATCACTGTCAAAACCCAACATCTGGCTTCTCTGCTAAGTCAACTTTTAACTGGGGGGGGGGAGTCAGTGTTTTACCTGAGAATCAAATTCTTTTTTTTTCTCATGCCTTAAAATCCTCTTATCACCAGATGCCCATTTTCGACGACGCTGTGTCCGACGTCAACAGTTTGAAAAAGTAATAACAATAATTTCCTCTACAATTTTCTTCCTCATGCCAGAATTCTGACACATACCAGATAATTTTCCTTTGTTGGACCCAGGAATTAAAATTAAATGATATCTCTGAAAGATAACTAATATTGATTCTCTCTGCCTGTATCCCAGTCGTCCAAAATTTTTTATGACCGCCATGTAAAAAAAATTTTGTTTTTTCTTTCTGAATTCTGTTTCCCCTAGTAAACGTCATTCCACTTTACCATGATATTAATCAGTTTTTACAAAATCTCATATCTCGCTTTTCCTTATGGATTTTCTGTCTTGTGCGAAAAGTATCTTTCTTCGTAAAATAAAATAAAATCTTCTTTTTAACGTTGCTCAATCTATCTTTTGATATAGCTCTTTCTTGTCTTAAGTCTTTCCTGTTTTTTTAATTTCTATGGTTAATTAGTTAGCCAATTAACATAGCTAAATAGTGTCACATATACCTCTGTTTTATTTTGTAAATGAATTTCATTCTCAGATTTGTTTTACTTATCACAGGTATAACCCCAAGCAAGTTGGTACAGCCACTAACACACAAGGTGTTACAGGGTATGGAGGAATTAGAAACAGAAACATTAGTAATGAATAGAAAGAGAAAAGAGCAATCAGGAGGACAGTAGATAGCGATTGACATTGCATTTAAATTTTTGCAGATTAAAGTTGGCTGGAAAGCATGGAGCCAGAAGGGAGTTCCACAAGTGAGAAGTGCGAGAAAAGAAACTGTTAGCATAGAAGTTACATCTATCTAGCTCAACTGTAAATTGATGAGATTTCACCATCAGTCTGGTATTGCACTTAAATTCATAGTCTGTGTTCCATAGTGTAGAGCTCATCCAAAGAATTATCATGAAAATATTCATAAAAAGGCACAACCTTATGGTGATGATCAATTGACTGAAGCCTAGCTGCCAGATCAGGACCAATAATATTGCTGATTCTTCTTTGAATCTTATCAAGGAGCTCCAGGAAAATATCAGTGGCACTTGATCATATATGGCAGCATGGACAAATAGTAGATTTATAGATATGCAAAATAGATTCCGGAGAGAAAAATTGTCTTGCTGAACACAGTGAATCGACTTTCTTAGCAGCCGATCTAGCAGTGGATTCAATGTCAATTGAAAGCGTTAACCTGAGAAGGTGCCACTTTCTTGCAGGATAGCATCAGCCATGCTGATGGAAGGCAGAGTAGGGTCTGTATATGTCAAAACTTGTAAGTTAAGCATTTCAGGTTATGATGTTTATTTCATTTTGTTTATTTTTGACTAATGTTTTTGTGTTGGTGATTATCCCCACCAATGTTATTTATCAGTCAAACAGTTTTAACAGCAACAATAATAAAAATGGTCTTATACAAGGAGGGATGAGTAAATTGTCGCCATTTTATATTTTTAATTTCATGTATGTACATTTTCTGTTTCTGATTTTGTTGACTGCACAGTATAGTAGAGTCAGTTGAGCACCATCTGTGAGAAGAGCACCATGACGCAATTCAATTTGGAAATGACATGCTGTACTGCTTGACATTTGTGCCACAAACTACAATACAAACATTTCAGAGTGTCTGGGTGTCAATCTGAGGACAAGTGCAGAGGATTCAAAAAGAGTTATTTATTTATCCATCATACCCTGTATATAATTGACAATAATCTTATATTTATTTATTATATATACATTTAAATGCAATGTAAAACATCATTTTCTGTTTTCTTAATTCTTGTTCTTTTATTGTTCTCTCTTTCCTTAATAATGTTTTTTTTCTAATATTCTATCACACTCAGTAACCACCTGTACCTTAATGGTTTTATTGCCTTAAAAATAAAATGAAATTGTGTTGATGGTCAACTCAGAAAGGAAACTACAAGACTTCTTAGACAGGGTGATAGAAGAAAGTGATAAAAAAGGACTAACCATTAACTGCAAGAAGACAGAAGTTATGGTCATCAGCAAGAGAAAAAGGCTGAGATATGAATTATAGATCAGAAATATAAACATAAAGCAGGTTCAGTAGTTCAAATATCTGTAAGGTGTTTAACAGAAGATGGGAGATGTGACACTGAGATTCAAACATGCATTGGACTAGCAAAAAAGCATTTCAAAAGCTAAAATTTCATTGGAAACAAAGAAAGGAGTGTTGGATTGATATGTTGTATCCATTCTCTTTATGGTGGTGAATGCTAGACAATCTACTCCAAGGATGAAGAAGCAACTAGAAGCAGTAGACATGTGATTCTACAGAAGGATACATAGATGGTGCAAGTAAGTAAGAAGGAAATCTTAAAGAAAATGGAAACAGAGAGAATACACATTCAAAATCAGGAAAAGACTGCTGAAATTCCTTTGACATAATGAGGAAGGAAAGATTACAAAACTTAACACTCACAGGGCATATTAATGGAAAAGAGAGACAGGAAAAGTGAGCTACTTACCTGACAAGTTTATGTGAATGGATGGTGAAGCAGGAGTCAGGCACCTTAGCAAAGGGAGTAAAACTTTTAAAAGCCACACAAGATACAAAGTTTTGAAGAGTCCTTGCCTATGTCCTGAAGGGGTCTGGCACATAAAAAAAGAAGAATATTTAAATATAGGGTTTTAATATTTCAAAAGTTGTTTTCATTTAAACTCATCCAACATTTACTAGATGAACTGCACTTATTATTGTCAATCGATTCTGATGTTTTTTTTTATCTTTGCTTCCTTTTTCTTGTTTTGCCTATCTCTAGTTTTTTTACAATGTCTACCAGATAAAATTGGATGACTATGCTTTGAATTCTTTATATAGTAACAGTTTTTTCTGGAAAAGGCACTGAAATGATCTCACACATTTCAAATGATAGGTGGAGACAACCAATACCAGAAAGTATTGTCCGTCACCTGTATACAAAAGCATATATATATTTGTTACAGATCAAAATACAAGTAACCTCTCTAGTTAAATACAAACAAAAAGATATACCATAAAGTTAAAAATTAAAAATAAATAAAACCAAATATTATTTTTTTACAGACTTTACAAATATCTGGGTACATGAGAAAACCATTTTTCCTGAAGCAACTAGAACACATTCATAATTCTTGGAGGCTTGTCTCTTCAGAATACTCTCAAGAAGAAGCAAAACCTACCAAAAAAATATTCTTTTTAACAAGCACAAAAATGTTTTAAAACTCTAGAGTATAGAAATATATTATTTATTTTTCATTAAGAAATCATTCACCCTCTGATGATAAGTAATAAAGAGTAGATAAAAACAATATAAGGAATCTCACAATTAAGCCCCACCTTCTATAATAAAATAAAAAAGAATAAAATGTAAAAATAAAAACTGTTAAAATCTTTACATTACTTTTAACAGAATATGTTCCTACTATTACTGCTTACCTGGGACTTGTGCTCCAGCCCTGTGCTGGGAGGTATCACGGCTATGTCTAGGTTGGACCGGCTCAAGCCTGGACCAGCTATGACAAGCCAAGACCAGCTATGACTAGCTTAGACCAGCTCTGACCAGCTTGGACAAGCTATGACCAGCTAAGACCAGGTTAGCCAGTGGCCTGAGTGGAAACACATAGGTTCCCCACATTAAAACCGACCTTGTGTCACATCCTGACTCAGTGGGGCATCAAGTAAATACCTACTATTACTACCCTCCTCCTTACATCTTTCTATTTCCTTTTCTCAAACACATCTATGCACACACACACACACACACATATACAGAAGTCACATTATATTTGCCAATAGGATATACCATCTAGAAAATATATTTATCATGTTGGTCACCCCACTGCTGCCAGCCAAGAAAGATGAATCTATCAAAACAGAATATAGTCAGATGTCTTTCATGCACTATCTATAAATAATATTGTTTATTATCATAACATATGCAGTGTGTGCTTAGATAACATTTCTTCATATATTATTGCATTTAGGACAATGATCAAATCTTGTTAGCTTGATGTAAAAGCTGGTATAATAAAAACTATGTAAAACCTTTTCAGCAGTTATTTTTCTATCAAAAAATTAGTTTTTAATAAAATGTAACATGTTCTAATATTATATCCATACATATATACATTGATATTACAACTATATAATGTAAATATAAAAGTGGACATGCTAACAGGCATTTTCATGCTTGAATATAATCTTCAGGTCATTTGCACCTGCATTCAAGTATGAAACAGACAATCACCACTTGGTGTTGACCTCATAATCCACTTTTATATTTACATTTATTATGAGCAGTAGCAAATAGGCACCTGTTAAGATGAGAGCTGTCATGCAGATATAGCTGGAAATAATGATTTCTGTGTGCTATAGCAGCAGAACATGCCGGTGTGAATCAGTGAGAGGATTGCGGTTTCACCTGGTATTTCCAAGAAGGGAAAGTCCATGCTGGCTTTGATCCAAGAAGAAACCTCAATGGTGTAATTTTCAATTGGAAGGTTGAAGATGTCAATCCAGAGGCATCAGTGAGAAAATCCTGGAATAAGTCCCAATCAGCATGCTGGTAACGGAAAGAGTTCTTAAGGATGGGTCCTGTTTAATGAATGCTTGGAAGAAGATATCAGTAGCTATCACAGAGTGGCTCAAGTTACCAAGAGGGCAATATTGTGAAGCTTGTCAAGAGTGAGAAGATCAGGTAAGAAATAGATCCAGTAGAGAAGCATATTGCTCAGTTTGACGAGGGAAACAAGAATGGAAGTCCATGATTTGCACGAGGGCCCAGTTTGCTACTGCACATAATAAATGTAAGGAAGTCCTCGAAGAAGCTAAGTCCCTGTTTGCTGAGAGAATGATGTACCACATATTCTCTAAAAACTTTGGCTCTTGTGACTACTCGTATCTCTGTAATAGGGTACAAAATAAGGGCAAGATCACTATTCCCTGCTCTTCAATCGATTTGAAGTGTTATAATCCATGCTGATAAAACTTAAATGCTTTGCCCATAAATTCTCCTCAAACTCTACTCTTGACTCACCTGGAATATCCCTACCTAACTTCCCACTTAGAACTGATTCTCTGTTGAGTGATATACATATCATTTCTGCTATCATCTCTAACCATGATCACCACAAATCATGTGGATCCAGTGGCATTCCTGTAATAGTCATTAAGAAGTTTGCTCATATACTAGCTCCTGTTCTACCTAAACTGTATAATAAATGCCTCACTGCCTTGTGCTTCACTGTTTGCTGGAAGCCATTGGCTGTTGTATCTGTTTTTATAAACTCTGGTGAACCATCCAACCCATCTAACAAGACCACATTCAGACCATCATCAACTTGGAAAACGATGACTTATCATTTTTTTACACTTCCAAAACTAAACTACTCTCTATTAATCATCTGAGAGATTTCAGTCACTCTAAGGTTGCTCCTCTGTACCTTTTCATAAATACTTTCATGATAATTCATAATTGTTCAGATGAGCTCTTCACTATGGTACCTAGACTATATGAATTTAAGTGCAATACTAGACTGGTGGCAAGATCTCATCAATTGACAGTTGAACTAGCTAGTGGCTGTACTGCCTTGCTTGGGGTGATACCATTTAATAAAAAAAAAATATATATATATATATATTTAGTGGATACCCATATTTGTGTAGATGCTTCATTTATTTATTAAACTGTATATTTATTAATTTCCATTTATCAACTTAAATATTAGAGAAAATTTATTAAAGGAAATATGTGCCTTCTGGCAGGATTCAAATCTGCATTTGAATCAAGAAAATTCAAATAGTGCCTTGTAAGTGCAAATTTATTCAAAGATTCTCAAAACATATATATATATATATATATATATATATATATATATAAACAATCTGATTTCTAAAGTGATAATGGATTTTTATTTATTAATCCAACAGATTTTATCACTTAAACATTATTTTTAAGTGATAAAATCACTTAAAAATAATATTTAGATGATAAAATCTATCAGATTATTCAAATACAGTGTGTAGGTTATATATATACACACACACATATATATACATACACACACACACACACACACTGTATATACACACACACACACACACACACATATATATTCAAAAAAATATTGTTAACTATAACAGACAAAAAATGTCTATTATGTTTGATCATGAGCTATTCTAAGCTTTGTATAGTTGCTTTAATTTCAGGAGAAAATAAAAACAAAACTATATATATATATATATATATATATATATATATATATATATCAAGGTTCATACAAACTTTCTCTTCCTGAATCTTCTTATCATATATTTAATAAAAAATATTATTCAATAATAATAATAATGAAATTAACCCATTGTAGCATAAAATTTTCTAAAAATTTAAGCCCTTTTGCCTAATCTTACTAATTAATAATAATCTTTAGGCTGGGAGACTTTAAATTTTAGTTATTACTTCTTTAAAAAGATTGTATACTAAGCACTAATGGGTCAAATAGTTTAAACAGCCAAGCTTAGTATTTGGACTTTAAACCAATTTCTCTCGACATTTAAAACTTAATTATTAAAAACCAGTTTGGTCCATAATTTTTTGTTTATAGTTTGTAATTTTGTGTGTGTGTGTGTGTATGTGTGTATGTATATATGATATTTATACATAAATATTCTACAAATATATTTAATTTGACATTAAAAAATAATTAATTAAAATAAAATTGAACAATCTATAAAGTGGAAGGTTTGTAAAAACCATTCTCCACATAATAAACACAATAATGAGTCACAAACAAACTCAAATCAAGCTGAAAAAATTATTGTTTTCAAAAAACCCCAATATCATCATATGATTTATGAGATCAAAACCAATAATTATTTAGTTCTTTTAACAAAGAAAAAAAAAATAAAAGTTACAATCTATCTTAGATATATACAACAAAATTAATAAAAAATATATAAAAAATCATTTTAAAATGTTCATAAATAAACTGATGACAGTGAACAACACAGATATTTGGCTTAAAAAAATCAAGAAGACTGTCAGGGATAACCAACAAGGATATTTGTTTATTTAATCAAAATTTAATGACGGTTTTAAACCTGATAATTATATCCCAAATACCTACACCTGTATACCAGCTATCAAAAACCCTCACTCATATAATTTCTTCGTACATATCCAACAATTACATCATCACATCAAAAAATGAATTTCTCCATATCTTAAAAGAAACAAATCCCACAGGTAGTACACTAGCTTCAGTCGATGTTGAAAACCTTTTAACCAACATCCAAGAAACAATCAATATAATTAGTGACTGCATCTATAAACACCTATTAATTGCTTCTCCAAAAATTCAACCAGCAAGTCTTTGAAAACTACTTCTCACTTGTACCATAAGAACCCCATTCTATCATCATAATGGTAACACCTACATCCAAACTAATGGTGTCATCATGGGAAACCCATTAAGTCCTACTTTCACTAACTTTTACATGTCTTATATTGAAACAACTGAGAAACTACAAATCTACACAAGGTACATTGATGATATTTTTGTTTTGATAAAAATAAGGACAAAATTATTAATCTAAAATCAACTTTTGAAAAAACTCAATGCTAAAATTTACATAGTTAATAACAAAGTCCCATTCATTGATATTTATATAGAACTAAGATCCAAAGTATTTACCACTTACCCATGTAAAAAACCCACCAGTACAAACTATTGTCTTTCTAAACTATGATAACGAATGCCTGGAAAGATATAAAATAATAGTGATAATAAACTTCTTAAATAGAACACACCAAAATTCCTTTATTAATATCGTATAAAATTCAAAATTTTAGGACATAAAATAAACATTAGTCAACAATAATTTTGTTTCTAACATCATTCATAAACAATATAAAATTATTCTTACAAAAAAAAATTATATGGGAAAAGTAATTAAAAAATATGCACAACAAAACATCAACATGTTTTACTGCAACCAGATATATAATATTTATAATAGGACAAATTTATTATATACAAATGAATCATTTTACCATATTTCTGTTTTAAATAAAAAAAAAAAACATGTAAAATTTATAAATATATTAAGAAAATGAAAAACTAAAAACCTTGTTGTCATTACAGGAAATAATTTCCATTCAAACTGGGAAAAAATGACCAATATAGTTGGTAATTTAATTTCGTTTGCCTTTACAAGACGACCTTGTTTCATAAAACAAATTTATTACCTATATTGGAACAGTTACAACTCCTTTATAGATAATCATATATCACTTATCAAACCAAAGTACTAAAAAAAAAAATCAACCAAAATTTAAAAAATTTATTACAAAAATTCTATTTGATAACTATAAAATTATATATAAATCATATTAAAATCAGAAACAACTCACTTATTAAACGAGTCTCTGTATATCAAACATTTTTTTCCTATTATCAACTTCACATTATTTAACTTTTGAAAATGGGATATTGTTTTTTTTTAAATAAAAAAATGAAAAGATGATCTGTGAAATGTGTTGACATCATAATTCATATAAAATTTTGAATAAAATTTCCAACTCAAAACAATGCAAAAATAAATTACAACATAACAGTCAAAACATCTTTAACAATATAAACCTGAGATAAAACAAAATGAAAATCGGAATAATCAAAAATCAAAAGTTTTTTGAGAAAATTTTCTATGGAAAAATTTTTGTGTTTCAAATCCTACAAAACATTGTTTATAAGGTTGCTGAAAAATTTTTAAAAAATTAATATAATTTTCAAAATCTTTAATATTTAATGAATAAAATGTTTGAAAGCAGGTTATTGCCCAAATATATCATTTTATTATATATATATATATAAAATTAAATTTTTATAAAATACATATTTCTATTCAATTTTAAAAACTATATTAGTGGATAGTCATATTTTAGGATTTTTTTCTGTTTATTTTATAAAACAATATTTAAATTTTCATTTAGAAGATACAATAAAATAAAAATTATTGTTTTTAAATTATTTAGAAAAGATTGAACAAAATCCCTCAAGGAATTGGAAAAATGGGGAAGTTTCTTGAAGTCAGGTTTTTAGACATTTAAGAACATTTCTTGAACAAAAAGATTTAGTAGAATAAAATAAATATATTGTTTAATACACAAAAGGACTATATAGTGTTGACCTCAATATATATTTTTATATTTAGATAAATTAATATATGAAAAAAAAATAAAAAAAACAAACAAAAATCTGAATATGCAATTATATAGTATTAATGTTAATATAAAAGTCGACGTCGGACGTTTAAGTCTATTTAAGACCATCTTCATGGACATTTTCATTTAAACATAATTAACATTAGAACTTATAAAAATTTAACACAAAAGACGATGGACATAAGAGCCCAACTAATCCAAACAGATAACTGAAATTTTATACAGATCAGCGTTCCGTTTAAAGTTCTAATGTTAATTATGTTTAAATAAAAATGTCCATGAAGATGGTCTTAAATAGACCGAAACGTCCGACATTGACTTTATATTATTTTTAATAAACACATAATTTGCATATTCATATTTATTTTTTTTTTTTTCTCAATTTATTTATACTTCATAAATTTATATCCATATATTTATTACAAAAAATATATATATAAATATAGTATAGCTTTAAAACAAAATTTTTTTTATATTATATATATATATATATATATATATATTTTTGTATTTAGGCAACAATCCTTTTTCAACATATTTCATTGATAAGACAAGGTTTTTTTTTTCCATTTTTTATACAATTTCTCATGCGATCTAATAATTTTTTTTTCTTTTCAGATGATAAATTATACAAAAACTAAATGAATGTTTTTTTTTTTTTATCCAAAATTTTCTTTTGGCTATACATTTAGCCATTTTCATGGATTAAATATTTTAACTGTTAAATAAGAAATAGTTTGCTGCATGTATGTTTTATAAAATGTTTTCATTTTTCAAAACATTTTCAAGATATTATATATCCATATATGGATAGTTAATATATTATGTGTTTTTTTTTGTTTTTATTAATAAGCTATACATATCCATTTTTTTTAAAATATATTTTTACATATATGATCTATATATATAAAAAAAAATGTGTGTGTGTGTGTAATGAATGCACAGGCTGCAATTTTCAATGGATTTTCACCAAAATTTACATGCACATGCTCCAAGTTTAGCGGGAAGGCCAAGACTGACCTTTGCATTTCCCAACTCCCATCGATAGTGGAAATAAAACAATTTTTTCATGCTTCTATGGCAGTTTTCATGTAGTTTGCATATTTTTTCTACTATTGATTTAGAGCCTATAGCTGGCTGCCACGAATAGGCAGGAAGATTATATTGGCTAGAGTGATGAGCCAACAGCTGACTGACATGAATGTTAAGATAGCATGTTAGCATGAAAAAAAAATCAATTATATGCATTTGTCACAAGTGGGAAAAATTTAAAATGCAAAAATAGTTTTACTCCAATTGGCTCATTCGCTTGATTATTTTCAACATTGATTCTGATTGGTTTAGAACTGGGTTGGGTGTGAAAAAGTATTTATTAATTAACATTCTTTTTTCAAAAAGTTTTTCCAGAAACCAAGTCCTTTTTTAAAGCTGAATTTTGTGTTCATTTTGTTTAGTTCTTTTTTATAACATTTTTAATGTTTAATATAGAGCTTAGAAAAAATTTGCAGTGTGAGATAGGCAAGAAATAAGGCATGTAGCAACATCAGCATAAAAGGGCACTCCTTTAAAAGGCAAGGAAAATTTTAAAAATATTTTAAGTCATATGATAGCGATTGCTGTATGAGTCATACGATTTTTAAATCAAGCACGGGCAACGCCTGGGCCATGCTAATTTTGCTATATATTTATATATTGTTATGATCAAATATGTTAGCAAATAGTGTCCAGTTTTCTAAATGAATATTTAAATACAGATTTAATATAGCTTGGTTAATTAAATGTAGATATGTGTAATTTTTTCAAACTTGTTGTAATTGGAGATTATAATTTTTACAAATTTTTATTGATCAAAAACACATTTTAATTTTAATGAGCATTTAAATTGAATAAATAATATTTAAATATTTGGAAAATTTATTCCAAAAAATTTTTTTTTTTTTTATTTAAAAGGTTAAATAAAAAAATTAAATAAATAAATTTAATCTAATTTTTTTACTATTTTAAACGAACAATGTTATGCATTTAAAATTCTTTATTTTATACTTAATTCTGCATTCATCTTTTTTAAAATTTCCGTTCATTTGATTTTTTTGAAATATTATTATTTATAAATATTAGATAACAACTTAAGACAAACCAAATATGCCAAATGTCTAAATTCAAAATTTTAATTATTTAAAAATTTAATTTCATTGGCCCCATTGTTAAATTCATTGAAAAAAATGGATCATAGTTCTTAGGAGAACTGTTGGAAAGCTTTTGCTAGCATGAAACAAGTAAGAAATTTTGAATTTTTATTTATACTGGCATTTTCAAAAAAAAATTAATCAAAATAAATGTTTAAATTTCATGAAACTGTAATTTGTTCAATCAGCATAAAATAATATTTATTTGTGTAGATTTTTTAAATTTAAGAAAGGTGTCTGAAATAGGGTTTTTGTTTTTTAAACCCTTGGCATTTTTATGCAATATAATGAACAAGAGATCCTATTACATTCTTATTCTTTTTTGCATTTATTATTTTAAATTGGAATAATTTTTATTGAATCATATTGGAATATATTGGATAGTTTTGGATGCAAGTTCATACCATTGCAATCTAAAAATTTAAAATGTTTAGTTGAATGTTATATTCATTCATTCTTTTCCCCCGCTTTATTGGGTAAAAATAAAAGGACAAACTTTTTTCTATAATCTTTCATGGTAACTATTCTACCACAAAAGAAAAAATAAACCTCCTTTAGAAATAAAAAAATCTAATTTTGTCAGTCATATTTATCGAAAGATACATGATGGCCTAAGCATGTATTAACAAAATTTAAAAAATAACTGATTTGATTATTCTTTTATATTTGAAACATATGTTTTTTTTTTGTGATAATTGTATAAGTTCTAAAAATGACTTTACTTTTTTGATCTAAATTGAATTCATTTCATTTACTGTTAATTTTAGTAATTAATTTTTTTTATATTAATTTAAATTTTTTTTTTTAAATTTTGAATCCTCAATTTTTAAAAAATATCAATTTCAATTGAAAAAGAAACTTTTTTGTTGTTTCTGTCAGGTTATAAGCCATTGTTTAAACATAGATAGATTGATAGATAAATAGATAGATATACAATTTTTTTTGAATAAATTGTCATCTAAATTAGGCAAAAAAAGAAAATAACACTGACATCTCATTTTAACAGATATATTTTAAAAATTTTTTAAAAATATCTTGAAATATTAATGATTAAATTTATTCAATAAAATTGCCATTGGCTTCAACCACAGCCTCTGACAACTTTGGAATCTCTTCAATATTCTTCTGGTTTCCTTTTTAAGTTGGTGAATGATGCCATAATTTTGCCTTCAGTTCATCTTTGTTGTTACAATGTTTTGTTGGTCTCTTGTTAAATTGTTCCAACATGTAAATAATCAAAAATTTCAGTCTGGGTTGAGTTGGTAGCCAAATGTAAATTGTGATGTTGTTAACAGGATTACTAAAGAAGCCATTTTCTGATTTTATGGTTTATCCTGGTGCAGAATCCTGTTTAAGACATTCATAATGTGAAACCACTTGACCTATTTTTCACTACCTTCTCAAGGAACTTGATGTAGGCCTCCTATTGTTGAATCTCAGACCCTCACCCACAAATTCAGGAGTTCTTTCTTATCAGAATGATCAATGTGAGTTTTTTCGAATTATGTATATATATAAAATATCTACATTCTTAAAAAACATACATTATAATCTTTTCTCTCTGTCTAAAACCTGTCTGTCTGTCTGTCTCTCTCTATAAAATATATATATATATATATAACAGCATCCTGTATATATATAAATATAAATATATATATATATGTATGAATGCAATATATTATATATATTATTTATATATTATATTTTATGGGTCAATTAAAATTTACAATATCAATAGAATTAAACCTATAATAGTTGGATTGATAGGAAGTTTGTGCAATGGTTTCATTTTTTTGAATCATCAAACAAACACCACATTTAAAGGACACAGACTAAAAAGTATGAAACCCATAAAATAAATCACATCATTCCATGTTTATATATATATATTGAAGATATATATTATATAATGATATGCTATATATTTTTAGCTATGATGGTTATAATTCTTGTTAGATTTAATGGTCAGTTTATTGTTTTTAAAAACAAATTTCCTGTGATTTCCCTTAAACATTCATGAGACACAATTCAATCTGTCCAACATTTTTATTAAAAGGCCATGTGTCCTTTGATGTCAATTTGGCAATGAAGATGATGATAATGATCAAATAATGTAAATAAAAATAAACTATTAAGCCTTTTTTTATCTATCTATTAAAATCTATTTATCTATCTATCTAAATTAAGACCCTTATTTTATATCTGACAAAAAAAAAGCCTGTCAGATCTATCTAAAACTATTTTATCTATTTAAGCATGTTTATATCTATTTATTTATCTTTGCCTGTTCCTAAGTCTGTTTCTATCTATCCCTCTATCTAAGTTTGTTTCCATCTATGTATCTATCTAAGCTTGTTGCAATCTATGTATCTAAGCCTGTTGATATCTATCTATCTATCTATATCTATCTATCTATCTATCTATCTCAGTTACATTATTAATTGTTTACTAACCATTCTGTTCCAGAATTTTAAACAATATCTATTCAAACATTTTTGGTCCCTCTGATTTAAATATACATACATATAAAATAACATGTAAAGGAAACAATATTAACATAACAAAGTGTGAGTTGTGTGTTTATGTTAAATATGATTATTTATGTTCACATGTCATTTTTTTAGGGAAAATTAAAAAATTTGATACCTAAAGAAAAATTTAATTCTGACCTTTTCTTAATTTAAACATTTTAGTTGACATATTGAAATAATTTTTACAAAACTAAGACCCAAATAAAAATTTATTAAAAGTTTATTCTAAGCTAACAAAACAAAAAATATGAAAATTTTTCGATCTTATATCAATTTCATTTCCAGATTTTGAATTTTCTTGTACAAAATGTGTCCATTAACTGTATTTGTTTTAATTCATCCCAAGCAAAGCAAGGATGCCACTAAGACACAGGGAGTTACCAGGAGTGAAAGAGAATTAGCCAAGGAGAAATGACAATAAAAGAACAGGTTTCAAGTAGACAGAAGATTGTGATTGCAGATCAATTTAAATTTTTGAAAAATGTAGTTGCCACAGAAGCAAGAAACTGGAAGAAAGTGCCACATTATATAATGAAGTCTCAAGCATAAAAAATTATCTCTGAGATAGAACTTATGGTATCATCTCGGTTTAGTATTAATCAACATGAGACCTAACTTGCCAATCTATTTTACATTCATCAATACAATTATTTATATATTAAATTTAACTAAACAATTTAATAAAAAAGATAAGGTCTATAAAGAAAAATATCAAATATTTATGTCTAATCTGATCACCATGGAAGTTTTTTCTCATGAAAAATTCTTTATTTTCATTATGTGCTTAAAAAGATTATTATTTTCATGCAAATCAACTTTTATGAACATCTGTATATCTAATAAATTTAATGTATAAATGTGTTAAAATATTTTAATAATTTAAACAAATATGAAATATCTTAAAACATATATCTATATATAAGGGATTGTATTTTAAGCAAACATTAAAAAATTATCAAAATCAAATCACAATACTTCCCAATTTTCTCTTGTTTGCACACAAAGGAATAACAACTTGTCATATATAATATGCTATATGCATCAATAATTACCTTTGACTGCAATTATTTTTTTATGAAAAGTAATTATAATAAAACAATCAAATTGTCTTAAATTTAAATGCAACTGGTTCAATAAAGTCAAATTGAGAGCTGATTTCAAAAATGACCATCAATATGCTGTTAACAGGGGCAAGAAATGGCTGGTTAATTTTAATGCCTACAAAATAAAACTGCTCTAATTTAACCATCTTAGAGAATATTTCTTACCTCCCATCAGCATAGTTATTGATATGTTTCCAGAAGAATGATTCATTTGTTCCTCAGGCTAATCTTTTATTTTAATAATCAAGGGAAAATTATATTGATCAATGAACTAGAATTCTGCTGCTAAGAAAGTTGGTTCGTTGTGTTGTGACAGAGAGTTTTTCTTGCCAGAATCTATCTTATACATATATAAATCTACCATTCAACCATGCATTGAATATTGTTTTCATATCTAATTTGGTACTTTTACTATATATTTAGAGATTCTTGATAAAATATAAAGAATATGCAATATTATTGATCCCAACCTGGCATCATTTTCTTCTGTTATCTTAAATCCTGACCTTTTATTTTTCTCTCTCATTAACAATTTTTTCTTTCCTCATTGCATCTTAGTGGCTTTATTGCCTTGCTTTTGGGTGAAGTAATTAAAAAATTAAAAATAAATGTTAAAGTTCTTTTCTTTGTTTCTAATGAAATTTTTCTGTTTCCTAATACTTTGCTTAGTTTTTGGAAGACATCTTTTTCTATTACAATGCAATTTGGTTTTATATTTTCCATCATTTGAATATATATACTCTTTCTTTTGTACTTGCTTGATTTTAGTATTTCCAGTTTATAGCATTGTTGTATTAGTATTTGCAAGTAAAAAAACAATTGATAGCAAACAAAATCCAATCCCCACATGACTACTCAAGTTTATACAAAATGTCTCATTCCTATGCAAATGATCAAATTACACTTATATATCATTGCATCTCCCTTGAAATGTAGGGCTAAATGCCCTTTATTGATCACAAATTTTTTTCTTGTTCTTTTTTAATCATTTCCTTCCATGCAAGGTAATAAAGCCACTAAGACGCAAGTAGTTACTGAGTGGGGAAATTTTGTATCATAGACATAAATTTCTGCCATACTCAACCTTTTTTTTTTGGCTGCATATTTCTAAATATTATTTGACTTATAATCCTTAAAAGTAAAGTTTTCTAATTTTAGGGAATGGGCTATCTTGTACATTTATAAATCTAGCATGCATCCATGCAGTTAATATTGCTGCCATCTCTGGTCTTTTGCTTACACTATATATTTTGAGATTCTCAACAGAATCCAAAGAATGATCTATAATATAACCTAGCATCTCAACTTCAGTCACTTTCCCATCACCAAAACATGAATTCTCTGTGTCTTTTCTATAAATATTTTCATGGCAGATGTTCCAATGGGATCTCCTCCTTGGTATCTCAACAATATGAATTTAAGCATACTACAAGATTGGCTACAGGATTTCGTTATTTTACTGTTGAGTTAGCTAGATGTAACCATAAATTCTATTCTAATAGTTTCTTTTCTCACACTTCTTAAATTTGAAGCTCTATTCCAGCTTCTTGTTTCAATCTTGAAACTTTGATCTTAAAAAATTTAATTTGGTTCCAGTGGAAATGTTCTCTCTTCATGAATTCTGTTCTTCTATTTTTCTTTCTTTAAAGTCTTCTCATTCTCTTCCACTCCAGGTAACTCCTTGTAACTTTCTTGGGGTGAAATGATATGTTTAAAAAAAAAAAAATGACCATTGTGTGTCGTTTTTTCTCTTTTACTCAATTGATTGTTCCTTTCAATGATTTTGAATTTAAGGAGTTTGCATCAATTCACCCTGAACTATTGTATCCATAAAATCTCTAGGACTGACAGGCATCCTATTGTCAATGTAATTTTCATGAAGTGTAGTAATAGTATTTGCAAATCACTCACAATCACTACTGATGAAGGTGTTGGGTAGATCCAGTGACAGGACCCAAAGAGTGTGAGTTCAATACCTGGTTAAGGCAGAGGAATTAAGCAGGAGATAACTGATAACTGACATCCATTAGACATGGCACGTGGAACTAGAACAGTCTACCCCAGTGAGTGAAATAAAGGGTTCAGTTCAACATTCCAACCACCTGAAGAAGGCCAGAGTGTACAATGGCCAAAACATTGTAATAAATATGGCAACAAAGATGAAGACAATAGTCCAAATAATATAAATAATGTACATAATACCTCAGAAATATAGACAGATAAAGAAGAATCTGCAATATTATTGGCTCTGATCTGCCAGCTCAGCTCCAATCACTTTCCAACCATCAATAAGGTTGTCTATGTCTTTTCTATAAATACTTTCATGGTAAATGTTCGAATGGGCTCATCACTATGGTACATAGAGTTTTTGAATTTAAGCACAAAAATTTTGAATTTCAACATAGACTGGTGTCAAGATCTCATCAATTTACTGTTAAGCTAGCCAGATGTAGACATACATCTAGCCAGAAAGTTAAATAGCAGAAGCACCAGACCATATATGGCAGCAATATTCTAAGCATGGATGAATATTCTTTTGTTATAGTAATATAAGTCATGTTCATTTATTAGTATTGAATAATACTTCCATGACTTCTATGCTAACAGTTTCTTTTCTTTCACTTCTCACTTGTGGAACTTGCTTCTAGCTCCATGCTTTCCAGCCAACTTTAATCTGCAAATATTTAAATGTAATGTCAATCACTATCTATTGTCCTGATTACTCCCTTCTCTTTCTGCTCATCATTAATATTTCTGTTCCTAATTCTTCCAAACCCTGTAACCCCTTGTGTTTTAGTGGTATTACTTGCTTGGAGTGATTCTGATTATGAAAATTTCATTAGCATTGGCTACCAACAAATTTCTTTCTATTTCTTTTTTTATACATGTGTTACTTTTATTGGATATTTTTGTTTTTAATGATCTAAAAAGCAGAATTCTTTCTTACATATGACAATAGATAATTGTATTAGTAAAAAGCCTTAAATATGTGTCCAAAAAATATTTTAAAAAATGACCATGTACAAATAATTAAAACGAGCAGACCTGAAACATCAACCTCTAGAACTGATGAGGAACTTAACAAGAGCCACAAATACAAAGCAAGTTTCAGTCAATTTAATCAGTCAAGTTATTGTTAGTCAAGAAAATCTTCACAATTTGATCACTCTTGATTTGAAAACCTATTGTCCATGCTTATTATTATTGTTTTAGCCTTTTTCTAATTTTCATTCTGTTAGTATTTTTTTTTTCTGTTTTGGGTACAAATTTTTTTTCTTTATGGTTTGCAACAATATACATGTTAGCTGCTGCTGATTTTTTATTTCAAACTTGTGAAATTCTTGCTCTGTTTTTTTTTTCTTTTTTTAAATTTCCTATCTTAATGTTGTATCCATGGCTGCTGAATAAAAATGAGTTACTTTCCTTTCATTATTAATTAAATATCTTTTGAGAAGTTTCATACTCATATTTGGAAAGAAAGTGTTTTAGGAAAATACAGCAAATTCTTTGCTGCATTTTCAAAATTTCATAGAAAAATAGAAAATTTCAAAGAAAACCTCATAATTTTCTCCATGAGTTATTTTTTCTTACCTTAAATTTGTAATTTTAATGTAAATAAATTAAACAGTCATTATTTAGAGCATAATTTACACTGACATTTTTTTCATTGGTTTTATACTTTTTTCACCAATGAAAAAAGATGTAAATGTAATAGAGTTAGTCTGATGTTGTATATGCATGTAAAGCATTTTAATGTACAGTGTAGTATGATGTGTGTGTATCCAGACTGTATGTATGTAAATATTTTTACATACATCATGTGTATGTGTGTGTAAATATATATATATATAAATATATATATATATATATATATATATATATACAGAAAGGAAATAAATGTAAAAAACTTCTCCATGGATTGAGCTGAGATTTGACAAATGCAAACACACTGACCAGCAGAATTGTGATAAGTATATTAGGATCTCTCTAAACTGATATCAACAAATAAAGTTATTTCCCATAACCATGTTAGAATTATTTATCCAACTTTTTGTATATTCCCAGCTTAACTAATAGGTAGAAATGTATATTTGCTAAGTTCTATTTTGATTGATATGGAAATCATTTCAATCATTTTCTGAGAAAAATATAAAAGTCTGTATAATTATCACTGTTTATAAAATACTCCTGTTGCATGCATCTCAAATATACTCTGACAATGAAGTTCAGCTCCATGCCAAACAATGGATGAAGAAGGACAACTAGTACTTTATAACCAGCTGCTTCAGCTAGATATATACAATTCAGAAAGGCAATCAATCAGAGAAAGAACCCCTTTTTTAAAAGTTTCCACTGCCTTGTAGTCATTCTAAAAGAAGGAAAAAAAAAATGGAAATAAATCCAGATAGAAAACCTAGAGTGGAGGACTAAAGGTTGTTGACTGACAACATTTAAAACTTTCTGTCAAATCCTGCAGCCAAGATAGTTTCAAATCTAATGACCAGTATTCATTTGGATCTTGTTCATACAGCTGAGAGACAGGGACATGTATTCTGAGCAGAACACAGTTTCCATATACCATTGCTCTGGCATACACCCTGGATAGATCACACCAGTCTCATCACCAAAGAACTGAATTTTGATCAAACAGGGTGCTACCTTTATCTTACAAGATAAATGAATGTCTACCAATAATTATCAAAACAAAAGATAATTTATCAATTCTTCTTCTTCTATCTACTGTATTCCTTAAAGATATGGATGGTCAAAAATTCTCCACAACTTCCTTGAGAATTTTGTAGTCTTAGAAAATTTTTTCTTGAGCAAAACCATCTTAATCCCTGTTTTAAAAATCCATTTATACACATTTGTTAGATAGGTTATTTGATGTTTTAATTTGTTCCTCTTACCTTAAATAATGTCCTAAGAGTATCATTAATCTTTAAGCCATCTTTAATCATAATGTGCCAAGAAATTTTTTAAATTTTTTGATTCTAAGTATAAGTGTCTTTTTTGTTTCCATTTTCCTTAGAACTTTGCTATTGCTCATATGTTTGCTCCATGGTATTCTTAGCATCCTTCTGGAGAACCACATTTTTTAACCATTTTGTACATGTGGATGATTCACCTGCAAGATCCAAATTACAGAGAACCAATATTGTTTACAAATTTACATGTCCCTTAAAGAGCTGTGTTTCTGACCAATCCAAATTTGTAAATAATTATATTGCATATACTACAACATATTTAACAAAAAAGTTCATGTTACATGTCTCTGACCATAGCTCAATTAAATACACATAGAGACTTACGATACTCCATCTGCAATGTACTTGTAGAAAATACAAATATAATAGCCTCATCCACACGTACAAAAAGGCTAAAAATAATGGAAGCATTGTTAATAAAAAAGAAAAAGCTAACACTCAATAATATCAACTATGAATGAGCCACAATGTGCTAACCATATTTGGAAAATAAAACATTCCTATAACTCTAGATACATACAAAAAATAATGCATATATTCATTTAAAAGTAAAATAAAATTGATCCTTGATAATGGCTAAAAGTATAGCTGAAAGAGAACCTTTGGACTATTTTTATATAATTTATATCCTGAAAAAAAAATTATACAAACAAATGAGAAGTTATATAAAAAACTCAACTACAGCATCTTGTCAGTTGTTTTCAATGTAATTTGCATAAAAGAGGGATTGCTGCCCAAATATACAATTTATATATATATGGAATGTTAAAAGATTCATGTTAAAAAGATTAAAAAAAAGCAAATTAAAACTACAGACAAAAGTTCATTTTCTCCATCAAGACATTCATTTCTGTAATTCACTGCTACCAGCAAGCAGAAATATTTATTCTCCTGATGATAGCCATGTTGGCCGAAACCAGTCAAGGAATCTAAACAAAATAATAATAATAAAAACAAAAGAATATTAATCTACAACCCAGTGTGTCTGAAGATTTTAATTTTTTAATATTTTTTTATTGTTCAATATATATATATATATATATATATATATATATATATATATATATACTGAAAATTTTATAACTTTCCAAACTTTTACTGTGTTCCTATATGTCAACTAAATGAAAACAAGAAATATATGCAAAGAATATCTTAGTCATTACTGATAATTATATATACCCAAATTTATTACATTGAATTTTTTATACACACTTCAGGATATTGTCTCCCCTGGAGAAAAATATTCTGTTTAATGTCTGTTGTTTATTTTGTATAATAATAGCTTCTAGGGTTTTGAGTCTTTCTAATGCATCGGATGTTGTAGGATGGAAAAACCATTAAAAGTGTAATTTGGCAGTACATATCACCTAACAATTACAACAAGCAACTTAGGTTTATCATTTACTATAAAAAGAAGTTCAAAACATCAAATCTAATTATTACCAATAACTCTGGACTTCAAAAATCCACCCTACGTAAAAATAATCTTTATGTATTCTTACATGCTCTAGGTGATTGCATCTCCAATATCAACAATAAAAATAACACTATTACATTCTCTTGTAGACTGACCTGTCATCTGTTGAAATTAGCTGCAATTTATGCACATAAGCCTGAACATCATGAACAAGCAGAATGCAGCTATCAACATAAGACAAATATTAGTGGATAATATGAAAATATATAGTACTCAAAGCCAGGAAAGATTCAAAACTCTACAAGATATTATTACATAAAATAAACAACACACATTAAGAAAAATACCTTTTACTACATGAGATTTGAAGTATGTATGAAATGTTTGATCTGTGTATTAAAAAAATGAATAATTCTTTTTGGTGCAGTCTCACCCACACCTTAATTGTTACATGATACCACTTCGGACTATTTTAAATTTTCAGCATACTAAACAATATATATATATACATATGTATGCATGATACTCCCAGTCACTATGCAGCATTGATTTCACTGTGCACATTATTTATATCTACATAAACTCTATTTCCAGCATTGGACAATATTATATATAATTACCCTCAAAACATGGATATTATAAAATATATATATATAAATATATATATATATATATATATATATATATATATATATATATATAATTTAATGTAATGTGTTCGTTTAGTTTAAATGTAAGTTTGTTGTATATATATATGTAAGCAAATATATGGATATAGATCCAACAGTATGAAGAAAAAGATACTGGAAAAAAACAAAAACAAACAACATCACCCACGTGATGATGACGTGATCATATTTAAACAGAATGCTGATCTTATAAAAGATTTCAGTTATCTGTTTGGATTGGTATTGCTTTTATGTCCATCATCTTTTTCATGTTGAATTGTATGTGGTCTATGTTAATTATGTTTTATGAATATGTCCTGAAGATGGTCTATTAGACAGAAACGCCCAACGTTGACATAAAACATTAAAACAGCATAATCGCATATTAGGATTTTTGTTTGTTTTTTCAGTATATTTTTCTTCATATTATATATATATATATATATATATATATATATATATATATATATATATATATCCATTTATATAAATATACATATATATAAATATATATATATATATATATATATACATATATACATATATACATATATACATATACATATATAAATGTTATATATATATATATATATATATATATATATATATATATATATATATATATATATATATATATATGTGTATATATATATATATATATATATATACATATATATAGGTATGTATTATAAAATAGATAAAGTCGAACAATTATTTTAAGATAATTTTTATGTATAAACATAAAATTTTCTTAAAATATGTATGTATGTATATGTATATATAAATATATATATATATATATATATGTATGTATATATATATATATATATATATATATATATATATATATATATATATACATGTATATGTATATATATATATGTATATGTATATTTATATAGATAGATAGATAGATAGATAGATACATATATATATATATATATATATATATATATATATATATATATATATATATATATTTATGTATATACTCAACAAAATTACATTTCATCTAGACACATGGTTCTTGTTTTTAATATTTCAGTCTCTGATGTGGCATGTCATTTACTACAAATAATCAATCCATTGGCATATAATCCAGATGCATCCTAGTAATATTAATTATTAAAATAGATCCACAGAGAGCTCAATGTATTTATTATAATCCAGCAAATGTATTTTTTACACCAAAAAAGTTGAAATAATTTTTGTTTTTTGCTGTAAAAAATATATATAGATATTTATGTAATTATATATGTTTTGAACATTAAAAAATATTAAAATAATTAAAATCTTCTGACACACTGGGATGTATATTAATATTCTTTCGTTTTTATTATTTCAGTTAGATTCCTTAACTAGTTTCAGCCAACATAGCCATCATCAGGAGAAAAATTATTTCTGCTTGTTAGTAGCAGTGAACTACAGAAATGAATGATTTGATGGAGAAAATGAACATATATATATATATATATATATATATATATATATATATATATATATGTTCAATATACTTGTTCTTTTCAGGTAAATACTGTTCTTGTTCATAGAGTGGGATTAAATGTTTTAAAAAGCTTCAAACTCAGGCATTGTTTGTTAAAAATCTTATCATTAGAAGATATGTGTATTTACCTATCATAAACCATTCAAAAATTCAAAAAGAGATTTAACTAAACAAAAACAATTTGTAAAAAAACATAAAATAAAACCTGTTCTAGAAATTTTAAAGAAGTTTATGAAAATTATAAGATCTGGTTGAATCTCTCTATATATATATATTTATATGCAAATTTTGTGCATGCATGTGTGTGTCCAGTGGAGAATTCACAATACAACACTATTTGGTCAGATGTTGGTCATTTATCCTGGAAATGAATAATAAACTCCTGCAATAATAGTAATAACTTCCATCTGTTCAAGATTTTCAATGTTGGACACAAAAAGGATATTGTGGAGACATCACCAATAAATGCATTCAAGGAGTCAAGATGGTGACGATACATAGCCTAAGCCTCAGAGCCATATAAAAGGTCAATATAATTTTAGTGCTTATTTTTCATTTGTTGTTCTAAATGCATTTATATAATATGCCAAAAGCACTCTGTGCTTTGGCCAGTCTGCTATGAATCTTGACATTTAATGAAATCTCAAGTAGCTGAATTGGTGTACTGTCCTCAGTTCAGTCTTTCTGATGGTACTATGTGGATGGTTGTATTCTTTCTGAGGTGCAGGCTGATGAAGTACTTCAGTCTTCTTCAAACTGACTTCAAGTCTGAAGAGCTGGTCAGCTTCTGCATAACAAGATGGCTGTCTTTATGTAAGCAACAAGGGCAGCATCATTGCCAAAAAGTAAGTCACAAATGATTTGCTCCATTGTCATATATATATATGTGTGTGCATATGTGTGTGCATATGTGTGTGCATATGTGTGTGCATATGTGTGTGTGTGTGTGAATAAATAGAAAGTAAGTTTTGAATTTGTTTTTTTTTATCCAATATTATTTCTTATTACTATAAACAGCTGTAGAAGCAGTTTTCTTCATGAAAAAGGGGATATAGGTTCAATTCTTGATGGAATTATAATCTTTCTTTACGACATGTCAATCTAGACCAATTGTAATTAATTTCACCATGTAAGAAAATAAAAATTAAATACCAATTAAAATATGTGTACCCACTAAAAATAATGTTTATAGTAATAAGTGATAGCTAGCTAGATAGATAGACAGATAGACATGTGCTATATACATATATAGAAAATATATATATATATAATTGTGTATTTGGGCAGCAATCCCTCTTTTATTCAAGTTTTGTTACAAATGATTGACAAGATGCTAAGGTTAATTTTTTATTTAATTTTTCTTGTATTCTTTCAATTTTTTCTTTTCTCGACATAAAGTATTTAGAAATTGTCCAAAGGTTCTGTATGTTTAAGTGGTTTCAGCTATTCTTTTAGCCATTATCAAAGATGATTTTATTTTTATTTTTAACTAAATGTATAGATTTTATTTTTTATGTATACATTTAGAGTTATAGGAATGTTTTTATTTTCCAAACACAATCAGCACACTGTGGCCATATTCATAGCTGATGTTTGATATATATATATATATATATATATATATATATATATATATATATATATATATATATACACACACACACACACACTCACAACATGAATCAATGCAGTAAGATAATTTTTGTAAACAATTGTCTATTCAAAGGTCAAAGACAACTTGGGAATAATTTTTTTAACATCTGCCTATCTATGCAGATATGTATACTGTATTTATCAATCAATTTTTCTCTTCATTCCATGTTTGTCTAAATATATTTACTTTTCAATCTCTACATCTTAGTATTTATCATAGATAAATTGATAGATAGATATGAACAATCTATCTCAACCTTTTGATATTTGTCTGTCTTTTCCTTATATCTATCTATCTGTCATTCTGTCTGTCATTTCATTATATTTATCTCTATGTCATTTCATTATATCTATCTATATGTTTTTCATTATATCTGTCATTTCATTATATCCCTATGTCATTTCATTATATCTATCATTTCATTATATCTATCTTTTCATTATATCTGTCATTTCATTATGTCTGTCATTTCATTATACCTATCTGTCATTTAATTATATGTCTTTTTATTTATATGTCATTTCATTAATCTGTCATTTCATTATATCTGTCTTTTCATTATATTTATTTTTTCATACCTACTTCTTTTCATTATGTCTGTCTTTTTTATATCTATGTATCTCTTTCTCTTTTCATTATATCTATCTATGTATCTATCACTCTTTACCTTATATCTATCTATCTGGCATTTCATTATATCTATCTCTCTTTTCATTATATCTATTTATCTATCACTCTTTTCATTATATCTATCCATCTATGTATCTGTCTTTTCCTTATATCAATCTACCTATCTCATTCTTTTCATATCTATTTTCAGATAATGTTTAATATACTCTCATTGACTTTAATTAAAAATAAAACACTTTTTCTACAGTATTTTCCTTGCAGTCTGCCTTCCTTTGTTGCCTAGTTATTTACTTTGTCCTTTCCTTCTTCGTAGCCTTCAATTTATGCCTGCCTGGCTCCCTACCTGCCAGACTATCTATCTATCTATCTATCTATCTATCTATCTATCTATCTATCTATCTATCTATCTATCTATCACGTGAGTTAAAAATTAGTTACAGCACAAGAATCCCAAACTAGAAATTAACTTAAAAATTGAACTTTTTCATGACAACACAATATGTTCAGATAATCAGTAGCATAGCTAATGTTTTTGCCACCTGCCACCTGGGGCAGCCCTCAAGTTTGCTACCCCAACCCAGAAAGAATACAATATTATTACAATGCACATTAACCTCTTAAAGTTTAATATATATATATTTATATATATATATATATATATATATATATATATATATATATGTAGTTAATGATGAAATTATTCATACACCTAATCAATTTTAATATTTTTATCCATTTCTCAGAATCTAATACCTGTAAGATGCCAGTTTTTTTTTCCTGTTTCTGTTAACATGGCATTTATAACTCCTCACTGATAAATTATGAAATAAAAGTACAATTATTTTTTTTTTTTTAAATAAAACTGGGGATATGTAAAAGAAAGACGTTACTTCTTTTTTTCTAAATCAGAAAAAACTTTAAAAACTTTTTACAATATCAAAGAACTGACTCCAAAGTCTGGACTTCTCAAATAGTTGTGAAAAAACTGTGGATTCACTAAATTCACTTAATCCAACCCCACATCAAGCCCTTTAAAAATATTTAGACGTTTTCCATACCTTTTGCTCACATCTTGTAAGTGGGGTTTATCCCCACCAGCTGACAGCGCTTTTTGGAGACAATTTTTTTTATTGCTGGCTGGATTTGAGCCAGCCATATCAAAAACAAATTGGTTTAGTTTGTAACCTATCTTCTCCCTTATAGGTGTTTTTTTTTTTTTATTATTTTCAAAAATTATTGAAATTATGCTATTATTTATTTCTTTTCTGAAAACTCACCAGAACCAAAATTGCTGCTCGGGGCAGACCGCCCCTTCTGCACCCCCTAGCTACACCACTGCAGATAATTCAATAAGCAAAGGGGGGTGCAAAGAGATCAGGTGGAGACAGTCTCAAGAACACAGAGATGTAAGCACTAGATATGATATGTATGAGATGAAATGTACATGCTTTCTCAGAATAAGATTCGAAAACATTGCAGTATACAGCAGAGATTCAAAGATTTTAAAATACATAGCTAAAATATTATGTGACAAAGAAGACAACTCTAAGGAAATTAGCCCATACCAACCACATGCAATGACAAGTGCCCTGGTTAAATTTTCTTTGGGGAGAAAGTGGTTTTCTCATAAAATTATTTTAAAATTCATCAGCATAGTCAATGACAAAGTGAATTAAATGGCAACATATACAATTGTAAAAGAGATGTGTGTGAGAGAGAGAGAGAGAGAGAGAGAGAGAGAGAGAGAGAGATAAGAGAAAGAGATGATAGATATCCAGTAAAAAAGAGATGACAAAGAGAGAGAAAGAGAGAGACCATATGCATATTTACATATATTTGTAGGATTGTATCAAAGCAGTTAATCAAAAAAGAACTGTAGCCACCAATTTGCTCTTTGTTTTATTCAGAAGAGAAACAATTCTGTTGATCTCAAGAAATAACAATAAACAAATAGTGAATATGCCCTACCAATAATTACCACCAGCATGACCAAAACTACCATCAACATCATCATCAAAACCAAAGCAATGTCAATAAAAATGTCTTTTCTTTTAATATTTTTAAAGATTTCTTTTTTTATTGTTTATTTTTTAGCAAAATTATTCATGCAGTTAACTTGGTACAACAATATTATCAGTAGTTTTTGCTACTTGTCTGTTCATATCTATCTATCTATCTATCTATCTATCTATCTATCTATCTATCTATCTATCTATCTATCTATCTATCTTATATCTTACCTTGTCCTATTTATCTATGTACTTAACCCTATTCTTATCTATCTATCTATCTATCTATATATATATATATATATATATATATATATATATATATAAAATTTTCTAACCCTGTTCCTATCTATCTATCTATCTATCTATCTGTTTGTCTAATTTTCTAACCCTGCTCCTATCTATCTATCTGTTTGTCTAATTTTCTAACCCTGCTCCTATCTATCTATCTATCTATCTATCTATCTATCTATCTATCTATCTATCTATCTAATTTTCTAACCCTGCTCCTATCTATCTATCTATCTATCTATCTATCTATCTATCTATCTATCTATCTATCTATCTGTCTGTCTAATTTTCTAACCCTGCTCCTATCTATCTATCTATCTGTTTGTCTAATTTTCTAACCCTGCTCCTATCTATCTATCTATCTATCTATCTATCTATCTATCTATCTATCTATCTATCTAATTTTCTAACCCTATTCCTATCTATCTATCTAATTTTTAACCCTGTCCATCCATTATCTATCTATCTATCTATCTATCTGTCTAATTTTTCTAACCCTGTCTCCTATCTATCTATCTATCTATCTATCTATCTATCTATCTATCTGTCTAATTTTCTAAACCTATCTATCTATATCTATCTATCTATCTATCTATCTATCTATCTATCTATATCTATCTAATTATCTAATTGTTGAATATCTATCTATCTATCTATCTATCTATCTATCTATCTATCTATCTATCTATCTATCTATCTATCTAATTTTCTAACTTCTATCTATCTATCTATCTATCTATCTATCTATCTATCTATCTATCTATCTGTCTAATTTTCTAACCCTGATATATATCTATTCATCTATCTATCTATCTATCTATCTATCTATCTATCTATCTGTCTGTCTAATTTTCTAACCCCTGCTCTATCTATCTATTCATCTATCTATCTATCTATCTATCTATCTATCTATCTATCTATCTATCTATCTATCTATCTAATTTTCTAACCCTCTATTCATTCTATCTATCTATCTATCTATCTTCATCTATCTATCTATCTATCTATCTATCTATCTGTCTAATCTATCTAACCCTGTCTATCTATCTATCTATCTATCTATCTATTCATCTATCTATCTATCTATCTATCTATCTATCTGTCTGTCTAATTTTCTAACCCTGCTCCTATCTATCTATGTATTTTTGTCAAATCTTATCTATCTGTATTTTAATTTCATCATATCAATTTCATTCTGTTCTTATCTATCTTTCAGTGTCTGTTTTATTTTTATTTACAATCAATGTAATTTAGCTAAAAGAAGTCTTTGACCCAATTTACCCTCAGTGTATTTGAATATATATTTACAATTTATGTAATTAGGTTAAAATCTCCATGACTTTAACTACAATTCAAAGTCAGTTTTACTGTCATTGAAAGTTAAAATCTGCAATAACATTACAAACACACACACACAAGATAATGCTAATATATATGTGTGTGTGTGTGTGTGTGTGTGTGTGTGTGTGCGTGTGCGTGACAATAACAAAGAGTGTATTTTGCCAAAATTAAACTTTTTTAAAATTTAAGACTTTCGAGAATTTAAAAAAAGTTAATATAAATAAAAGCGATAAATGGTGAATATTTAATCTTATTTATTACTAAATATATATAAAATAATGGAACACTACTGCAGTTTTGACTGCCAAGGTATCCTCAGGTGGTTAACTCAGCAAAATAACTACAAACAACACCACAAATTTCTTAATGCATCACCAGAAGTAATGATGGGGAGTAGGAAAGCACCTTGTCTGTCGTATTCAATGAAATGTGCATATATATATATATATATAGCATAGAAAATTTTAAAAATCAGCTGGTTCTACTACCTTGGTTTCAACCCTTCTTTATTTTTACATATATATATATATATATATATATATATATATATATATAATGCATAACCTGATCTAACTCACTGTAACTGCAATCTTCAGGCATTAGAGACTTAAAAATGACACAGTATATTCTACTTTAATACCTGATAGTGAATGAATCTAGCTAACCCAGATTTGAATTCCCTAAATATGGTAGAAGCATGAAATTCTCAGTTGTGATGAGTAAACCACATTATGCATTTTAGAACAATATTTTATTGTTATATGAAAGTCCTGTTCAGTGACAATGAATACAAAGTTTCTTTTACAATGTTAAGCCTTTTATCTTATTTTAAACTAAAGTGTACCTGCAAAACTCTGGAGTTGGGTAACATTAATGAGCTATGTGACAAATCTTTTACTTATATTAATTTATATATATTTTTATCCCCATAAACATTATTTTTAGTGGATACTTGTATTTGAGTAGACACTCCATTTATTTATTAAACAGTAGATTTATTTTTATCTACCAGTCTGAATGTTTGAGAAATCTTATCCCAGAACAATTTGTACTCTCATTTATACACCTGTCAGGGTATTGAAAATTTCTCAGTTTGACTTAATTCCTGAAACCTGATTGAATGACCAGATTCCATATATTTATTTTATCTTTGTAATGTAAGTATGTATGTATTTTGTGTAAATGTATGTATATGTGTATATAGATTTGAACTAATGCAGTCATCTTTGTTTTAACTACTATATTAGTGTCTAGAAAACAATCAAACCTTCTTGCTGGGATCTTTATTTTGCAAAAAAATGAATTTTATGAAGAATATATATTTAAAGGTTATAGTGTAGATGGGATGAGTCAGTGATTGAAATAATAACATGATTTTGATTATTATAAAATAATCAAAATTATGTTTCATCTTTTAATCATTTTTATGAAGTGTAAAACAACTTTGCATATGAATATGATTGTTTTCTATATAAATAAATCACAGTGTATGTATGTCTGTCTGTCCATCCATTTTTCAATCTTGGTGTATCATAAACAATCTGAAGTAACAGGTAGTAATGACTGTATTTACACATGATTAAAAATTAAATAACCTATTTAAAGTTAAATTTAAATATCAAACAGAGTGAAAGGTTTAGAAAACAATTCTTTATTAAAGCTCTAACTTTAATTTTGCTTTTCATCCCAATTGCAATTGATATCATCTAATTAATCCATAATTAAAAATATATATATATGTACATTGCTCATATGTTTTTTTTTTTCTTTAAACACATCTTATGATGTATATAAAATATTACATAGTTCAGGTTAATACCATCTTTTAAGATGTGACTTTTATATGAAAGGATAAAATAAAAATGGGGACTTTAAAAGAAAATAAAAATTTTATGCAAAAAAAATATAAACAAACTACAGAGATCAATTGCATATATGAAGCAAAAATCCTCCTAGCCTAAAGTCCAATTAAAGGGCAGCTTCTGGGCTAATAATCAATAAATATAATAATCAATAAATATAATAATCAATAAATATAATAATCAATAAATATATAAAATATAATAATATATAATAATATATAAAAAATTATAATTATATTTAAAAAATTAATAATTTAAAAAATTATAATTATATTTAAAAATATATATTATATAATAATATATAAATATAATAATCAATAAATATAATAATCAATAAATATAAGAATTAGTTCATTGCAAAACTTTAAAGAATATTGAGAAAGATCAGAAAATGGCGTAACTGAAATGTAGTAATAAAAGCCACAATGGTGCAGAGTCCATATTAAATTATTTATAGAAGAAGAATTACAAACACTTCAAAACTTTACACAATGTTGAGAAAGGTTAGAGAGTGCAGCCTAAAAGGTTTCAATTAAACAAAGATTCTCATCCAAATAATTCATCAAACAAAAACATCACACTTTAAACAATACTTGAACTAACTCATCAATTTTATAATACAAAAATAGTCATTTAAAGGTAATTTACAGTTAAGGTATTGCTGATTTTATAAGTATTGAAATATGTTAACTGAAAAAGGATTTTGTCATGAAAGGAAATTGGATACATTCCCAATATGCTATGATTTTTTTAAATTATTTTTTAACTTCTACATCAGTTTTTGAAGCAATCAGAGATAAATTTTCTATTAAATTCTTGTATTTTTGTGGGACATATAATAGTATCCAAAACAAAACTGAAAACAATGAAACAAAGTGGAAAAGCTATAAATGATGCATGCATTTTGGTAGGTGAGATTGTCTACTTCTTCTGGCTTCTTCAGAGTAAAATGAAAGACAAAACTGTGTGTAAGGAAAAATGCATTGACATTTCTGAGGATAAGTGGGGACTATAAATCAAATTACCTTATCACATCCGATGACCAGATACCAGAAAGTGTCTGTCTGCCTGTTTGTTTGTTTTATATATATATATATATATATATATATATAAATTCCCAAGAGGATAGAATCCAGGTAGAACTCAATGTCCAGGACAGAGTGTAAGTCTGATGAATTGGATCATGATTATAATTCCAATGTAATAAATTATAACCATGGAATATTAGTGTTTGAGCCTTTTATATATATATATATATATATATATATATATATATATATTATAATAAATTACAATAAAAACATTTTAAATTTAATTTAAAAAACTTTATTTATTTGTTTCAGTACTAACATGGTATTCAGCAGGCAATGGTATTTCTTCAGGTAATGGTAGATAACAGTAATTTACCATACTGAAAAGTACCATCTTAGTACTGAAACATGAAATTTTTTTGTAGTGAAGTAAAAATTTTTATTATAATTTATATTAAAAAAAAATATTATAATAATATTTTGCTCTACTTTGTATTATATACTTTTTAAAAATAAATGTATGAACTGAGGATTTTCACTCCATCTGTTCCTTCTCTCATTTATATATATATATATATATATATATATATATATATATATATTCTAAATTAATTGATTTAAAATATGTTTTTTTTTCGCTACACAGTTCTAACCATGTTTCAAAAATGGAAGCTGAAAGCTTCGAATTTAATTTTGTAATTAAATTAAAGACATTAGTTCCATTTCATCCTCAAGCAAATTTTGGAGTAACTTTTAAAATTACCGGGTTTTAAAGACACAGCAAAAATCATAATTTACATTTCCAAGGATACAGAGAAATCCAATTCAACCAGACAAGGGGTGTTTGCATGTTCATTATCACTGTATTTAGATGTATCAGTTATTAGTTACGTTTTGGTATATATATATCTATCAAGAAAGATTTAGGGGTTACAGATTCTAAGGGCTCTTAAATAAAAAAGCCCATGATTCCTCTGAATTTTGTTTTATTGTTGTGGTGGGAATAAAAGTGTATAAGATCATTATTATTTGTTGATTTTTCAACAGACATTTAATTGTATATCCTTATGCACACATAAGTATGTACAGCTAAAAGTCTATCTGAAACCAACACACATATATATATACCGGGTGTAACAGTAAAAATGTCAAATTGTTAGATTAAGCTTTGAACTTATCTTAGAAATGATTAAAGATATCTTACTGGAATTCTCTGAGGTTTTTATAACACTATTAGATTCTACTTTGAACAATAAGAATGCATTTAGCTCTAGTTTAAAATGATGATCCCTCTTGCTGTTGTGACCTTCTGATCCAGATTCCCTCTATTTAAAAACTTATTCACTGTTATTTTGGTGGTTCTTGAATGGACTTTGAAAATGGAAGCCAGAGTGTGAATGTTGATACCATTACTGAAGGCCTAAATGATCTTTTTCTTCTCACCATTGCTCAGTTGGAAAGATATAATGAGGTTAACACAAAATGATTTTAACCTGTTCTCTTTCTAGCTGAATAACTCAAAGAATATTTTTAAGTGTCAAGATGGCTAAATTTCTTATCTGAAAATCTGGAAAAAGAAACTCAATTAGTTTAGTACTTTTTTAGATATTAAACATTTTGTCAGATGAACAATTACACGATTTGGACAATTTTGCTGTTATACATGGTATACACACATATATATATATATATATATATATATATATATACAGTGACACGCATAAGTATTGGATACATGTTATTTTCTGTTATAACTCTAGTTTATGTCTGCCATTTTGCCTGATATTTGGTAAGTAATATCTCGTAAAGTTGTTTTAGTTGTATGTGGAAGGAAAATTAAAAACTCATGGTTGAATCCATTTTTTTTATCAAAGTTCAAAATTACCCTATGTAATATATATATAATTATTTATTTAAAAATTATAACATAAATATGTTATAAAATCACTACAAAAATAGCCATTTTGTTTCAACACCTAGGGTGCCATTTTGTTTCAACACCTTGGGTGTATATATATATATATATATATATATATATATATATATATATATATATATATATTAGAGCAGTTGGTGTCTATTGGAATTTGATTCAGTCCACTGAAAAGTGAGAAATTGCTTTCTGGTTCCCTCTTATTCTCAGAGAACACACCACATTTTTCCTTTGCCAGTGAAATGATTTTAAAAAATAGTGTAAAATGCATTGTCTGTAAAAGTTTTTCTCTTTATCTCATTATCAGATACATTCTACTAGCAACAATATATTATATATATATACTAGCAGTAGAGCCCGGCGTTGCCCGGGGATGTAACAGTAAGAGATAGATCAAGTATCAACCATCATAAAGACTGAAAAATAAAATCAACAAAGATTATTGTTTAAGGTTGATGGACACGCATGTCTTAATTAGTTTTTTTTTTGTTTTTTTTCAAACCCAAACTCAAACAAAAACATTGTTTTCAATCGTTATGAGTCTACCGATTGAATAGAATTTTATTATAAACAATTGTCTTGTAAATGGAATTTTTAAAGCATTCTGAATGTAAAAATAAAGAAAAAAGTGTGCAAAACAATAAGAAACACTACCTACCAAAAAAAAGTGAAGTTTTGTTGAAATCGGTTGAAAAATGTAGGAAATTCAATCCCATATATAAACGAACACACACACACACACACAAACAACCTGGGTTTTATAATAAGTATAACTCGATATGAGTTGTCCCCCTTTCATTCTCGTGTTTTTAAATTGATTTCGTGCAAAAACAATTGTGTTTTTCCAATTTTGGGCGCTGTCAGAACTACCACAAGGTAATTTTACGTAGTCCTGTGAAGTTTTGTTGAAATCGGTTGAAAAATGTAGAAATCCGATCCAATATATAAACGTACAGACACACACACACACACACACACACACACACACACACACACACACACACACACACGCACACAATCTGCATTTTATAATAAGTTAATAAGTAAGATATATATATATATAATTTGAATGCCAATCTGTTTTCTTATGTATATCTATGTATCTATCTAATGAACTAAATTCTCCTCAAAATATGTCCATATTAAATTACAGATTTAACCTTAACATTAAAGTGTTGTTCATTGTTTCAGTTAAACCAAACTGAATTTCATCTAATTTGTACAGTTACTTTGCCAAGATTTTTAATGGGTGCTTATCGGGTCAGAACTAAGTTATTTTAAGAGACTGGACATGCCAAGGGGAAGCTTACTACTAGTCTAAACAGTTCTGGCAATATGATAGATACAATAGTATGCTCTCAAACCAGACAAAAACATGTTCATCTCAATGTACGAATCCTTAAGTTATATCAATAGAAACAATTATCTACTGTTATACCACAGACTTATTCAATTCAACCAAATAGGAAATTCCTGACTCAACACAGAAGTCTTGTATGCTTTTATTATGATCTCAAACCAATTTTGATTTAATTGAAGATACACAGATTTATATTAAAGGAAACCAGATTAATAGCTAAAACCTGATTACTTTGGTATCTACAAATTTTCCTTTTTTTTTTCATATTTCAGCAAGTTTTTCTGTCTTTCTCAGTGTGACATTTAATGAATAGTCTTAATATTATTTAATGTTAATAACTATTTATGACTATTTATGACTATATACTAGGTATCACATTCATAACACTAGAGAACTGATTAGGTAAATAAAAAAACACAAAATTGTCAATAAAAGAAACTTTGGGAGATATCTACACCTAAAGTTTCAGATTATGAATTAATGTCTAAACAACTAAACAATAATCTTTCCTCAAATTAAAACCTGAGGTAGTGAAAATATTATTCAACAATTGATTAATTCTAGTCAATATCTAAATATTTCTAATCAATTTTTTTAGAATTATTTATTTTAGAAATAAAATATCAATAATGGAAGTTTATTTAAAACCATCTCTATTGTGTTAATTAAAATGTTTTTCAAATTTACTAATTTGCCCTACATCAATCATGTATGCAGCTCACAATAAAATAATGGTTAATAACAAACTGCTACCTTTATGCTTAGAAATTGATTTTCATTGGATGCTCCACAGTTGTGACCTTGGGTTAGAATAATTTAAACTTATTAACCACACAAGTCACATGACTGACTCCAACCAATAACAAACAAAGATTCACAAAATTTGGTAACAGCATAAAATTAACATTTGGATCATATCCAATGATTTGATATTTGAGCTCTGTCAAAAAAGATCAAAATTTTAAAATAATCATTAAAGTATCAGAATATTATTTATTGAAATGACTCAAAATTATTAATTAAAATTATATAATCTGTTTATATTATATAAAGTTTTACTAAATTATTATTAAACTATTAAAATAATACAAAATAATTTCATAAATTGACATAAAAATTGTTATTTGAATCATAAAAATCAATATTATCTGTACTTATAAAATTTTATCTGTACTTATAGTAATAATTAATCTCCCAAAATAATAATTAATCTCCCAAAATATTTTCAAATGATATGTAATATTATAATTTTCCAATTAATGTTGTAGCAAGAGTAATACAAACTTTATTTTGGCACCCCATTCCTTTCTTCAACAGTCATTCTGTTTTTTATCCACTACAATTTTATGTTATGGGTTGTAATGGTCACACAAAATGTATGTGCTAGTCTTCAATATGAACAAACATTTTCTGATATATCCCAGAAAATGTCCAGACCCCTTTTAGCTTCTGGGGCCCCTTTGGACTCCCAGCCCTAGTTATGTACACCCTTCTCTCAGGAAGTGAAGGAATTCCCAAAGAGCTCCCAGTCTAATATATTGATATTTTGTTGATGTAAATTCAATTATAATAAATATTACCAATTTACTTATCACATGTGATATACACAAGATGCATGCAATAAAGCAATGGTTGGCAAACTAACCTTATATTATGGGATGAATATAGTGAGATCTATTCAATTCACTACATACAGAATACCCTATTATTTAAACCAAAAGTAAATATCTAAATAGGATTACTTCTGTAAAACAATGTACAACAATTTAATATTATAAAACATTGTTGAGTTTTATTCCTCTTAAGTCCTTCACTCTTGTGACCTTGTAGCAGAATAAGTTAAATAATGGTAAAGTACATATATGAATTCCTACTCTAGAGTTGCAATTAATAGTTTAGTTTTGTGGGCTATTCCTACTAAAATCAATCCCTACTCAATGTTTCACTATTGATTAAGGTAAACTTTATATATATTTACATTAGTCTCCCAAACAATTCTCTGATTTAGTGAGTTTGATCCAAACAGAATCCTCCACAAAAATGTAGCCTTATACTAGACTAAGCTAAATATAGTAAATATCTACTTCAGACAATCTACAGAGTGATGACTAAAAAACTGGACATATATGTATAACTAATGTAATGAAACAGTGTTACATTAAACCAACCATACTAAATATCTTCAGCTTGCAAAGAATAATAAATCTTTTTTCTTCTTTATATACCTTGTCCCCTCAGGATATAGGCGATCATGGCCCTCCACAACTTCCTGTACCTTGTATCTCTTAATAAGATTTGTCTTTCTGTTATTTCTCCTAAACCCTGTTCCACCATCCATTTATTCAAGCTTATTAAGTATGTTATGCATTGTTTACCTCTGTCCATCTTGACCTCTACCTGTCCTGTGAGTATCTGATTTTACAAGCCCTCTTTCCTCACTACATGCCCCAGAAACTTTAGCTCTCTCTTCCTGGTGTTAAGTATTAGTTTCCTTTTTGTTTCCATTTTCTGCAAAACTTTGTCATTACTCACATGTTCATCACATGGTATCCTCACCATCCTTCTATAGAACCACATTTCTGTTGCCTCCAGTCTCCTCTTCATCTTTGAGGAGATCATTCAGCATTCAGTGCCATATAAGAGGATAGATATCATGTAACAGTTCAGTACTCTTGTCTTTGTTTCTAGTGAAATTTTCCTGTTTCTTATTACTTTGCTTAACTTTTGGAATGCATCTTTGGCTATCCCAATACGCCTTCAGATTTCAGTGTTGCTCTTTCTTTCTTCTGCTAAAACACTTTCTAGATATTTAAATTTTTGTACTTGTTTGAGTTTGATACCTTTGATTTTCAAAATAGCACTTTGGGCTCATCCTTATGCTAACAACCATGCATTCTGTCTTCTTGCAGATGCTGTTTCATCCTTTCTCCTCTCTTTCCTCCACAACATTCTGTAGGAGATAATGTAGCTTTCTTTCTGGTTGTTTTCCTAAATATCTGATGCTATGTTAGCATTTTGTGTTTATTACATATTTCATAAATATAAGACTTAACTACTTAAAAATTGATTTGCAATTCTTTCCTTATGTTTGTAACAAAAAGTTTAAATAAACTTAGAATCACACTCAAACCAAAGACTTCTCAATGTTTAATATATTACAATAAAATTTTATGACAAAGACTGTTCCAATTATTAATAAAACTATTAGGCAAGTCTAAAGAAATATGACTTAATGAAACATTGAAATAGAAACTTCATTCCCAGTTATTCAGATTTTTCTATCATTCATGTCATTCCTCAAACAATTGATTATTGCTACCTTTGTCTACTCATTAGAATGACAACAAAAAGCTAGATGATAATTGTAAATAACTATTTTATGACTGAATGGTTTTGCTTATGTTATGGCTGGTGCATCACAAAATAAGATGAAAGAGATTCTTAGAAATTAAAGTTGAAGGAAAAGATTGCATGTAATAAGGAAAAGTGGGTTTTATTTGACATATAATCCAATATTTTTTATAAACAGTAGGGATGAGGTTTAAACAATATATGTTGGGAAATGCTAGCAAGTTAATAAGTGTGTGAGATCCCAGAAAGTGGTTAACTTAACGTGTAGCTATATGATGGAGTGGGAGAGAAAATCCACTGTAGTTTTAAGGCAACGGATGGGAATTCGTTGCTAGTCAAAGAATTATATTATGTTTTTCTTAGAAAAATAGTTAGATACTCACATGTATATAAAATAAAGGAGTTTGGTCAATAATATCAAGGAAAAAAGGTGAAGTATTTACCGATAGCCTTTTCTTTTTGAGGACTGTCGGAACTTAGATTCTTTCAGTCAAAGCTTTGTTCAGGAATCAAAAGGACCGAAGTCGACCTCAGTAGTTGTGGCTGTAGGTTCAGGAGGCAACTGGCTAGTTGCTACAAACTCCTGTTTATATATGTTTTTGTACCCTCTAGAACCAAGCAGAAGTTTCTAGAGACTTTTAGAAAGTTCCATTCTATTATTATGAAATCTAAAAGTGTTTGGTGAATGGGAGCTTTTCGTAAGGTAAAAAGGTCATCTAGTAGCTACAGATTTAAGTCATCATTTTAAGTTAGATTTTGTATTTTATAGTATAAGCATAAAGAAGTAGGACAAAATGGGGCCTTGTAACACTTATAAAAATTACTTATACTTACTACTTATAATAGATATAAAGAAACTGAAATAAATTGATAGAGATAATTAGATTTATTGGTAAATAGGTAGATATGAAGAATTTTAAAAAGATATAATTTTTAAAATATGATTAAATGCAAACCATGACAAAAGGAATTGAAATACAATTGCTCAGTTTTCACAGTTTAGAGTTACCAAGACCTTTAAGTTGTATCATACATGCATTCTTCATTGAGGATTATACTATACAATGATTACATTGTTAACCATTGTTCTATGAAAGATATGCTTATTTCCTCAGAGTTTATGGCTCAAGGTCAAATGTACAAGCTAAATAATGAGGATCAAATTCAAGGTACATAACAAGAATCAATCAAAATGTACATAACAAGAATCAAACTCAAATTATATAATAAGGATAATCCTCAAATTATATCATAAGGATCAAACTCAAATTAACTAACACGAATCAAACTCAAGGTACATAACTAGGATCAATCAAAAGATACATAACAAGGACCAAACTCAAGGTACATAATGAGGATCAAAATCAAAGTACATGACGAGGATCAAACTCAAGGTATATAACAAGGATCAAACTCAAGGTACATAACAAAGATCAAATTCAAGTTACATAAGGATCAAACTCAAGATATATAATGAAGATCATCAAACTGACTATACAAAATAATAATCTTACTAACCATTCTTTAAGAACTTAATTTTTGTGTCATACCCCTTCATGATTATGACTCTCCGCTCCTTCCAGTCTTTTGTTGCTCTAAGTAGCTAGGTGTATACAGAAGTTTGCAATAAAAGAAAAATGTTTTCCATCATATATTCAGTGTCTAGTTTTAAAAAAAACATGTGCTGGGAACTGTTGCACAGACATTTAAAGCTTAAACACAGGACTACTTTAAAAAGAAGTAGTTTGTTTACTAAGTTTATTTTTTTACTTACTAACTTTAATTTAGCATGGAGCATAACCATTACAGTGAAGTGTCTCATGTGAATTAGTTTCACTATAATAACAATGATCTAACAAGTTCATAATTGTAACCTTTATGTTGTAGCATTCACTTTAAATACTTGTTGGCTTAAAAACGTCACAAATTTATAAGATAACATGTAGTATTTATTTCAGTAACAGAGTTTCCATCTTTCCATATTTACAATTACATAAAATAGAAGCATCACAGTATTGCTTAACCCAATGCATCTTAGTATTCATTTGGAAATTATACAGTGACAAAATATTAAAGACATTCTGATAACTTTTTAACTGGATCCTGCACAACTGATGCTAATCTCTAAGAAAGTGATTCATTGAGCTTTCTCAGACTAAAGTTTTACACTGAAATGAAGTTTGGTTTAGTTTGTTGTGTTTTATGGTATATCAACCTCAATGAGTTATTGAATGCTGACAACTTTTTTTCCTGGTAATACTTTGTTTTGTCAAAAATCTATTTCTGGTAATATTTTTTTCCTCAAAAATGTATACCTGGTAATATTTTAAAAGATGTATTGCTGATAATATTTTTTTTTTTCAAAAATATATAGCTGGTAATAGTTTTTTTTTTCTTCAAAAATTTATTTCTGGTAATAATTTTTTACAAAGTATTTCTGGTATTAAAACCTATTTTTACACTTTTATAATGCTTTTACCTCAATTTTGGGGTTAACTATTTGCCCATAGTTGGGACCCTAACAGGTGCTACCACCCTGGTTCAGGGTGGACCTGGGAACACCAGCAATTAAGAGGTGGTTCCACACTCCTCAAAACCTGTTGATCAGAGGTCTTGCTGTTGGACATAGTTTATTGTCTCACCCAGGACCTGAAATGAAGTGGAAAGAGTATGTTGAATCAATTGCTAAGTATAAAACTAGGAAAGTTGGTTCAATATGTCATCCTAGATAATTTTTCTTGCTATAATTTATCATATATTTATAAGTCTAACATTCAACCTTGCTTTGAATATTGCCACCACATCTGGTCTAATGCTCCTGCTATATATTTAAAGATTCTTAATAAAATCCAAAGAAGAATTTGCAATGTTATTGGTGCCAACATGGCATCTCGCCATTCAGTTACTTTAATATTTTCATAATGTAGCTTCCCTGTATCGTTCATGATCAGTGTTCTGATGAACTTTCCTCTATGGTACCTAGTCTTTATGAATTTAAATGCAATACTAGATTGACAGACACATCTCATCATTTTACAGTTGAAATGATTAGATATAACTGTAAGTTCTGTGCTAACAGTTTCTTCTTTCATACTTCTCACCTGTGGAACTCTCTTCTTGCTTCCCAGCGAACTTTGATCTTCAAAAATTTAAATGTAATGTTAATCATTATCTTCTATCTCCTTAATTCTTGTTCTTTTATTGTCCTTTCTCCTTAATAGTATATTCTTTTCATATTCTCTAACACCACTTGTGTCTTAGTGGCTTTATTATTTCACTTAAAACAAAAGAATAATTAATAAAACAAAAGAAAAATTCAAGAATTGAAAAAGAAAAAGTACAAAACCCAAGATTTCAAAACTTTAATAATGTAACTCTTATCTCCCATTTCAGCATTATTTAGTTTTTCTTAGAATTCTATCATATTTTTTACAATGTTTATTTGCTTCTTGAAATTTAACTTTTTATTCTTTATATTCTTATATATAAAAAAAATCATTTGACAAACCAATTTATTGGACAAAGCCAACACTAGCTCATTTCTATAGCATACTATAGAGATCACTTTCAACATTTTGTAAAACTAGAAAATTAATAGAAAATTAATATACAATCACAATCCTGAATTTTGAATTACAAATATCTCAGCTTTATATTTTCAACAATTCAACCATTTCTACTGTTTATTTAAGTGATGTAGTCATGGTTACTTAGAAACCATTTTATAGTTGATTTGGAAGCAAAACAACAAGAAGAATCCCAATTATTTTTTGCAAACTGGTCATCTTTACTCCTTAATTCAGCATTATGGGCCACTTTTTCAAAAGTTCAACCATTTCTTGGATTGGTATAGACTTGTGTTTATATATTTGATACTGATTGGAAATAAAATTTAAAAAAATCTCATTCCAAATTATAAATGTCTTTATCCAAACTTCATAAATGCATACTTGCAAATTCATTTTTATTTTTATTTATTTATTTTTTTAATCAATTCACCTTAAGCAATGAAATAATGTCACTAAGACACAAGTGTCTACTAAAATTGAATGAAAAGTAAAAACTATAGAAGGAACCAGAAGCCCAATCCTAAACAAGAAACAAGCAATAAACCTTTACTTCATTATTTACATTATTTGGATTATTGTCCTCATCTTCGTCACCATATTTATTACAACGTTTCAGCTGTTGTACACTTCTTTAGGTGGTTGGAATGTCAAACTTAACCCTTTATTTCACTCATTGGGGTAGACTGTTCTAGTTCCACGTGCCATGTTTAATGGATGTCAGTTATCAGTTATCTCCTGTTAATTTCCCTCTGAAAGTTTTTTACTGCCTTAACTGGGTACTGAACACACACACTTTGGATCCTGTCAATGGATCTAACCAATACCTTTATCCACTGTGTCATGTGGAACTAGAACAGTCTACCCCAGTGAGCGAAATAAAGGGTTAAGTTCGACATTCCAACCACTGGAGACAAAGATGAGGACAATAGTCCAAATAATGTAAATAATGTACATAATACCTCATCTCAGAAAAATAGACAGATACCTTTACTCCAGTTCAAATAAACAGGGAGGAGTGTGAACCAGACAATAAGTGTACCTATATACTGTCACTATATTTTTTTATCTTGTTATTTTAATTGCATACAAAATCTGGAGTAGCTGCTGAAACTTAATAGGCTGAATTATAACTCTTTATATTCGTTTTAAACAATATTGGTCTTGAATTGAGTATATATATATACACACACACACACACACACACACACACACTGTGTGTGTGTGTGTGTGTGTGTGTGTGTGTGTGTGTGTGTGTGTGTGTGTGTGTGTGTGTGTAAAAATTCAGATATAAATATATATCTATACCAATGAGTTTAGTTCTTTGAGAAACTTTTATCCAACCTTGTAAATAAACTTAATATCATTGAATCCACAAAAGATTTCACTTTTGAAACTGAAACTAATAACACATTACCCTTCCAAGATATTATATTAAATAGAACAAATAATGACCTTTAACTAAAAGTTTACAGAAAATCTACCAACAAGGATGACCTCATAAACTATTTGTAATGGCTGCCTTACTGTTAAAAAGAAAAAAATGGAAGTGACAAAACAACAAATAGAGATAAGACGTGGTTGGACAAGTAAAAGAGTTTTTTATTTTCCAGGGTTTACAAAGTTTGGTCTTTTGCTTGTTTTGGGCTATTGTATATCAGTCATGGGAACCTGAGTGTTTGTTTGGGAGTAAAGATGGATCTGCAATGTAATCAATCTTGACCTGGCATCTAAGCATGCTACTAGTTCGGCAAGTAGGTCTCACCATTTTACTGTTGAACTAGCTATATACAACCATCAATTCTATTCTAATAGTTTCTTTTCTTGCACTTCTCACCTGTGGAACTCTATTCCATTTCCTTGCTTCCCTGTCACCTACAATCTTCTAAAATTTAAATGCAACATCAATTAACATCTTCTGTCTTCTTGAATCCTATTCCTTTATTGACCTTCTCCTCACTAAATTCTTCTCATTCTCTTTCACTCCCTGTACCCCATGTGTCCTAGTGGTATTATCACCTTGTTTGGGTTGAAATGATAAATATATATATATATATATATATATATATATATATATATATATATATATATATTTTTTTTTTTTTTTTCTAACAGGAGTTATGTCAGTTTTATATTAGTCTTGCTATAAACTGCAAAAGTATGTTATTTTTTATATTAAGCCCAAATGGTTTTCTGCAACATAATTTTTATTTTGATATGTCCCCACTTGACCTGCCATGATTAATATTTTCTTTAAGCTTGGCCACAGACTGAATTAAAAACAAGAAGAAATTAATTTTACAACAGTAACTATAAGAAAATCTAGTCAGTGTTTTACTTAAATACTTATTATGGCATTCTTTTATTGAACTGTTTATGTTTTTGTGCAAGGAACAACAACAGCAGCAGCAGAAGAAAAATATACACTGACAAGTCAGATGAGAAAAAAAAGTAAGCCAAAATATCAAAGGTCAAATGTTAGAAGCCCAAAAAGTACAACTTTTCCTATAAAATGTTTTTGGTAAGCTAGGATGGATTTTGAAATGAGATGCAACATCTTAAAGATTATTTTAAAAAATTAAAATTTTATTTCTTGGTTTAAATTTGGCACCTAATCTGACAATGGTTGTTAAAAATATTTTAATAATTAATTCTAATCTTCCATTAAGTATAATTTTGTTTTATGATCTACTGATGATTACTTACTAAAAAAATTAAAACTAATTTTTTACCCAACTCCTCAGTCTATGTAACATTTGCTTTCATTAATTTTTAATAATATTATAGAAATATAATATTTTATTCAATAAAAATCTATTGTAAAAACACAATAGGATTTGAACATTGAATTAGATTTTTTCATTTCAACAGGATTAATAAAATATAATGAAAGTCAAAGGGCAACATTTATTTCTAAAGTGCATTTAATTGTTCACAGCTTTGGAATGAACAGCCATCTTTTTTATTATTTATATGCTTAACATATGAATCTAGATTAAAAAGGTGTCAAATTTGTCAATAAATTTATTTATTATTAATTTAAATCATTTAATGCTTCATCAATGTTTTCTTTCATGAAAACCATTTTAAAAACAATACCTTAGTCAATTTTATTCTTTATCTGAATAATACTTGTAGACCCACCTAAGTATAAAATAACAGTCCTTAGCTTAAAAAAATAATTGATTCAGGTCAAACATCGGAAGAATGAATTAAGAGCTATCAGGTAGAAGTTCTAAGCCAAATAGAACATCAGGTTACTTCAGAGGTATATAGTTATAAAAATAATTAAAAATTGTAACTTATTCCACATTTTCTTTCTAAATAGTCTCCTTAGACATGTATGTGGCAATCCAAACATTAAAAAGGAATTTCTTGAAGAAAAAATAAAGAAAAACTTAAACAAGCTATTTCTTTTAAATCAAACAGTTTTTGCTATTATAGTGCAGTCTTTATAATTATACATTATAATTTCCACCCTAATTAAAAAAAGAACATAATTCTTTATGCAGGAAATACTTTGAGGAAAACCTGATAAATATTTTACCATCTATAAACACATGTCAAACACTCTATATTATATAACTAAATTTTATTAAATCCATACTTAAAGAATCTAAGCTTGTCTACCTATTACTACTATCACAACTGGTGTTATATAAAAACATCCCCAAATCAACATGGGGAAAAACACCAAACTTAAATAAAAATATCTATGAGACTGGTAATAAAATAAACACATCCCATCTCCCCTCTCACTTGTAACCATCCATCACAATAAAATAAATGCACTAAAGTAAAATGAGTTAAATAAAGCTTCATTAGTTTTGTTATTTGTTACTATATTACATATAAACACAAACAAATATACATTATAATCTGAACCCCACAGAGACAAATTAGAATAATAATAGACTTACATAAATTTTACTCACTAATGCTGCTTTGCAAGACAAATGCACATGAAACCTGCTTGACTAATGAAAAAAAATATATAAAAATTAAAAATACCAGAATTTTTTTTTTCTTTCTTTATCTCCTCCATATCTCAATTCTCAAATGAAACTTTAATAAAAGCAAAACATTTTAGATTTATAAATGTTTCCTATTTGTTCTTTATCCTACCAATTATAGTGCTCAATATCAAGAGATAGAGCATTAATGGTAATAAATAAAATTAAGTGAGCATTTAATTTCATTTGTTACTATATATTTATAGTCATTTTTAAGCAATTAATTGATATTTAATTTAATATTATTTCTTATTACTATAAATGACTTCACTTTTATTTTTATCCCTGTAAACATTGATTTCACTGTTTAAAATATTTATAGAGGTGTCCACTCAAACACATATACCTACTAAATAGAAAACTGATAGTAATAAGAAACATGTAAACAAACACATGCATAAGGTATATTTAGGCAACAAGTGATAAAGTGATTTCATAAAATGTAGTCAGTCTTGATGAGATGAATATGCTTATATTCATTGAAATAAACTCATTACTTATATAGATTTTTAAGGTTTTTCTCTTAATTATTCTAATATATATATATATTAAAATAAAGAGAAAGAACAGTAAGATTTATATTCCGGTGTTCTTATTAATTATTTTTATTTTTAAAAAACAGTGCCCAATAAAATTCTGCAGAGCATAAATATTATAAATTTACTAATTTAAAAATATGGTTCCATCACTACACAGGAATTACCATGTTTCAAAAACAGAAACTAAAAACTTCAAATTTAATTATAGAATTAAATTAAAATCCCTAGTACTGTTTCATTTTCAAGCAAATTTTGGAATTTGGGTTGAACAATCTTGATTTTTGGGGTTTGTCAGAATGGTGCACTTTTCTATTTTAAAATATTTTATGAGCCTTTTGTTTTATGTTGAATATGAAATAATTAGGGTATTGGAGGCACTTAAAAGTAATTTCAATGTATTTCTCCTCTTCATGTAGATATTGGAGGTTACAAATTCTGAGTGCTTTTAAATAGAATTTGATGATTATTCCAGATTTTATTTTGTTGTTATGATGAGAATAGAAATTTATGAGATCAATTTTATTAGTTGATTTTTTATGGACTTTTAACTTTAGGCTATTATATTTGCAGTGTAACATGAGATCTAGGAAAAGTAAAGTATTGTTTTTTCTGTTTCATAAATTAAATCTGGTCCTTTTCAAAATATTTTACCTAAATAATCAACATATTTCTAATACACTGATGATTCTATTAATATATCCCCACAAAGCTACTTTACCTGACCTTGTAGATAAACAAAACAAAATTGAATATATGATAGAATTCACTTATGAAAAAGAAATAAAAATAATTTACAATAATGTCTTTGTGATTAAATAAACATCTAGCCTATTTCTTATTATAAAATGTATGAATTTTAAACATACTCATCTAAAACATATCCAAGAAAATAAGATAATAATTAATAACTTGAATTACTGGGATGAGGAGTTATCATAATTTACACTATTTATATTTGGGCTACTGTTTTCATCTTTGTTGTCATTATCACAATGTTTCAGCTGCTGTGCCCTCTGGCCTTCATCAGCTGTATATCAATCCAGGTAACCAGCAAGGAATTCAAAACTGCACATTTTATTTAATCTATGGGAGTAAACTGTTTTCATTCCACTGTCCATGTTTAGGGATATTGTAATTGATTAAAGCATTGGTTTGAGAATTTGGCAACATAGTAATCATGAGTTCAATCCTTGGAACAGGCAGTGTGTACTGAGACTCAATGAAAATAGGCAAGCAATATCTGAGCTGTTGTAAAAATAAGAACTAGACAATATATTGTAGTGAACTGTGAATGATGGGAGTAAAAAAAACTGTGCTCAATGTGAAATAACAGAACTAAGATATATATTAAAAAGAATTACATAGTTGTTCCTCAACACTCAATACCACTTAAAGTTTCATGCACATGGCAATCATCTGGCATGAACTGATGATTGTCACATAAATGAAACTTTAAGTAATATCAAGTATGTAATTCTTTTTAATATATGATTTTAAATCAGGATATAGAAATCCCAACAAAGTTTTTAAATTTAACAAATAGAAACATTCCATGAAAATAGATTTGACTGAAAATAGATTTGATTATGCTTTTTGCCATCATTCAAGGCTTCATCAGACCCAAAAATGAAACAATGAAATGTGTGTATTTGTGTATGCTTAAATCTATTTTCAATCAAATCTATTTTCATGAAACATTTCCATTTGTCAAATTTAAAAACTTTGTTGGGATTTCTATATCCTAATTTAAAATCATATATCAACATGGAAAACACATGGATAGACCAAAAAAGAAATCTTTTACTTTCAACCCATTCTGAAGGATTATATGAGGATTTGCCTTGGATTCATTTCAGAAATGGTTAAATGAATTTCTTGCTTTCCAGACATTCTGATAATGAGAAGAGAATTTGCCTTTAATTCAATACAAAAAAAAGCTAAGAAAATACATTAACAACTTTCAACTTGATCTAAGACTTGTAAAGAAAAGATACTAGACTTTTTTATTAAATTTAAACAACTTTTTTAAAAGTCACTCATTTTCTTTCTATTTTGATCACAAGAAATGTCAATTATGAGAAAAAGTACTAAGATTCATTATTTAAGAAAACACAAAATACATATACACACATTTCATTCTTTTATTTTGGGATCTGATAAAGCCCTGAATGGCAAAATAAATGCCAGTGTCAGTGTGTCACACTTTTTCAATTAAAGGGACATAATTTCAATAGCTCATTTTCTTCTTCATCTATATCAGTCAGTTATGTGACATGTATAATACACACTTAGGCGATCATGTATCTTTTGATACATGATTGATGAGGCAGATTTTTTCCCATAGTAGGTTGTCATTTCTTTCTGTGGTAGACCAGTTGCCATCCAAGGTTATAGAACCTGGCTTGTCCTGCTATTTACCCATAGCTAGGGAGAGAAGAAGAGGATTCATATTTTTCCCAAGGGTATTAGCACATAAGTGATATAATGGATTTGACTGGAATTTGAACTCAACTCTCCGATTCCTCAATCCGAGCTGCTATCCATTATTCCACTGTGTTTCCCTTCTTCATCTATATAATAAATGTAAATGTCAGTGTGTCACACTTTATCAATTAAAGGGACACAACTCTCTAACTTTCAATAGCCCATCTTCTTCTTCTATATAATAAGTGCATATGTCAGTGTGTCCCTGTGCCAAACTTTTTCAATTTTACTCCTAGAGGCTATAGCCCAACATATTACACCATTTTGGAATCAGGTTGACTCTGTGAGCAAACTAAAAATATTCCAGGCCAGATCTGGAGTCACAATCCTGAAATTTTGGATTCCCAAGTTTTCATTACTGCAATTGTTTTTTTGTGATTTTTTTATTAGATTTTTGCAACAATTTTTTTAGCACAATAATAATTTTCATAACTTGGAAATAAATTTGGAAATAATGAAAATTAATTGCAAAATCTAGCAAAAGTCCCCCATGAAATAAAAATGTTTCTATAAAAAGTAAGGACCTACGTACATCAAATTGTCATGCATAAGAATTATCATTGAACCTTTAAAGTGTAAGCTTAAATATTAATGCAATCCTTAAATACAACAATCAATTTTGAGTTCATCTGTAGTTTATTGTTGCCTATCACATCTACTCCTCCCTATCTATTGTGATGAAGGCCCAATCAAGAGCTGTCTACACGAACTAGCTTAAACATGGCTTTTAAGCTACTATATATATATATATATATATATATATATTTAGGCAGCATATCTTCATTCAAACATGTTTCATTGAATAACATAGACATGTTGTGTCTATTTATTTTTATACTGATCCTTTCCAGTTCTCTAATCAGTTTCTTGATGTTAAGATGAAATTCATCAAGGAAGGTGCCATAGTTTTTGTTAACCTAAGTACTTTTGATCTTTTCCAAGATCATCTTCAGAGGTAGCCACAGCATATAATATTTCATGTAAAATAACATGAATAGACCAACAATGAGATTAAATATAATATGAGTGTTAAAATTTAATAGTGTTAAAAAAAAACAAGTTATAGAATTGAATAGCATAATGGCCCTGAAAATCTTCCATTTCCAAAGTAGCTAAGATATTATCTGTTACATACTTTTTACAATTAGATTGGAATATGTCATATTTTTCTTCTCTTTTATCAGAGCAGTTTTAAAACTTCTTATTGGTAAGTATCTCCAAAATTTGCAACTATACATTGTTCCAGATAAGAAGTGATTCAAATTTATACAAAGAAAAATACTTGAAAACAATCAACAATTTTTTACTGTAATATATAACAGAAAAAAAATTAACCCCCACAAATCAAAAAATTATAGACCTCTCAAATCAAAATATTATAGATGCCACAGATCAAAATGCTATGATAAAAACAACAAAGATAAGCATACTAGTCTAAATGCTTCATGGAATAAATCATGTTCTTCACAAATAACAATAAATTCCTAAATTTAAAATATTTGGCATCACATGAGATAAAATTATTATTTCTGAGTTCAGTTTTTTATCAAATGCTTTGTATTATATATTTTAATAGATATGTAATTCAACAATTATTTTTAGATACAAATTAATTAAAAAATCTTGTCATTGTCAGGAAAAGTATAGTTTTGAATCAAAGTCCAAACTTGCTTACTAAATAGTATTTTTTTATTAAATAGTAGGTCCAAGCTAAAATGTTGGTACAAATTTATTTAAATTGACTTGTATTCACAAGCTTATTATTTTTTTTTGATACTTTAATAAAAAACATATTTTAAAAAAATTGATCTTTGTATATATCATAAACTATAGTGTATTAAATTTCATGAAAGTAATTGCCATTATTTTGTTTTATAGATTATAACTAATGTATATTATATTATTGCATAATTATATTACAATTATATATTTTGAATTAAAAAATTTGGTTTTTTGTGGCTGAATAATTTCAAGATGAAATGTTAATTATAAAGTTTGTATAACAATTATAGTTCTAGTTAATAATTCTGTAAAGAAACACTGAACCAAAAGGTTGAGAGTAAAGAATGGGTTTAATCCTCATGAGAGACAAGGATTAATAATACTATAATAAAGAATACTATAGTTCAGTGCAACAATGTGTACAACTCCAATACTACACCTTGTGACCCACTTTGTGATGACTGTTCCTATCAGCAGACATTCCACTCATAACAGATGCACAAGTCCATGTTTAACTATTAGGGTAAAGAAGGTCAGTCATCTTTCTATCTTTCTATGCAACAACCTTTATAAATCTTAAAATAAAAAGTTAATCTGAAAGCAAAATTTTATTTTATTTTATTTTATTTTTAAGATTTAACTTTTTTTTCTTTTTTTTTTTAAGCATTTCACCCCCAAGCTAGGCAGGAAGCCACTAGCATGCAAGGAGTTACAGAGAGTTGGAGCAAGAGCAAATAGGAGTGATAGAGGAAAGGATGAAGAGAAGGATAGGGGATAGATCAAGGCATCTGGAGACGTCAATTGACATTACATTTGAATAATTGGAGATTATAGCTATCAGGGAGACAGGAAAGGGGGATGGAGTTTAACAGGCAAGAAGTGTGGGACATGAAGCTATTGGAGAGGAGAGACGGCTACATTTAACAGTTTCAACAGTGAAAGGGTGAGAGCAATATGCAAGCCTAGTTGAGCGCTTAAATTCCTGAAGTCTGGGAACCAGTGAAAGCAGCTCATCAGAGCAGTTACCATGAAAGTATTTGTAAAAAAGACAGAGAAAGGCGACAGCACGTCTGTGAGAGAGTGACTGCAGACAAGATGCCAGATCAGGGCCAGTTATATTGCATATCTGTCTCTGGATTTTATCAAGAACCTTGAGACAAACAGAAGGGGCTCCAGACCATATATGGCAGAAATACTCCATGGAAGGGCAAACTTACTTTAAATTTAGCATAAATGAGGCTAACTTTCAAGGGAGTGACTCATCTCAGCTAACATTTTCCACTGACATGAGATGGAATGATTATATTGAATCCATTACTAGGTCTGTTGCTTGAAAATCTCTTTCACTGTTATGTGCTAGACAATTTTTCTCAATAGAACCTATCTTACACATTTATAAGTCAACCATTCATTCATATCTTGAATACTGCTACCACATCTGGTCTGATAATTCTTGATACAATCCAAATAAGAATCTGCAATATTATCAATCCTAACTTGGTATATCAGTTGCAGTTACTTTTGCATTGCCATAACATAGCTTCCTTTTGCATTTAAATATTTGGTACCTAGACTTTACAAATTTAAATGTAGTGATGGATTTCTCTAGTAAATTTAATTTCTATAATAACTGTAAGAGAATATGATATATAAATTTCTATATTATATCAACAATATTGGATAATTGAATGAGAAATGGAAAATTTCTGTATAACATGTTTTGTTCTTTAAAAGGACTTCATCAGATTAAAGTGGTGTCCTCATTGATTGAATTATATATATGTAGGATGGGGGAAATATAAACAAAAATATCAATTTTAATTATGCACCAAGAGAAAATACTGAAGATGTAAGAATACTAAATTTTTAAATTTCTGATGCCCAACATGTCTAGATGAAACAACTCAGTTGATTTCACTTAGTCTCCCCAGTGCTTATTTTTTATTTTCATCACTGTTGTTTTTAAATATCATAACTACTTTGCAATGTATTTCCTAGAATAAACAAAGTGTAAGAAATAAACATTTTCAATAGTTCTCTATTGATAGAAAGAAAGCCAAAAATTATTTAATAGACAATGAACTATTTTGCCAATATGAGACAAGAGAAAAATACCTTTCATGTTGGAACATCTGTGTCCCAGTAGTATGCTAATCTTGCATAGTGAGTTAGGTAAAAATGATTATTTATTTTATATACTAATCTCTAAGTTGTGGAACACAAAAAGAAGTCAAATGCTGTCATTGTAAGTAGTCAGTTTGTTGTAGAAAACTTTTAACATAAGAAGCACATTCATAAAATGGTGACATTAGCAAACAAATATAGGTAGTGAACAATGTCATTTTGGGGGCATGCTTTAAATAAATCAACAAATCATGAATATTGAAATGCAAATGCATGAAAAACAAATATCTTTATATTTATCTGCATATTAATTTACTCAATATCAGAAATTTTTACTTCCCTGTATGTACAAAGCAATTATGATAGATATATAATTCTTCTTCTTGCATATGTCATGTCCCTTCGGGATGTTAATAATCATGGCTCTCCACAATTACTTGCCCTTTGTATCTCTTTGTCAGTTTTATCTTTTTGCTATCTCTCATAAATTCTGTCCTGCCAGACATTTACTCAATCTTCTTAGGTAGGTTATAGACTGTTTTTCTCTGTCCCTCTTGCCTTCAAATACCCTTGGGAAAGGTATGAATCCACCTCTCCTCCCTCCAGCTATGGATTACTTAGTAAAATTCATATCACTAAATCATTATTATATTAAAAAACATTCTTATGATCCAAAAATATTTTTTGGCTTTAAATAGCCTGCAATATGATGTTAAGCCATAAAAAACAAATCAATTATTCTTGCCTTCAATATGTCCTGTGATTGTCAAATTTTCAAAGCCCTCTTTCCTCGATATGTGCCCCAAAATTTTTCACTGTCTCTTTTTGATGTTAAGTATAAGTAATTACTTATGCATTTATAATGCAAGTTGTTTATTAAAATATCTACATTTGGGGTGGTGCATGTGTACCTTCACCATTTAGTGGGAGATTTCTTTGGAATTTTGAGGGATCATACCAAGGGTGCCAGTAATAAGTTTAGCAGTTGGTCAGAGGATGAACATAGAACACTGAGTTCAGACATTCTATGAAGGGACATGAAAGACCAAGACTATTTTTTGTATTTCTTTCTGATTATCAACTGGTTATGTTTCATTTTCATTTTTTTTCTATTTCCTTTTTTTATTTGCTCATTAGTTTGTTTTTTTTTTGCTGTGAATGAATTGGATTTTTTTTCCATGTTGGGACAGGGATAGGGTAGAATTATTGGCATTATGAATGATGCTTATTCTCTTGTAGCTAGATACCATGTTGCCATTTCTGCTTCAGCATTAATATATTCAACTGATCTCTAGTTGTTTTCGAAGGAGAGTAGGCTTCTAATTTAGAATATAGATTACATCTGCTTTCAACTGGTATGCTTGCAATGTGTCAGAGGCCCAACAAAGTCTGGTACTGTTGGGGTGCCTTGAGTTAGTGGTAATGATACCAGGTTACCATTTCTATTTCAGCTTTGTTATATCTGACTGATCTTCAATTGATATAAAAAAAAGAAAGGCATCAAATTTAGAGTTGATGACATAACCATTTACTCTGCCTTGATAATAAACCTGATCAAATCAATAAAGTCAGCTGATCTAAAAAAATGACCTACAGTTTGTTGTTAACTGGGGCAAAGGATGGCTTGTTAATTTTAACACCTCTAAAACAAAACTGCCCTCTATCAATCATCTGAGAGAACCCTTTCTGCCTTCCATCAGCATGGCTGATACTAATCTCTAGGAAAGTGACATATTGTGCTATCTCAAGTTAACATTCTCAGCTGACATGAAATGGAAAGACTATATTGATATCATTGCTATGAAAGATGGTTCACTGTATTTTGCTAGACTTTTCTCTCCTGAATCTCTATCTTACATATCTATTTTTTTTATACTTACATCTACCTCATCAGCTGCCAACCAGGGAAGGTAACACAGTTTTGGTGGCTAAGGTGGTACTGCCACTCCTGGCACCATCAGCAGCTTTTGCCACCAGACAGGTTATTTTTTTTTTTGTGTAGACATGTCAGTCTCTGTAATTTTTTATGCAACTGCAAGTCAGATTTTCAATGTTGTGTTAAAAACATTTGCTTTTGATCATTAACCAATACACAACACACTCATAGTGACCATTATCAATGGAAGATAAATAGATGTATTTCTGAAGTAGCATTGTGTAGTGAGTATGATTTAATTAACTTTGTTTATTTTGGATCTTGACTAGATGCAACTCAATGCCTGTTGAGCTGTGGTCTGGAGATGATGTGAAACATTCTTCAGGTGTTGCCCACCTTCAAATGGAATGAAACTACCATTCATTCATACCTCAAATATTGCTACCACATATGGTCCAGAGATTCTACTTTATATTTACAGATTTTTGATAAAACCCAAAGGAGAATCAGCAATATTATTAGTCTTGAGTTGGCATCTCAGCTTCAGTTACTTTCCCACCATCATAAAATTGCTTCCCTGTGGCATTTCTGTAAAGACTTTTATGGCAATTGTCTGAATGGATTCTTTGCTATGGTACCTAGACTTTCTGAATTTAAGTGAAGCACTAACTAGATTAGCAACAAAGCCTAATCAATTTACAGCTGAATTGGCTAGATGTAACCATAAGTTCTATGCTAACAGTTTCTTTTCTCACACTTCCTGCTTGTGGAACTGTCTTCTGGCTTCTTGCTTTCCAGTCAATTTTAATCTTTATAAATTTAAATGTGCTGTCAAATGTTATCTACTGTCTCTCTGATTACTCTTCTTTTCTGTAATAAGTTTTCTAAATATTAAGTTTAGAATAGTCTGACACAAGGCTACAATAATATATATTTGTATAGCAAAAGAGGAAGAAAAAGAGTAATTTGTATAGGCCATGATGTAATCATGCATATAATAATATCTGAGAATGAGAGAATGAGAATTATTGGTATAGAATTAATTTTATAATTATGTAAGTGTATGTATCAGTTATATGCAAGCAACTATATATAATTAAGTATGTGTGTGTGTTTATAGATTTTTCTCATCCACCAGAAACCATTTTCCAACTGAATGCCTAGATCTAATAAAAGAACTTATATCTCAGTCCACCTAGTATATATGTCTGATGCAGGCCTATACATTTTGGACCTCATCAGGAAGATGATAAGGGGTAAATGAGTGCCCCAATCTACTTAATCTCTCCCTAGACTATACTCCGTGTATCTACCAGCACAGATGTTAAAAGATGGGCACAATGTGCACAGATCATTTAAGCATTCCAAGCAAATGTATTGATTGGACACAACATTCCTGTTTTACTGCTCCATCATATGCTGATGACATAGGTATTCACAGTTGGGATAAGAAAGGTCTTGAATAAAAAAAAAATTATCTTTCTCTACTAAGTGTTTCAAGAAGTAAGTCTAATGTGCTGGAGGGTGTGCAAAGGGTGTGATGGCCCCAAGCATCCATATCAGGAGGACATCCAATCAAAGAGTGAAATAAAAATTTAGTTAATATATAATATGAATAAAGTTTTTGTCATGTTTTCATCTGCTTTTAAAAAACTTAAAATGTCTTCTTTTTTCACATTTCTCAGTACTAGGCCCCATAGGGGCCTCCCTAATTGAGTCTTAGAAGCATACAAGGAGTTGGCCATGGCCATCAACAAAAATTATTAAAGCTCTGCACATCACTAGCTCAAAATAAACCTTTCCAAAACAGAAATTATGATCTGAAATTGGAATGAAAGCAGTGATGGCACATACCCTGAATCCATCAAAAAAATTCAGAATGTGGAATTAGCAAATGCTAAACACTTCAAATACCTCAATATATGAATCAGTTATAAAATGTTTAGTATAGTAGATAAGGAAATTGAACATAGAACAGACTGCAGTTGGGGTAGTTTCACACAATACTGCAAGATGCTACACAACCAAAACATTAACCTAAGAACTTGAGCCATGTTCTTAAATAGCCTCATCAGATCTAGACTAGTTCTCAGTATTTACAATTAAAGAAAAACCTCTTTGCTGAAAAGTCATCATCAAAAGATGTTTAAAAAAAAACACATTCTCAGTATTTACAATTGAAGAAAAATCTCTTTGCTGAAAAGCCATCAAATAAAATTTGCATGTGCTTACTTAAAAAGATTGTGATTTTTGGAACTCAGTTTTATAGAGTAATGAAACTAAAACTGAATTGTTTCATCAGAATCAGGTACAGCAAGTGTGAAGGAAAAATAGAAACCATTAAACGTAGTGTAAAACATAAAGATGGCAATCTTATATTTTGGGGGTGGAAATGTAGGGAAAATGGAATCAGCTATTTATTTGAAAATTTTTGAACCATGAAAAAATTTTTTATTTTAAACATGTATTATATGAGAAATCTTAATAAAGAAAATGTAGCCTCCATCAGGGTTTGAACTCATATCCCTCTTTTTAAGAGAAACCACAATTTCAGATCAAACAGTGGTTTCCTCTACAAAGGGACACACAGGTTTGAACACTTCCAGAGAGCTCATTTTCTTTATTAAGATTTCTTTCATGTGCAGACTGATATACATAATACACAATTTTTAAAACAAAAATAGTATATTTTATTTCAAACATGGGTATTCACTAAAAATAACATTTGAAATTATATATATATACATATATATGTGTGTGTGTGTGTGTATGTGTGTGTGTGTGTGTGTGTGATAAGCTAAAGAACAAATATAAAACATTTATTAATCTAACATGTTTCACTTTTATTAAAGCTTCATCAAAGAATGAGATATGGAGAAAAGGAAATTCTGATATTTTTACTTTTGTTTGATTTTCATTGGTTAATCATGTTTCATGTGCTTTTGACTTGTTTAACCAATGTTATTATAATTTATGGCATTCTAACAAAAATGGATTACTGCTGCCCTATATGGACAAGAACTACCCTGTCTTCATTTTCCAGTTTCAAAAGAATCTAAACCTGTCTACACGGTCTTGTAGGTGATGAATTATGTTTCACCTTACAACCCCTTTCCCAGAGACAAAATATTGCAAGCCACTCACTACTCTATTGCTATTTCCATGGAAAGTGTTCAAACAAACTACATTCCTTAGTTCAACCACTTCTAACCTTCACAGCTAAGACTCACCATGCCACACACATTATAGTGAATCACCCCTATTCCTTTTACATTCCACTGGGTAGATATTGCTAGCTTCTTACTATGGACCACTACTTTGTAGAACCAATTGTTTCCCCAATCGCTACAACCTTAATGTGTTCAAGTCTAGTATTAACTGTTATTTTCCCCATATATCCTCATAAACTGTGCTACTTACATCTTACTGTAACCCTCTACCTCTAAAGGCTCTTGGGCCTTATACAGAATGAACATTATTGTAAACAGAACAACAAAAAAAAAATAACATGTAGCATGTTTTATCCTTTATTGAGACTACATTTATTAATGGAGCACTTGGGTTTTTTGCTTCAGATATTATCCACTTATCAGGGTTTTAGAATGATCCCTTCATTTACAAAGATTGCTTGCCTTGGAAGCATTATGCTCCAGAAGTACACTGATCAACCATTTTTAGGGAAACTTAATCTTTGCTATTATTAACATGTATTTTATATAGATTTGTTCAACTGTAACAAGCCAAGGCTCTTTAACAATTAATGGATACACTGAACCCCACAAAGTTCTTTATTAGTACAACACCACATATATAAATATCACCAATAAAATAAATGGCAAAATTCCAACACCACAAACTTAAGATCCTGAAGATGAGTAGAAAATGACTGAATGTGTTCAACAGTTCAAGCGTGCTAATGTGTATATATGCATATTTTTTATCTATATAAATGTGTGTGTGCATTTGTGTAGTTTTTCTGTTCTGATTTTATTAAATCATACTCTTGTATGTGATTATAGAAAGTGGTGCACTTTAGTAAGAATTATAAACAATGAGAAACTTTAACAACTTCTGGTTTTCTACTTATTTAATCATTTATAAATGAGGTAATTAAAAAGAAGCCAGAAGAAAAGAAAAAAAGCATTAATAGATATATGAGAAATAAAAATAAAAAAAATAAGTTAAGATTTTCATATGTAAGCTTAATAAGATATAATCAACTTAATTTTTTAAATTGTTTGCTGAGGTTTTAGCATGAAATGTTTTAATTTATTTTTTTTGTATTTTTTATTAAGTACAACATACACCTGAGAAAAATTATAGAATTATTCAACCAAAGTTTTTTGCTAAAAACAACAAAAATGAAGATAACAGTCCTAAAAATGTATACAAATTAAGTTAACATGGTTTTACATTTGTTTTATTTAAAAATGTTGAAACTAAAGCTGAAATTTGACCACATAACACTTTGACACATTTTTTTAATAAAATGGCATGAAATGAACTTTATACAAACCAATTTATAAACAACTACATAAACAAAAGCCACCCAATTTCTTTTTTCTTCTCTTTCTGCTTATATCAATGTTAGTGTGTCTGTCTGTGTGTTGCTTGATTCATTTTTTCAGCAGCATATCAACCTCTATGGATTATTTAATACCAAAATCTAAATATTTTTGTACACATTTTTTTTGTGATAATAAGGATTAAGTGATACAAGTCTTACTAATTAACCCATAGCTGAGAGGAGCAAAGGATATTTGTATATAAATAAATATAAAAAAAACAAATGGAATTGGAATTTGGCTCTCTGATTAACAATTTCAAGTCATTATCCATCACACCACCTGCACATCCATGCTTACAGTACCTGGTATTCCCAAGTAGTCACCCATCTAGGTACTGACCAAGTTCGACATTGCTTAACTTCAGATTCCGCGAAAGGTCAAATTTTTTTTTTTTTTTTTTTTTTATCGAGCAAAAGACATAGCCACAGGGCAAAAGAATACTGAAGAGATGTTAAAGCTGGGATGAAGGACATTTAAGGCAACCGATTTTTTTTCCAGAGGAAGGCTGGGGACGATTTCTCAACTACACAAAGGAGAAGGAAGAGAGTTCCACAGGCGAGAGGTGCGAGACATGAAGCTATTAGAGTAGAAGAGACGGCTACATTTATGAGTTTCGACAGTGAAGGGGTGAGAGCGGGATGCCAGCCTCAGAGGGCGCTTGAACTCATGAAGTTTGGGAACCAGCGAATGCAGTTCCTCGGAGCAATTTCCATGAAAGTATTTGTAGAACAGACAGAGGGAGGCGACGGTGCGTCTGTGAGAAAGTGACTGTAGACGAGACGCCAGGGCAGGGCCAACCATATTGCATATCCGCTTCTGGAGCCTATCAAGAACCCCCGAGGCAAACAGAAGGGGCGCCAGACCATATATGGCAGCAATACTCCATGCAAGGGCGAATTGTGGATTTGTATACCTGGAGGATCGACTCAGGGGAGAAAAACTTCCTAGCACGGCTCAGGGAGCCAACTTTCCTCGCAGTGGACGAGGCAATTGATTCGATGTATTTATTCCATCTCAGGTCAGCAGTCAACGTGAAACCGAGAAGCCGCAGAGAGTTGCTCTCAGGAAGTTGAGCGTCAGACATTATAATGGAGGGAAGGGAAGGCTCTCTGTGGTGATTAATAGAGAGCAGTTTTGTCTTCGAAGCGTTGAAGTTGATCAGCCAAATCATGCCCCAGTTCACAATTGATTGGAGGTCCTTTTCGAGGCGCATGGCAAGGTGAGTTTTGTCAGCGAGACTGGATTTGTTTTTGAGGCAGGAATAAATTGTGGTGTCATCCGCGTAGATGCCGACTTGAGAAGTTACGGCGTCAGGAAGGTCATTTATATAGATAAGGAATAGAGTGGGACCTAGGATGGAGCCTTGAGGAACACCTGCGTTCGTGGGGTAGGAACTGGAGGAGAATCCGTTGTGAACGACCTTCAATTCACGGTTTGACAGGAATGATTGTATTACGTTATATAATTGACCCGTAATGCCATAACCCTGGATCTTATGGAGAAGGCTGGCGTGCCAAACCCTATCAAATGCTTTGGAGATATCTAGTGCCACAGCTCGGGCTTCCCGTTATTTTGGAGAGTTCGGTAGACTGTTTCGTGATGGCTGTGAGCACATCGGCTGTAGATCTGGCAAAGCGGAAACCATATTGCTTGTCTGAGAGCAGATTATGGGATGAGGTGGTTAACCACCCCGGTATTGATTAGAGCTTCAAGATTTTGCCGAAGAGGGAAGGAGACTGATAGGACGGTAGTTGGAAGGGTCAGAGGGGTCGCCGGAGTTCTTGAAGACAGGAACAATCGAAGAGAACTTCCAGCAGTCAGGAAAACAAGATTCCTTGAGGCAGTAGTTGTATAGTTTCGAAAGGGCGGGCGCCAGTTCAGGCGCGCATTTCTTTAAGACAATGGCTGGTATCCCATCTCCACCACTCGCCTTGTTGGGATCTAAATTGGAGATAATGCCCAGTACCAAGGTTGGGGTTATGTTTAACCCACTCAGTATGGCCTCAGTTCTAAGAGGGAAGTCGGGTATGGGTACACCAGAAGAGTCGAGCGTCGAGTTGGATGAAAATTTCCGAGCAAAGCATTCAGCCTTGTCGGTAGAGGAGGTCAAGACTTCGAACTGGTTGAATAGAGGAGGTATAGATGGTTTGCAATTATTCAATACACTCTTGCAGAGACGCCAATAATCTTTGGAGCCAAATTTGCGAGATGCAACGTTCCTTCATTCGAGCCGCAAATAGTGACTTAGCATCATTTAGGACACGCTTACAATCGTTAAACAAGGCAAAGAGACGTCTATTGCAGTCAGACATGTCGCTACGGTATAGGTGGAAGTAGTGGTTCCTATGGGCGATGGCAGCTGAGCAAGCAGCCGAAAACCAGGGGCAGGAGCGCGACTTAACCCTATATTTCCTTGAAATTGTACAGGAACCGGTGTTTCAAATGTAATGTTGCCATAAGCTGTGTATGTGTGTGATATTTTACAATTTGTTGATATTTCTCACATTCAAAGTAAAGTTGATAAGAAAAATTAAGAATATTTCATCTTGAAACAAAAGGTGCAGGAGTTAACTATTGCCATTGAGGGTTTACGTAAACTGTGTTGTATGCAGAGCAATCTTTCTACTCATTTTAGATGGAAAAGGTAGCTCCCCCACCCACAAATCATTACATTCCGTCAGATTTTATTATGCAAAATCCAATTTCATGACCCAACCTCTAGCCCTACCATCAGGTTCATCCAATGTAGCTTGACTGTCATTACTAAAAATCAGTTTTCATGTACTCCTTCACCCAATTTACACATTTTTCTTTGTGATGTTTACTCAAAGGAAGTACCTTGATTGCTTTCATGTCTTTAATCAATGTTCTTAATATTTTGCATCTTTTCTCTCTTTTTTACATTGGCAGCATTGATTTCCAGAAATTTTTTCTTATTTATCATTCCCCTTTTCTTGCTTATTACTCTTTTCATTTTTCTCAAATCTTTTCAAGTGAAATTCTTAAAGACATTTTTTCTTGTTCTTGCCAATGTCTTCAATTTCTTTCTTTATTGTTCTCTCATATCTTTTCAATACTTTTGGCAATGTCCAATGTTGTGTTTCCATCACCCAATATTTTGTGTGCCTTTTGAAGTTAAAGTTTTTCTTATGACCCATGGCAATCTTTAAATATCTGAAATTAAATATAAATATCAGTATCTATATACATATATATTTGATCTTCAAAAATTTAAATGCAATGTAAATCGTTATCTACTGTCTTTCTGATTACTCTTCTATTGTTCTTGCTCCTTCATAATGTTTTCTGATTTCTAATTTTTTCACATCCAGTACCTCCTTGTGTCTTAGTGACTTTACTGCCTTGCTTGGGGTAAATTTAATTATATATATATATATATATATATATATGATGGACAACCACTAAATTGCATAAAATCTCACACCACCAAATAAGTTGCTGTAAATATTTCTAATAAAAAAAAGGATGTGAGGGTGGTGTAATGGATAATGGCTGTGAATGAGAAATCAGAGCTGAGTTCAAATTCCAGCTGAGTTTGTTATATTCATTTATATACAAATATCCATTAGAAAGTTATGAGTCCATCTCTTCTCCCCCTAGTTATGGGTTAAATAGTAGGACAGACTGGGCCCTTGAGCCTTAGTTAGCAACCAGACTAGGAGAAAGATAACTCTGAAATCTCAAACCTGTAGATGAAACATTAACATGGGGACATGTGATCATCTAAGAAAACCAACCCTTCTTTAGAGTAGAGATGTTGAACCACTCCACCCTGTGGAACAATTCAATTGCAGAAACCTCAAGGTCTTATATACTATGAAGCACCAGGTATATAGGAAATTTTTAATGAAACATTATAAGCTGAAATTTACCTGGTATATTTATCATATAACTATATCCTGAAAATGTTACCAATGTCAGTTTATTTAATACCAATTTTATTGTGAAGACATTGACTTGCATGATAAAATCTGATATAGTGTAGTGTTAGAGAACCATTAATTGGTCATTCAATCCTCATTAACTACCTGACAATTGTGGCTCTGTGTCAGAGTAAGTATGAGTACCTCTAAAATATCTGCTATAAAATGCTGATTATAGACTTGCTGACCATTATCATGAGTAGTGAATGTGATTCTCCTTAGCTGCCCTCTACTGGAGCTTTGTCAAGTCTAAAACTAAACATCTACACAAGACATTTGCTATTAAACAACAGTGAGTTTGATCCTTACTAAGAGCTCTATTATGTCATCCCTATAACAAACTAAGGTAAATTTAGTAAATAAGATGAAGGATATGCTTGAAACTTCTAAGACTGTTTTATATTTTCTACTAATGCTATTTTGAGTCCTGGTGAAAGCCAACACTTCAAATGCTGATTTTCAAAGCAAACCATTTTGACATAATACAATCTTTCTGTCTCTTACCTAAATAATCAATACAGGCATCCCTCAAGGCTCACATCTCAGTTCAACCCTCTTTGTACATTACATAAATTATCTACCTAAGAGTATACTCTAATCATTTGTGAATATCTATGCTGATGATACAGCAGTATCACCTTCAAAACTCTAGGTGACTTGAGCTTTGCAGCTGATCTCTTCTCTGATCTTGCTTTTACAGCTCAGTTGGAGTCACATTCAACGTCTCAAAAACCAAACTATTGGCATTCCATCGCCACTGAGGAGACCCTTAATTTTCACCTATTGCAATGAACAGATGTTCTCTCAGAGAGGGCCCCCATGTCTTGAGTTCCTATTAGGACTTAAACTCAATGCAGACCTCGAATGGTCAGTTCTCTGTACCGTTCCAGTAAGTGCCTGACTCCTCCTGATATCCTCTACCTTTACAAAGGTCAGATAAGGCTGAAAATGAAGTACTGCTGCACAGTTTTCATTTTCCAGTCTCAAAAAGCATCTAAATATCCTTGTTGGTGATGAATTATCTCCCACCTTACAACCACTTTCCAACAGACAAAACATTGCATGCCTCTCACTGATCTATCACAATTCCCATAGAAAGAGTTCAAACTATATTCCTTAGTTTCACCCATCATAGTGAATCACCCTCATTCCCCTTTGTATTCCATTGGTGAGATTAAGTTACACTCAAGCAGTTTCTTCTCACAAACTGCTGCTTTGTGTGAAACTGACTCCCAAGAAGATGCTTCTCTGATCGCTACAATCTTAACCTGTTCAAGTTCAGTATTAATTATCTTCTCCACATATACTGATAATCTGTGCCTCTTACTCTGTAACCCTTTACCTCAAGTGGTTCTTGAGCCTTATATATAGCAAACCAGATAAAAAAAAAAAATGACTATAATAAACCAGATAAAAAAAATGAATATAATAAATATTTATGCATGTGATTACATGTATCCATGTATATGTACCTGTGTGTAAATGTTTATCACTCTTTTTCTGTGTGTGTGAAGGGATCTATTTGATTCTGCAGGAGAGCAAGATATGACTCCAGTTTGTTTTTAATGTAATATCAGCACATTCTTGCATAATGGGTGTGTTAATAATTTGTCCAGTTCCATCAGCTTTCACAACGGGTCATGTCCCTTGCCTCTTTTGTGGAATGGGGAAATACTTAGACAGTACCCCCACCCCACAAGATCTAGGCTCTGATACTTACTGCTATTAGTTTCCAGATACAGATGGCCAAAAAAATCACAAATCCTTTATTTCTCTCATTCTTTCAGGGGCATCTAAATCCTTCTTCTCTCTTAATCTCTATCAGTCTGTTAATCCCTTTCTACTCATTAGTATCTCTATTAGCATCTCTCTACCTATATGTATAAATCATTGTCTACTTATATTATTTCTTCATTGATGGTTAATGTAATGCCTTTGCAGTTTGAAATCTGTATGTGAGTAAACATAAATGTTTATATGTATATAATCATCATAATCATGTTTGTCTTTTGGACTCAAAGAAAACTTTGTAGCGGGTCTGGATGAATTTTCAAAACAAACCTATGCAGGAAAAATTTATAGTTGGAAAATCTTTGCACTGGAGTAATCCCACTCTGTCTGAGGAGTCTTTATTCAGTGACAAAGGGAATTGTTACAACCAGAGACTTTCATGTTACAGTAGATGGCCAGAGACTTCTACAGGTCACAGGCATGCACTGATGCACTCCACAACACTTACTGACACATGGTAGTATACACATGGCTCTTGAATCTGTAGATTTCATCCAACCACCCTGCTTATACATATATACATTCATTTTAATATGATTGTTACAAATATATCATATACATTCATACCATTTATGAGTACAAGTGCAAGTGTTTTGTTCTCTGTTCTCCATCCTCTGAATCTATGATACAGAATAATCTATGATATGGCCTCTCCACTTTACTATATACCATTTTTCAGCCTTTAATAGTCAGTTAAGTTTAGTTTAATTTGTAAATGTATATAAATGTAGGTAGAAAAAAAAAGCAAATATTGTTAAGATAGCGAGAGTCACAAAGCACTTCCCAGGGACCACAATCCAGCATGCAACCCCAGGTCAGGGGTTTTGGGGTAGTACAAGCTAGCTCTGTACAAGTGGTGTAATGGGTAATGATTTGGCATTGTTAATCAGAGAGCCAAGTTCCAATTCTCATTGTGTTCATTATATTCGCAAATACTCAGTGGAAAGGTATGTATCCATCTCTTCTTCCCCCAGCTATGGGTTAATTAGTAACACTTGTATCACTAATTCCTTATTAATATTAAATATTAAATTATATATTTAAATAATTATCTATGTATCTATGATACAGAATAATCTATGATATGGCCTCCTTACTTTACTACATCCCATTTTTTATCCTTTAATAGTCAGTTGAGTTTAGTTTGATTTGTAATATATATAAATGTAGGTAGAAAAAATGTTGGTAAGATTTGCTGGGTCACAAAGCACTGCCCAGGGTCCCCAATCAGGCATCTCCGCTTGGTCAAGGGTTTCTGGAGTAGTATACACAGGCCTTGCCATTTACTCAATTATATAAATATATTACAGAGTAAGACACTACAATAATTGAAGAAATTTAACAGTATGTATTAGTGTTTCATTAAAAATGACTGACAAAGTACTTTTGTTAACATTTTTATTTTATTTTTCATGTATGCAAACAAGAGATTTTTATTTTTGACAGTGTATGTAGAAATTGTTGAAATGATTGATGGTTCTGGGAACTTTTGGCTAATCTTTTTTTTTTCATTTTGAAGAATTTTGGTTTCACTATTGCAAATGGTATGTTTGGGAATTAAAAACATGTCTATATACCAGTAACTGACACACCATCTGCAATAGCGCAACCAAAATCATTGAAAATGACTAATAGATTAGCCACAAGTGCTCTAAATAAACAATCATTTGGAATATTTCTACACTCACTAAGTTCAAAAAAAGAAATCTCTTGCTTGCACACAAGAAAAACACAATAAAAAGATTAGCAGAAGTATCTTGTCAATCATTTTCAATGAAACCTGCACTGAGACTGCTGCTCAAATACACAACTATCAAATTTTAGCATGCATAGCTTAGTCTGGCACAAGGCCAAAAAGAGGACAGAAAGATCATGTTGCATCAATCTTCAAATTACAAACATACTATCTTGAAAATTATCATTTGAAATTGTGTTTTTTTTTATGTGGACATGAACACTAATCATCAACAGCAGTAGAAAATATATATCTCAGACACCAAACTCATATATATATATATATATATATATATATATATGAATGAATAAAAAGGCAAGAGGAGAAACTATACTTAGTCAAAATATTTTGCCCTCTTAGGGTTATCAAGACAATAAAGTTCCTCAGATGACAAAACACATCAGCTAAGAATAGTTTTCACTCATCTTTTTGTTCATTTAGTTCCTTTACAAAAACACTCTATCTGATATATAATATATATATACACACACACACACACACACAGAGGAAGAAAGTCACATACATATATATGTATTATAGAGAGATATAAACTAAACACATGCATGTCTATTCATTTTGTACTTTTAATATAATTTACTGCTGGCTGCCCTTCCTACTTCCAAACTTTGAGCCTTGGTAATATGATCTCGTAAAATGAATGTGGTAGGGTGGAACTGACATGTGCAACAAGGATGACCTGGTGAATGTACAAATCAGGACTGTTTAGCTTCCTGCTGTATTTTGAACAGCTGCATACCAAGTTTGACTACTCACAATATCCATGCAATGTTCTACAACACATTCTTTTATCAAAGATTCTTTTGAAGTAAATTACAAAAAACATATTTTGTACATTATATTAAAAATTAACTATTTGACGACTAGTAGTCATTATCTGGGCTAGTCTAAAAAGTATGCATACAAGTTGAAAATAGTTTATTTTTTTATAATTTACTCAGTATGATTGACAATTTTTAAATCTCCACTTAGTCAACCTACCAGACCTCAATCTTTCTCTCGGTGCATAAAAATACACAATTCATTTTAACAATATTCTTCATTCCAGTTTCCAAATTGGGAGTGGTCTATGTGGTGCCATCTTTATAAAAAAAATTTCCAAGTTAATTCCAGTCAAGTGTTCTGAAAATTATTTGAATAAACACCAAAATATTAACAACAACAAAAATTCCATTCTTGATATTGATTACATCGCTTTCATTCTGTACGTGTGTGTGTGTGTGTAAAAAGTAAAAAAAATGAATATGAATAGAACTAACTTTTTCATTTAAAAAAAAAAACAGGGAAATAGTTTTAAAAAATAGATTAGTCATTAATCATTGGATATTGATTAAACAGGAATAAATAAATGTTAGAGATACACAAAAAAAACAATGGATTTTGCGATTTACTAAAAAAAAAAATGTGCTAAAAAGAAATCTAACTGCGTAAGTGATTTTATCAGTTTTTTAAATTTTTCTAATGGTGCAACGCAACAACATGCTGTGAAAGTATTTGTAAAATATAATCAAATAAATTCATTTTTATTTTATTTTCTACTTTATAACATTTTTTTAAAATTTAATATTAAAGTGCATATTCATTTATAAATACTTTTTTTAAAAAGAGTAGTAAAGTCAATTTTGAGGGCATGAAGTAGTTAAGCTTGTGTAAGTTCGATTCTGTAGGTATCCACAAGGTTGGTGGCCTTGTAAATAACTTTATTTTGTCTGAAATTCCAATAGAAAAAACTAAAAGGTAGGGCATTATGCACGCCATAAAATATCAAAAATGAAAAAAAAGCTATTGTTCTATTGAATGTTTTATGTAGAATAGAAAAATAAACTAACAAAAACCCAAGCAAAGAACCTGATAAACAAAACAAAACAAAACATTCAACTTACAAAAATAGTAGCAATAATATGTTAGTGTTAGTCAGTAAAAAGCATGAAGGTTGGTAGCGTCCATTCTAAAGTAGATTATTGCGTTATGATAAAATTGAACAGAAAAGTAAAAAATAATAATGTTTTATATTGATTAATAATTATTTTCTCGTGTATATACGCTTGTTTGTTTTATTTTAAACAAAATAAATCCAGCGTATGTTTTTACATTCCAATTATTTTACCGAAAATAATTTCCACATACAAGAAAATAAAGTTCTCAAAAAGATGACATTTTTTTGAGTATTTGTTACACTTTTTCTTAGTAGTTCTAGTGATTTTTCACTAATACTGTTTAGTTTGTAAAAATTAATTAAAAGATGCACTTTGGTAACTAAAAAATAAAAATTGCATAGAAAATTATTCGACGGAGATTTTGATTGGAACATAATTTTATTTTTTTTTAAAGTAAATATTTACTCACTGTGTTTTAATTTGGGGGCGTATTATTTCTGAATAAGAAGACACCACAAAGTGTTTTTGTAAAGTAAAAACATTTTTTTAAACTACAACAAAAGAAAGTATAATTAAGAGAGAGAGAGATTTTTAAAAAAAAAGTTCGAAGTTATTTCTCAATTCAAATCGTAACTAATTACTACTACTTAAAGAAAGCAGATGAACGAAAAATAAAACATCTGTGGATCACTGGATTGTGTAAAAAAAAAAAAAAAGTAAAAACAAATTTCCTTTGAATCAATTTCAATTGTTATGTTCAGCATAACCGAACGAAAAATAAATATGTATTATTCGTCGTGATGGAGAGTGAATACTGAGAAGTCAAGGTACTAGGTGCCCTGAATGGAAAGAACTTTTTTCTTCTTTTTTAACGGATATACAGACTTTATACACGCTCACTCACATGCACACAAGAAAGTAAAGAATGTTAGCCACGTTAATGAACTGCCGACAAGTCTCTATAAGGGAATCTGTAGAAATAGCAATTATTACCCCCACCACCCAATCTCGCCACACACGCATGCACCCTTTCTTCCCTCCTACACATTCAAGCAGACAAGCACGCACTCTCTGATTACAAAACGGAGGGGACTATGATGCTGATTATAGTAAAGATCACTATACTTTTTTTTTTTTTTTTTTACTTTGATGACTAAAGAAACGTCTTCTGACCACCTTTATAATAGTCAGCAGCATCACTATTCTGTTCTAATATCTAAACAATTTTCTTACGTCGCAATAACATTCTCTCTCTCTTTCTCTCTTAAGTGTGTTACTACTACTACTTATTATTATTCCTCCTACAAAATCAGCTGGTTCTCCTCCTGCCTTTTTATTGTACACATACACGACCGGCTGTTTTCCTGCCACACAAAACATGCCCGTACTGGAACATTTTGCGGTAGCAGATGCCACACCAAAGATGGCCGCTACTAATTGACCAACTTTTGTATAAAAAATAAAAAGGAGAAGGAAGAGAGATATTGAAAGGTGCCGGCATGCTTGTTGCCACATTCAAAATGTCCGCAAGTAAAAATGTACACACTATGTTGTGTCGTAACCGGTACATATCTCCTCCAATGTGAACTGTGATACTCTGAAATCGCATCGATTTGCGATAGATTTTAATGTCTGTGATAGGATGCTGCAATTAAAATTTCGAGAAACTGCTGAAATATAATGATGCCAGATTTTTTTTTTAGTGCTTCTTGTCACTTACGTCAGAGTGCCGGCATACCAATAACATAGTCAATATGTTTGGCTTAAGTTACAAGTGATCTAGTTTTTATATTTTGATATTTATGCCCTTGCTCATATCAGAACACCTAGTAGTACATTAGGGGCAGGTAACTCTAATGTCATTATTAAACGAGAATTTATTACACATACACACACGATGATGCCGACAAGTTCTCCACTCGACCCACTTCCTAAATGACCAAACATGAGAAATATTTTAAAATCCTTTTTTGGTCAGGTCAATAACTTTTCAGCACTGTCTCATATATGTGTGTGTATGTGTGTTTGTTTGGTTATTGGTTTCTCGGAGTTTCATGACAATGATGAATATATGGATCATTTTTTTCGTTTTGCTATGTTAGGGCAGCAAAGTAAAATATTGACTTTGTCTTTACGACTAATATTCTTACCCTGTTGTAGCCAGATGCTTGGGTATCATTCCCTCTTTAGCCATTGATATCTAACTGATCTCCGGTTGATGTAAAAAAAATTGTTTCAATAGTGGTGCAGAGGCTGCATCTCCTTGCACCTGGTACTTCTGCAATATGTCAGTGAACCAACAAAAGCGGTATTGTGAGGTACTGTCGGGGCACTCTCTCTAAATTAGTGGGAAAATTATACCATGGTCCTGAACCCATGGTCATCATCTTGTTGAGGGCCTTATTGGAGATACTGCTGTTGTGTTTTGAATATTGCATGAATTTTATATAATTTCATTTTTTTTCATTTTTATGTATTATTTAATATTACTAAAGAAATTTTTTTTATTTTGTAAATTTTTTATTAGTTCTTATTTTATCAACCATTATTAACAATTAAATATTGCATATTTTAAGCCATCAGATAAGTGGATAAGTCATTTATAGACAAATCATGAAGAGAAAAAAGAACTTTTGAGTGACCATATACTAAAAAACTTGACATGCTTTTACCTGTATTTTAACATTATGCGACCTGACGATTATGTCCAACATGAAACAGCCTGTTGCCTCTGAGTGTTGACTTCAATGTTCACTTTTATATTTATGTGTGTGTGTGTGAAGAGAGTGACATGCAAATATACTGAGAATGAGATTCTATTAAAAGTAGTAAATCAATCATTATAATTTAAATGCATCTATAAAATGACCAGATAATCAATCAGCAAAGAAGAGATTAAATTATTTATTGAATGCAAGATAAAGGTGATGATACAATATGATATATAGATTTTATTGAGCCCTCATTTGTTATTAACAGTATTTGAGTCTACCGTATATATATATATATATATGTGAGTGTGTATAGGTAACAAAAAGTTATGCATCATAAATCTCAATTTAGCATCTGATAAAATTAAATATATATTCTACTCACTTGAAATTGAAATCTTGATCTCAATAAAACTTGTAGATTTGCAATATTTTACTATAGAATTTTATATAACTAATTTTCATAAATATTTCTCCAAATTTTACAAATATATCAACTGTGACTAACAGTTTTTCTAATGATGTTATATTCTTAGCATTATTACATATTAATACATATGCTTATCATAAATTCTGGCTTGGCTAGTGCTATTCTAGTGACATAAGCTCTCAGTATTTAGTGTATGTGTGTGTGTATACATGTGAGTGAGCCTTCAAGATTAATGGGTCATGAAAACACTTTATTATACAAGAAAACTAAACCTATAATAAATATTGAAAACTGCCCTGGCTTGAGGCTTGGAAATTAATTAAGATAATCAATTAATTGAACATTCTGCTTTTCTTAGCTTCCAATAAATGAGTGATCATTTGAAAATACAAAATACCAAAGAACCTCCAGGTATGATATACTTAACAGGGAAATATCTTCATCCTTTATTTTTAAGTTTTTAAACTTAATTTCTGTTTCATGTGAATTTCTCTAAACATAATTTTACCATTTAATGACTCAAAAGGAAAACTTTAAGAATTGTTTGTTTGAATTATTAATTTCAAGGTACCTCTTTATAAAATTCTTTATTTTTCAATGTGTTTTTGATTCAACAAATGTATTGTCATTATCATTTGCACTGGTTGTAAATGACAAATAAAGTTTTCAGAATGCCAAATATTTTTTAAACTTCGTCTTTCCCATCAAATAAACAAGATTATTATATTTATGCATAATTTTGTGCTGATGGGAGAATATTAAAAATATTATCAATTGAATTTTATATTTTTTTCAGAGCAAATATATCTATATATGACCAACCAAAAGTCAGAGATAACTTGCTCGTAATTAAATAAACCAAACTAATGAGAATAGAAACAGGATAAAATAAGTTTCATTAAAATTAATCAACAGATTAATAGTGTTTTCGATTAGAAAAAATCTTTATCATGATTTCGACATTATTATTCTCTAATGATAACATTACTTTTAAATTTTCATACAGTAACATTGCTAGAATGTCTTTGACTTCTACTTAAAAAAAATTGGAAGTCCCACAAAATTGCATATCACTCTTTAGCTTTGCTTTTAATGTTGCTATGACTACTGTTCATATAACTTAGACTTTTACACACATATAACAATATGCATGCAATCTCAAAGTAGCTGAAGCATTGCTTTGTAACTATAATTATTGAATTGCCATTTCTAAAAAGCACTGAATTAAAGAATGCAAGTTACATTGATTTATAAGTGAATGATAATATTGTATGGTCCCAAAAAATGATTTTTCTACAGAACCAAAATGATGATTTTATAAACTGATTATGGGTAATTTATTTATCTTTAAAACACCTACTTTTCATAGATTATAAATAATCATCTAAAAAGTATTTTTAGTTATTTCTTTGCAAAAACTTAAATTGCAAATATAAAATTTTGATTATTTCAATATTTGATATCTTTTTAATATGAGAAAATCATATAACTGGATTTTGTAACAAAAGTGAAAATAACAGTGAACTTTACCTCAAAAAAGTTATTTTCTAATTTGTCTTTAGTATACCTAACCAATGGAAAGTCAAATCACCTAATGAGTCTCCTTGCACATTAGCATGAAGTACTTTTATTGTACTGTATAAAAGAGACTGTCTCTATAATCACTGCTTCAGACCAATTAAAAAAGTTTCTCTACATTTACAATGACAGGTTTTAGTAAAACTTTCTTAAGTTGATTAAATCTGGCAATTTTTTAAAAAATCCTGTTTACTATATGAAGGGACCTAAAATTTTATTTATTTCCATAGTAATATTCATTAGATTAAATAGGAAAATTGCTTAAAAGACCCCTTTTTATTTTTTTCAAACAGTTTCAAATTTTAAGTGAAAACTTATTTCTATGAATGTCTTTAGTAAAAATGAAAAGAATAAAAATGAATTTAAAAAATTAAATTATGAATATGATTTTGTGCTTTTTTTAGAATGAAAATTTACTTCCCTCAATATTAAAAAAATTATTTAATATTATTATTTATTTTTCAAAAATCATCTTTATTAACTAGACTCTTTATTCACTATAATATTTTGTGTTACTTTAGATTAACTTCTAATCAGAAGATCAGTGCATATTTTGAAAATAAGTTTACTTTTAAAACTTATTTATACTTTTCTTCTTTTTATATTTATAGTCAGTCTTTTTATTTAATACATTCAATTAATTATCCTACTATATATCAGAAATACTAATAAATGCAGGTAACAATAAACATGTGTTCTCAATGAGTACCCAACTTCTAGGACCTTGTACAGACTAAGCTAAGTTTGAGTAACTTATAAGCAGGTATCTAGGCTTCAAGCAAATTTTCCATGTCTATTTCTGAACAATGATATTTGTAGGATTGAATGTTACTGTTTCATATATTTGTATTCTCTCTCAGTCCTTTAAACATTTATATAGATGTTTTTATAGCTAAAGTAATAATTCTGCCAAATAATGATGACTAAAGCATTTATACAACAACAAATATTTATTTTTCATCATAATCTCCTTTCTTATCAATAATTACTTAGCCTAATACTTTTTGATTAATCATATAATATTATTATTAGAATGAAATTCAATAAAACTACAGACTTATTGATTCACATTCATACATATCTTTATCCATCAAATATATTTTCTAGTATGAAAGATGCTATTTTTCACAAAAATAAGTTTAAAAATTTTAGACTATGTTCTAGAGATCAAAGGTTTCATTTTTATTCTACTTCTTTTTTTTTCAAAATTTTTAAATACTAGAGTGATTCTTTGAAACATGGGAAACCCCAATGCTAGGAACTTAGTCAATATTAGTATAAGTCTAGATTTCTAGAGTGTTCATTGAGTATTGAACTCATTATCAATGTTTTGCAATACTTCCTTGCTAAACTTTATATATAAAAATGTATTTTTAATTAATAGTATGTATAATAGGGAACTGAAAATTTATCAGCCTGACAAAGAAAAGATTTCCCCCATTTGCTGATGTTTGATTATTTCGTTATATTCTGGGAAGTGGGTCAGGCTGAGAACTTTTCAGAAGCTCCTCATATATTCTTGAATTTGAGTACACAACCAGAGTGTACTATAATTAAGTTGTGGTATTTATTACCTCTAAAGTGAATATAACAATGAATGTTAATTTAATTCGGCAAGAATCAGGAATATTATTCGTCCTGAACTGATATCTCAGCATCAGTCACTTTCCCACCACCATAATGTAGCTTCCCTGTGCCTTTTCTATAAATACTTTCTCCTCTGGCTCTGTGCTTTCCAAGCAACCTTGATCTTCAAAACTTTAAATACAATGTCAATTGTTAACTACTATCTTCTTGATTACTCTTCTATTGTTCTTGCTCCCTAATAATGTTTCTCTTTTCTCATATTCTTTCACACTCAGCAACCCTTTGTGTTTTAGTGTCGCTACTGCCTTACATGGGGTGAGATGATTTTAAAAAAATAATTAATTCACCTAAATGTCTTTGCCAAGGTTGGCAATGGCTGGCACAGTGTTTTACAGATATTACTGGAGAGTGGGTGGCTCCACATTTTACTTCTTTATTCTTTTCTAACAGAGCATGCTAGAAACAAGACATTTATCAAGACAGTACACAAAGAAAAGTGAAGTTATGCCTTTCTCAATGACATTAACACTTAAGATTACTCAAAATTGAACAACTAACATTATGCTTATTTAGGCTAAAACATTCAGACACCCAAAGAGTATTGATATATTTTAATCATTCTAATTTTAAACATTTTTACATTAGTATATTCTATAAGTATCCATGATTTTCTATAATAAATATAAAATAATCCATAAAGACTTATTAGTCTTCCTTTTTCATTGATGTCAGCACTTAGTCATTGTTAAGCAATTAAACTTTCATTCAACAAGTTTTTCATTGATTAATTCATTGACATTCTTAGACCATCTCTTCAAATGGGATACAACTAATGGTTGAAAATTCTTTCAGTTGCTACAGGTTAATTGGCAAAAAACATGGCTAATTAAATTTAACTTGAAGCAAAATGTTTTCACTCTTCAAAAGTTATTTTCTTTATTATAATTGCCAATCAATGTTTCTTGTTTTGAAAACTACATTTAATAGCATATAAAACTTCAATACTATTCCAAAAAATATTTCAAAAGTATTTCACAACTTAGATGCAAAGTTAAGATAATCAATAGACTAGTGCTTGCCAGGATAGTGTAGATGACTAGGACTTGTGCCTAGCCTAATTCCATTAAAATGTAATGCCTGCCCAGTTAGGGTAGATGACTAGGACTTGTGCCTAGCCTAATTCCATTAAACTGTAATGCCTGCCTAGTTAGGGTAGATGACTAGGACTTGTGCCTAGCCTAATTCCATTAAAATGTAATGTCTGCCCAGTTAGGGTAGATGACTAGGACTTGTACCTAGCCTATCTCAATTAAACTTTAATGCCTGCCCAGTTAGGGTAGACAACTAGGATTTGTTACTTGCTTAACTCCATCACATTGTAATATCAAATGTAATATGACCTCAAATATGATATTTTGTTTCAGCCAGTATAATTTCCAGCCTTCCCTGTGCTATCTAGAGCTTTCAGATAAATTATTGTAATTATCTCATGAATTTTATGGATCTTCATCATTGTTGTTTTGTCCATTGATATCTTGTCTAATTTACTCTTCACTAAGTATAATACACAAAGTTCTGAGGTTAAATAACATCACTATTACACCCACTGTTTCAACTCATAAATTTGTCTTTTTTATTTTGACCATTATGTTTCAGTTAGTTTATTCTCCAATATTCTATGGCACTGACAAATGAATATAGACATTCAGAGAGCATCATTTTTAATAAATTTATGGACAATTAGAACTTAAAGAAAATTTTAGTGCAAACCATCTCAAATTAATGACATATAGACAGAGAACAGAAGCGTTATTAAATGATTTTTTGATCAGATGCAGGTGACTGACAGAAAAATGTTCACTCCCAGAGAATGAGCAACAGGAGTGAGTAATAGAACTTATTGCCAGCACCACTATCACAGCCTTTCAGAAGGAACTGCTAAGAAATGACAACACACTAATGCTTGATGAAACACTTATCCAACACCCACATAAAGCAACACAAACAACGAAGCTACAAATGCTGCAATTCAAGCCATAGAGCCACCAACAAGACATTGTTGGAAAACAGCCAAAAATTGTCTCAATTGTTGGAGAATTCATGCACTTCACCATGAAGCCTGACCAGCATTTGGAATCATATTCAACACATGTGGTAAAACCAACCACTGGACAACTGTTTTCCTGTCAAGCATGACAAAATGAAGACTGGGGTCATGGTCACAAAACCAGGATCACATCAACTGCAGGTTGCAGCAATAACCTGGGCATGAAAGGGATTTATATGAGAATAGGAAACCAATCCAGGCTGATACAACGCACAACACCCAAGGATTCAAAGAATAGCTCAAGATCCTGCATATCTCAACCAAGGGACAAACCCTTCATATATCTGGACATAATACAGACAAGGAATCCACTGACTGTAACCCCAAAATAGATATAGGCGCCTAAGGAAATACACTGCTAATCACTACATTCCACAGAATGTTCCTAGAAAAATTAGACATTGATAGTTTCCCAAACTGAAGAAAATCAAATGAAACTAAGCTTATAGCATACAATGGAATAATAATAATAAAATGCTGTGGTAGTATCAGCATTCTAAAACTCAGTGGCACACAAGAACATTCCATATTGTTAATGTAAGGGGACAAGCAGTGTTAAGCCTACCCTCATCAGAAAAACTAAAATTGGTGACATTACACTTTGCTGTGAATACAGGAGATGAAACTCAGCACACAACACACAAATCAATGCCAATCAAAAGTGTAGATGGCCTTGCTAATCTGTACCCAGAATGTTTTGTCAAAAATGGTTCCATACCAGGAAGCATAAAGCTTACTGTTAACATTAACATGCAACCAGATGAGATACTGAGTTGTGCATGGGAAGTTGTCCGTACAGATTTATTTTATTTTGATTGTCACAAATATCTGATCATTGCTGACTACTACAGCAAATTTCCAATAATCCATAGAATGACAGGCCAGTACACAGGTCATATCAACACCAAATCAGGCATTCTCAGAATACAGCATTCTTACAAGAGTAGTCAGTGACTATGGGCCACAATACTTGAGTGAGGCATACAGGGTATTCATTCAACAACAACAGTTTGACCACATCACATCCTCCCTAACCTTTCCACAATCTAACAGGTTTTGTAGAAAGACAAGTACAAACTGTCGAAGTTACTGCTGAAATTGAAACAATGCTGACCTTGCAATGTTATGTCTACATGCAACACCAATCACTAACGACTTACCAAGCCCAGCAGAACTACTCAATAACTGCATTATAGAAAACAGCATCACAACAAAGATACCAATGTTTTCCACCCAGAGTATACGTGACAAGAATTACAGAACCACCAAGACCAACAGAAAGCACACTATGACAAAAGTACACATGACCTACCGCCCCTAACAACAGGTCAATCTGTAAGAGTACAGAATGAACATGGACACTGGTTACCAGCCCCTATAGTATCATAATTCCCAGAACCAAGATTGTATATGGTTGAATCTCTATGAAAAAGGAAAAACATATAAGAGACAGCAGCAAACAAAGAAAACTCAACAAGTACATTTTAGGAAACCTCTAACCACTTGTTATATTAAGCATTTGGTAGTGAGAGAAATGAATAATGAGAATTAAATTTTGAACAATGTTTATTGTTAGTAGAGAGTACTAAGACATTGAAGGACGAGTGGAATGGAATGTCTGTTTCAGTGGGCGATAGTCAGGATAGCAATCTGGTATAAACATAGCAGCAGGAGTTGACCCATTTCTTGTGCTGAGGTCATGGGATACAGTTGGTGTATGTTGGGTTGATTGAGATCATGGTGGTACTTTGTTTCATTGGTTGGTAGACCTGTTGTGTTGAACTAGGATGACATCAGATTGGAATGGTTTTGGTAGGCCTGGCCCATGGAACAGAGGTTGTGGTGTTGATAGTGAAAGGAATGCCTTGTAGATGAATCGGGGTGACAGTGGGGGTTAGTAGGTCTGTTCTATGGAACGACAGTTACTGGTGTCGACTGTGAAGGAAATGCCTTGTAAGCAAGTTGAGGTCAGCCAATATGATGGTGGGGATTTGTAGGCCTGTTCTATGGAATGGAGGTCGCTGTTTTGACTAAGAAATGAATGCCTTGTAAATAAGTTGAGGTACACCGAGGTGACAGTGAGGCTAGTAGGCCTGTTCTATAGAACACTGATCAAGGTCATGGTGGAGCGTCAATTTCTATTGGTTGATATTTGCCAAGATGACAGTGTCATTGATGATGAAGGCTTGTAGCTAGGTGGTATCGAGGCTGGATAGTCAGCCACTTGAGGCTAGTGTTTGCTGAGGTGATGAGGTTGGTGCCGGACAAGGCTTGTAGCTTGGAGGAGTGTTGTCAATGATGAAAGCTTGTAGCTGGTTGATGTTGAGGCTAGATCATTGGCTGCTTGTAACTAGTGTTTGCCGAAGTGATGAGATTGAAGGCTTGTAGCTGGGAGGAGTTGAGCTTGAGATATTTTCAAGTTGAAGCTGGATAGCCAAGGTGGTTGGTCAAGTCTTGGAGTGGTAACAGTTATTGAAAGGTGCGGTCATGTTGAGTGGTGGTGATGAAGGCAGTGACAGCAGCTGTGACCTGTGTGATAGCCAATGGCATGCTGGACTGCAACTTTGTTGTCATGGTGATGAGATCATAGCAGTGATAGCAACAGCAGCAATAGCAGTGCCCCACATGACAACCGGGCCGCAACTGAGTGTTGTTCTCATATAGTCCTCAGGGGCATCTCTCTTACTGGCTGGAACATACATGATTGGCTACCACTGGAGCTCACTTTGTAAACCAGATGTGATACATGGTGCCTAATGCACAAAAAATGACTTGTTATTTCATTCTCTGCCTTCATGGCATTCACATCCAGCCAATATGCAGAATGAATCAGAAAAAGATCTAATTGCAACAGAATATAACACACCCTAATGAACCAAATATCATCACCTATGCCAATAGAAGATATCACAACAAACAACAGTGAAAATACCACACTCACCCACACCAATACAAGCAGGAACACAACTCCAGAACAGGAAACTCTGACACATAAAACAAACACAACTAGAAGTGACTATGAAATACATAAACCACTCAGATATCAGATAGAGTAAAAATACAAACAGACACCTTCCCCTCTATTTTTTTTCTTTGTTAGTAAGAAGGATGTAGTAATATCAGTAGACAATTTTGTATATGCACTGATACACAAAAGACTGGGAACATAGTGATGCATCAGCCTCCTCTCATCATTACAGTTATGTCTTATTCTTTGCTATCAAAGATCATTATATATTCATGATGATGTTCATGTGCCCAATATATATTTATTCAGATATGACCAGAACAAATTGGCAATAAAATCCTAGAATTTGGCTTTAATTTGAGACACATTAGTCATCTTGTGATATCTTATACATTGTTCTCAAAGTTCATTAAACATTCCAGCATATGTTAATATGTGCCCAGTGTATACCTGAACAAATTGGCACTAAGACTCCAGATTCTGTTTTCAATTGAACATGCATTAGTCATCTTGTCATGTTTTATATATTACTTGCAGAGATCATTATACTTTGCAGATTATGTTCATATTGGCCTAATATATATTTAGTCAGATATGACCAGAGCAAATTTGCAATAAATCCCCAAAATCTGGAGACATATTAGTCATTTTTCCATTTTGATCATTTTGCTATAGATCATTATTTTTATTATTTTGCTAAAAATCATTATACATTCCAGCTGATATCAATATCTTCACTTTGTATATTTAGTCAGGTATACCCAGACAAATTGGCAATAAAACCCCAGAATGTGACTTCAATTTGAGACACTGTAGTCATCTTGCTACATCCTAAAACATTGCTCTCAAATATCATTATACTTTCCAGATGATGTTCATATTAGCCCAATGTATATTTAGTCAGGTATGCAAAGACAAATTGGCAATAAAACCCCAGAATCTGACTTCAATTGGAAACACATTAGTTATCTTACCATGTCTTATACATTACACTCCAAGATTATTACACTCTCCAGATGATATTATTATGCTCCCAGTGTATATTTAATTGAGTATACCCAGAAGAAATTGGCAATAAAACCCCAGAATCTGACTTCAATTGGAAACACATTAGTCATCTTGCCATGTCTTATATATTGCTCTCAAATGTCATTACACTCTTCAGATGACATTCATTTGTGCTTAGTCTATATTTAGTCAGGTGCTACCTAGATCAAATTGAGAACAAAACCTCAGGTTCTTTTCTGAACTTAAAATTAATATTTTTTTTGTTAAAAGTTAAGTTTAGTTCTCTTGGACCAATAACATGAAATTTTTTGCAAAATGTTAATAAGCAAATATAAAAAAATGCTATAATTAATTTTATAATATTTTTACACAGATAACCAATAAAAACACAATTAAAATTATTCTTAATCAGATCTGGAAGTGATAATTATCATAATTATTAAGATAATCTTTTGAAGTGCAATATTTTTTAAGTTATCTCTATTCTGTAAAACAAAAATTCTCATCAAATTTCTTTTTTATATGATTTATGAAATCTTGAAATTGAGGTTTTATTTCATGTGTTTAACATATTATAAAATGTAAGAAATCTCCATTCAGCTTGTCTAGGCCAAAAACAAAATACTTGTTTTGCCTTTGTTCTACTTACCAGTAAATATTTTAGCCTGGAAAGTCATTTAAAACAATCAAATAAGCCCCAAAATAATAATGGACATTTTTGTATATTTTAAGAATAAAATTCTGATATACATTTACAAATTGATTTAGTTACTTTTTTCTGATGTTAGAAAAAAGTCAATATTATAAGAGAATCTATTCATGTTATTTCAAAAGAGTGTCTAGCAGTACAAACAATGCTTTCTTGGTTTTTGGTTGATTTTACTGTTTCAAGTTAGAGCCTTTCACACATCACTAATGTGAAAATATTTTCTCATAACTCATATTAGTAAAAGTTTTATCTACTACTTCACTAAAAATTAGAGAAAAAAGGTTAATAGCAGTTATAAATGAACAATTCTCTCTACCATTATCAATTACAAACATTCTTATAATAAAAATTAATCTTATGATTTTTTCTCAGAACATGCTGCTATTTTGATAGGATCATTTTTTATGGATGGTGACAATATAAGATAGCTAGGTTTTCTAAATTATGGAAAATAAGTCTCAAATGACCCTCTTGAATTCAAATTAAAAGCATAAGTAATCTATAGAAAATATATTTTGATTAAAAAATAAATAAATAAACTGATAACATTTTTCAGCAAAATTTTATTTTAGTAACTAATTTTATTTTAGTAACTAATTTGTATGAAGTAACAAAATCAAATCTTGTGAAAATTATTTTGTGATTCTCCAGAATGTAAAAACTGGTTCTTTATTAAAATTTTATATTTTTTACAATTTTCTTTAAATAATAATTACAAATTCTACAGAATTCTGAAGAAAAACAAAAAGAAAACCCAAATACATTTTTTGCAAAAATAATAACTTGTTTATTACCAAAAGTTTACAGATATTGAAATTTTGGAAAGAAACGACCACATTTTAATTGGAAATTTTTTACTCACTGTATGTTTTTGTTGTTGTCAGTGCAGTTAAAAACATTTTTTTTTCGTTTAACACACAGTTGCATAGTGAAAAGAAAATTAGGGGAAAATCATAATGAAAGGACATTTAAAGAAAAATATAACTTTTTACGACTAAAATAGCATATTTAGTGTAGTTTTAATTTTAAATGCTAACATTATAAAATAAATTAAGTTAAAAAAAGTAAAAAAAAAAAAAACAGTACTAGAACAGTATAAAAGTTAAAAAAAACTTCATTTCCTGTTCAAAAGAAAGAAATTTTTCTTTTTAGAAAAGAAAGTGATGTAATAATGGTAATATTTAAATTTAAGTCTTTAAAGACAAGAGTGATGAAACTTTAAAGTTTGAAAATATGACTGTTCTTGTAGTTTTTGTGATATTTGGTGACAAAGGTGACATGGAAGTTTAAAGTAGACTACAGCACACGATTAAACAGAGGAGTGCTGTCCTTCGTCTCTGGGTTGGGAGACAGATAAGAAAAGAATTGAACCGAGAGAGGTCGGACAGATTTTTTTTTTATTCCCGACCCAAAACTACTGTGACGTTATTTTTATTTATTTATTTTTTTAACCCAAGTCTACTTCGAGGTTTTTTATATCTCACAAATACGCAAGAAATAACATTGTTTTTTTGTTTTTTTTAAGCCTGTCTTACGCTTCGTGCCAAAAATACAGCTTTTTTTTGGTAGGGAAAAAAAGTACCTAATGTTTGAAAACAAAATTGCTGGTATGTAAACCACTTTACATTTGTTTTTTTTTGTTCTTTTTTGTTTTTTGTTGTTGTTGTTTTTTTGTTTTTTTTGTTTCAATGGACGCAATGATACAATTTCCAACAGCCAAAATAACGTCAGTGACACTTGCTTGGTCAAGTTCAAAGAAATAATGTCATACGATAGAGATGAAGTTGTTTTTAAAACATTTCCCAATGAATAAGCCCTCCCCCAACAACCAACCAACCAAACACACACACACACACACTCACTCATCGGTCATTTTCTTGATCCCTTACTTAAATTAAATTAATTAAACAGTTAAAAAACGTCAATTTTATTTTACTTTACTTTACTAATAATAATGTATGTACTAAACAGATGGCTTGGTTTTTATTTTTATCGGGCATTTAAAAGTAAAACTAAGTGAGAGGTAAAGAAAAGAAAGTCTATTTTTTACGTAACTACTTGAACTAGATTAAGAGTTCTATTGCTATTAGTTTTTTATTTTATTTTAATTGCAAATTAAATTTACGCACACGCACAATGTATATACGCACACAGAAACATAAGCATTTGCGTGTATACACGCATTGCACTCCACACGAGTCGCAAATGGTCAGCAGTCATGTGACTAAAATGCTGACTATCTTTTCCTCTTTTTCACTACAGACACAGAACAGAATAGGTACACACAAGCAAGCTGAATACCAACTGACCATCCAAGTGACCGAACGACTGTCAGTCTATACAACGTCCTTTTCTTTCTAGCTAGACTGAATTTAGTTGTTAACCGGCCACGTGTACTCTCACCGATGCCATATGTGTTCATACAACGACAAACACACCGAACTTTCGTTCGGTAAGCACTATAACTTGATCACACAGTCAGCTGATTTCTCTCTCTACCATGGGGTGGGTTGGCCAACGCCTACCTATCTTCCTCCAACATTAAGTGACTTGAAATTATGGTTATGTACCTAACGTATACGCATCCAGACTATAATATAAAATATTGTGAGCGACTTGTACTTACTAACAATTGGTGTACAAAACAACTTTTATTTTCTCTTAATTTCTTTTTTGTATATCGAGAAATAACGAAAAATCTTTTAGGGAACAAAAAAAGTGTGTGTGTCTCTCTCTCTCCCCGTTCGCACTATTTTCATTACTATCGCTACTTAATTTTATTTTTATCTTATGTTTTCTTTCTTTATCGTTACTTAAAATTATTTCTGTGGGACAATTTACACTACAGTTTTTTCCTTTTTTCAATGTTATTGTTATCCTACATCGTCTGCTGCATAAAAATGAAACAAGTTTCCTAGTCGTAATCCGAAAAATAAGTAAATTTTCTTTTTTTTTCTTTTTTTTTTCTGCTTGTCCGGTTAATGAAAATTTTAAATTCTGATAATGGGTACTTTATTGACATTTTATTTTATGAACTTTAAAAAGGCTCATTTACTGCATTGCAAGAATTTATTGTTCAATATCTAAGATTTACAAATATTTAATTTGTAAATGAGTCATTATAAAACACTGTTGTAAAATAAGAATATATAACTATGCATAATTATTGTGTAACATATCTTTTTATGTTTAGTTTAAGCAATTATTAAAATTTGATGATTTTTTTAAGTCTACACATCAAACCTACGCAAGAATCTTCTTGCCCTACACTAACAAAACAGTTGTTTCTCTTTGGCTATATTATTTTTTTATATGCCTTAACTAATCTAAATTTTAATTAATCGGAAACCCGAAAATAAATATGCAATATTATTTCCTAGAGTTATTGAATGTACCTTCTCAACATGATTTTTTTTCCAAAATTGTAACATTGGTTGCTGTCTAGAGTATTCTAGCAAGATATTCATTTGCTTCATTAATTTATAGATTTAAAATATAATTTTGTTTTGATGATTTCATGTCTTTAAAAAGAAAAACCATTTGTTTAAGACTAAAAATAATCTACCATATTTGTTTATTTTTAAAATCTTATTGTTTTATTTAATTATTTTTTATTTCTCTTTAATTAAAAATCTTCTGATGTAACTTGTTACATGTTTTTACTCTCTCTTCTTGAATAATAATATTAGTTTAATCACAACACATGTTCAACATAATTTAAGGAAATCTTTGATAATATACACATATTTATAAAATGCTGAAATATTCCAATATTTGATTTATTGAAGAGAGAAATAGAACGTGGTACTTTGTAATTTAACAATTTTATATCAAAAAGTTTTTTTTTTCTTTTTTGTAAAAATAAATACATTTCTTTTTATTTAAAAGTAAAACGAACAGACTTAAAAATGCACTGAACAATTTTTTTAGTTTTATTTTTCTTAAGAATTCTTTCAAGTAGGATGATAAAAGAAAAAAAATGTTGCTGCCTTTTTAGGATACGTGTCATTGGATAAATTTAGACTTCTTTTTTTAATTTGTGCCTTACTTGTAGTAATTTGATAAATGTAAACCGACAAACAACTTATCTGCAAAATTACTTATGGATTAGGTAGTTTAAGAAGAAAAAGATTACGTTTAAATTTAAATTAGAGCGTAAAAAATGTGAGTCCAAAATACTTTCTAACTTTCAATTTGAATGTCAGAAACTGAAAATCAAAAATGAGAATGCACTAAAAAATACAATTACAATAATTTTGACTTTTTGAGTATTTGCTGTTCGAAGATGAAATTCTATACATTCTGACAATGACATTCCTTTTATGTTTGAAACTTAGATACTTGTCTACAAGGAATGCATTTTTCAGAAAGTAAGGAATTCTAGAGATGTCTAGCTTAAGGATCGAGTTTCTCTATTGTTACTAGTACATAAAACAATCATGGACTTTGTACGTAAAAGCATTAGGTAACACCCAAAGTTAAATTAAAAAGCTTATTTTAATTTATTCTTTACCAGTTTTACTTTTTCTTTTTCGTAATTGAAAATCTTACAAGAGGTATATTACTTTCGGGTTGGCTATTATTAACTTTTTTATTTATTTGGAATGTAATCAATAAAAATTAAGCTTTCACTTAAAAATAAAATAATGTGTGAATTTAGTTCAATGATTATTATTATTACCCAGTTACAATAAACACGTGATTAATTTGTGAAAATATTGAAAAAAAATTACCAAAATATTTATTTGTTTGTTGATAAATCCTGAAATCACTTTTTAAAACAAATTAAAAAAAAAAATCAAGAATTTATTTTTTTGTATTGTATTGTATAGCCAGTGTTCGTTTTCCTGGTGTGTACTGTGTGTAAAAAAAAAAAAAAATATTTCATACGCATGTTTACAGTTTACTTATTGGCCTGTCATGTGTATGTCTCTGCAATGTAGTATGTATTCTCATTTGTCGTGCACCCCGTTAATGTGCGTTGTGTCATGCTGTCAAAACGTGGGAGGGAACTGTAAAAAAAAAAAATGAGTTTACTTTATCAACTCTACCACGTCGACCTAAACATACAAATACTTAAGCACACACACAGATTATTTCACTCATGGTTCTAATTTGATTATCATACAAGGCTATTAGTATGCTACAACTACAAAACTACCAATAAACCCGAAACCGTTTACCCAGTTACTTTCATTGAACACTACTACCATCACTACTGCTGGTCTCAACTAAAACTATTAGTACTACACACTAACTACAATTATCATCACTACAACTGCAATTATCGTCATCACTACTCCTGCTAGCATTTACTCACTAATAACTACTACTACTACTACTGGAACTGCCTCCCCCTCTCGTGTACGCGTGCCGTCTCTTCCTCCTCCTCTTTCTCCGAGCACTTGTGCTGCTCCTGCTACCCTAACGCAATTTCATCTTTTACTGTTCCTCGAACCTCCTGCTTCCTCCTCCTCCGTTCCCTTGCCGCTGCTGCTGCTGTTAAAGTATCCGACTAGTCTCGTGTTCGTGTCGTGGTACCCCACGAGATCTGGGCTAAGCGAAAGATGGCGATGAGTTTCGATGGCATGAATGGGTCAGATATGGACACATCAGACTCCCGAAAAAGACCCTCAGACGCCGAAAGTGATAGTGGGGTGACGAAGCGCTCGAACCAAGGCGGAGGTTAGACAAAATTTATCTTTTTTAGATAACTTTGTTCTTTCTCACACAATTCTGTTCCCCTCCTTCTTTATCCATACTTTTTCTCTCTTTCTATCCGACACCCACCAACTGGTTGCTAGTGGTGGTACCGTAACACGAAGAAAAAAAATTGGCTGGAAAAATATCTCCATCTCGTTGTTTCTTAATTTTATATTGTCGGTCGAGTGTTTGATATGTTCCATAATGGTCTGTGAGTTTTTTTTTCTTTATGTTGGCTTGTCACTATGTTTTCCTTATTGTAATGCGTGTGTGTTGATCTGGAAGCAGAAGCGATATTTGCCAATATGGCTGACACCGCCACCGCCACCACCTTTATGAAGACTGTTGCGACGAAGATGTCGGCTGCTACCACCTCACACACTGTCATCTCTTACAAAAAGATAATAGAAATAGTTTTAAAACACATCTTAAAAGTCTTATCATCTGTCTTAACGCCCTATAGTGATCTCTCTCAAGCCAGATAAGAAATCTCGAAAGAATTCTCTTTTAGATGTCTTGTCTAACTTTTCTGCGATCTTTTTTTTTTTTTTTCGTTTTTCTCCTTAATGTCGAAACGCTTTTAGCATGTAAGGGACAAATTGCGATCAATTCATGTATATAGCGGGTGGTTAAAAGAAAACTCGGTCTTTAATGATTAAAGTCGGAACAATATCACCCCCATACACACGTTTAAAAAAAAATCAAAGAAAAATATTTTTACAAAAAAAGTTAATACTGATTATTAATCCTTTTTACAACCAAATGTAAATTTTAAATAAAATTAATTAAATTTCAGTTTGGGATGATAATTCAGTTTATATAAAATTAAAAATAATATAGAAATAAGATCCTTTTATTTATTTATTTTTAATGTTTCTTAAATCACATTTTTAGTACATTATCTGATTCCTTTATTTTTTTGTAACGTTTCGGTTTATTACACCTGATTTCGATCATCAATTTTATTCGTACTTACAACAAAAAATCCACCCATACCTCTTAATCTCTTAGACACACATTAACATATATATATATATATATATATTTCTGCTAAAAAAAAAAAGCATGTAGCAATCATCGTAATTACAATCGTCGTCCATAATTTATCTCTTTGTTTTGTTTTTTTTTTTTATTATTACAGCGTTATTTACTAAATCTTACTTAAGATCTTTATCCAACTCCGGTTGACGGATTAAGTTGATGGATTAAATCAATTAAGTTACACCCCTAAGTAAGTACATAGTTGAACTACTATTCATTAGTAGCAGAACCAGCAGTAAAACTTAACTGGTGAGATTCTTTATAAGGTTACCTAGTAGTACTAAAACAGTACTAAAATAACGCCTGCCTTTTTTTTCTTTTTTTTTTTAAAAAAAAAAAAACAGTTTGTCCCTTTTATTTTCTTTTATCATTGTAGCATAAAGTGTTTTAATTTATTTTGTAATCGCTTTTTTATAACTAGTGGGGGTGAAATTGTACCATTTAATTAGTGAATTGATTCTTCTTGAACATCCTCCTCTCTCTAGTCGTCTACGCGTATGTTGTTATTATTTGTTAAAGAGGGCTGCAGCAAGGACAAACGGGGGGACCCTCATTCTGATATCTCGTTCGTTCACAATATACGTATAACCGACAGAACTATATATAGCAATGTATTTGGAATGGGCAATTCAGACAGCCTGCAGCTTGGAGCCGACATCACTTCGCATTGCGCAAAAAAAAAAAAATAATAAAAAATAATAATAATAATGGTAGTAGTAGTAGTAATAATAATGATAATAATAATATAATGACTCGATTCGACCTACATACTTCCGTCTATACTGAAGACCGCAACCTTTTTGATACTTCCAGCTGCGAAGTAGCAACTTTTTCCGTATGGAAAGGTATTTTCTTCGGAATTCACCAAGAAGCTTTATTTTTATTTTTTTTAAATTTTCACATATCTGTGTACATTTTTGCTGCTGCTACTAAAATTCCCTTACACGCATCTACGTATGCTCGCGCGCGTACACACATACACATATGTATAGATACAATATACATAAGACCACGTCATAAAGGCTTCTCTGATGATCATATCCGTCAGTCTGTTGATGATAAAAATAATCTACGCGTGTGCATTTAGAAATAATAATAGCTAGTGAGTGTGTAGCCACGTTGAAAGTTAGTGAGCAACACCCACCAGTCCTACAGTACGACTACTACCAATAACTAGTAAAAAGCCGTCTTCTGCTTAGTACCCACTTGTAGCGCATTTAGCGCTATTATACTGCTATTACTTTACCTATAAACACGTGTCATCGTCCTACAGAAGGGGTGTGTGTGTGTGTGTAATTTATAGTTGTAACATTTTTATGCATATTTTTACGAATGTATTTATTCCGAATATTACAGATTATAAGCTTGTGGTTTGTTTTGTCATCCAAAATAACAGAAAATCTTTTTCTCTAAGGGAAATAGTAGTCGCCAGTTATTTTAGAACTGATACAAGTTTTAATTATACTACTGCGTCTTGTCCACAACAAGTCAAGTAGAGATCATGTCAGAACAAGCATAGATGGCTACCTATAGCACATCAAAACTATCTGCTAGTATCACCAAGCTACCAGGTATCTAATATATATATATATATATATATATATATATATAATCTAAATTGAGTGAATAACTGAGGTCTGTGAGAGCGAATAATACAGAATTAGTGTTTCTGTTTACTAATGTTTTAGGAATTAAAATGTTTTGCAGAGGTATCAGATATTATTCTAGAATTGTACTCCATTTCAAATGTTGCATTTCCTCGTTATTCTTTCTGACACTTACATTCTATTTTGTTTTATTTTTATTTTTAATCCTCGACTACATCGACGAAATGCGCTGTTCTGATCTTGTTGAGCGACAAGAGAGAAAGAGTGAGAGATGTACAACAATAGCACAAATATCCTTTAAACAACTTGAAGGATTTTAGCAATCATCATCATCAACAACTTTTTATACATTGCTTGTGTCTACGTGTAAATAATCTCATCACTATGGATTGTTACCTCTTTTGGGTTTTTAAGTATACAAATTTAGTTTTTCGTATGAAATGTGTATTTCGAGGTTATGTACAAGCAATAGACTATCAAGTAGTATTTTAGGCTGTAGGTCATTTGTGTCATTGTAGAGGTCGTCTCTGTAAATGCGTTTTTTTACTTTTACACTTGAGAAAATACGCCCAAAACATATGTTTTTATTTATGTCTTCTACTCAGATAATTCATATGTTTTACCCATTACGATCAGATATATACGCCCTAACTTTGTTGACCGGATTTATTTTTTAAATGCGTATCATCTGTAAAAAAAAAAAATAATCAATTATGTTAAGTTTAAAATATTATTCATAATTGCTATAGATAAGTCATGTCTTCCCATCTATTTTATTTTTATAATACTTAGCATTTTAATGTCAATAACATTTTTTACTTGATAGCACTTTAGTCTTTATTTTTTTCTTTCTTTTTTAAGAAAAACCAAACATGCAATTTTATTGCCATTTAAATGTTTTTATATAAAAAGTGGTCATTTTCTTATCAATTGAGGTAATGCAACTTTTCTGGGGTGATTAAAATGATTCCTGTGTCTATGTATGTATCTAATTCTTGGCCTAAAATTTCTACGTTAGTGTACAATACATGGTTATTGCCTATAGTTACTAGCCAATAACCAAGCTTTTTAAATAGAATTGGCTAATATAATTTTCTTTTCAAGTATAATAAATATGTGATCCTGTATGTCTGTTTATGAATTTACTCGGATAATCAAGAGCATAATTCAACTGTGCAACTAATTTGCGTCTCTTCAAAATTATTTTCCAACGGACAAATTTTATTAATAATCTTAAAAAAATATTAGTTTTAAATGCGCTTATATTTCAGTTTTAACTTGAATGCTATATGAAACGATGTTCTTCCAAATAATCATTTTTTTTTATTTATTGCAAAGTGAAAACGGATTTAATGGTACTCCTCAACTGTATCAACCTTGTTCTCTTAGTGAAGTGACTCAGTTAAGATACCAATGACACTCCCTGCATACTAAGCACGGTGTTTAATTAGTAGTACTTTCTGTTCCCGGAGAGCCTTTCTTCAAAATTTCTAATTAATGTTTACAGGTTTACTTCAAAAACTAAATGCAATTTTGAGATATTGTTGATTATACGTGGAAAACAACATAGCAAATAACATGCTAACTTAAATTTGCATACCCAGAAACAAATCTTCTTAAGCCACTTCTTTTGTGAAGTGGGAGGGGAAACAAAATTTTTTTAAATTAACTCTGAAACCATTTATTTCTTTATTTCATAGACATTTCACTGGAAGTAAATTGAATTTTTAGAAAATACTTTAATAAAGTTCCTGTATTAATCTTCTTAAATTTTACTATAAAAAAGTATAATTTAAAAAATAAATATAAGTTAAACACAAAAAGAATTTGGGTTTTTAATAGCATTGAATTGAAGTTCATTAACCTAATTATAAGGTTTGAAATATTTATTGATAATGCCCTTTAAAATAGATAATGTTTAATTTTGAGAACATGTACGGTTTTTTCCTGATTGATATATTGATTCTTCATATTCTGAGCTGATTATTCACAGCAGTTTCAATTTTAAAGGTGTTCATTTGTATTTGTTTTTTTCTCCTTCTTTCCTGTAAAAATTAAATTTAATTGATTTTCAAGGTATAGCTATCTTCAATAAAGATATAAATAAAATAATATTACAATTTTATGCTTTGCTAAGATACTTTCTATACTTGTGGGTATAGAGAACAAACATTTTTTTTTTTTGGTTTTCTTTTCTTTTTTTCTTTGGTCCTAAATAAATTTTTCTGTATTGCATCTTTGACTTAGTTTTCTGTTCCATTTTCATTAACTATTTTAAATATCATTTGTTGTATCTTAAGTCTGTCTGTAAATTCTTTCAATATAATTTTTATATGGATCAATAAATTGTTTTGTATTTTACACGCGCGCACACACAATGGATTTCATTAACTTTGTGAGAATTTTCTTTCTTTTTTTTTTTTTTTTTGGTAATTCATTCATTATTTATTTTTAAATAAAATTATGTTCTTTGAATTATCCAAGTATTTCTTTATTTTGTAGTTTGCTGGCTTTGGTCGTAATTTTTTTATTCAAAGAATTACCAAGCTAATATTAGATAACCTAAATAAATATTTACGAACAAAGTATATAATTTAAAAAATAAATATAAGTTAAACAAAAAAAAATTAGGTTTTTAATAGCACTGATACCAATAAAAAGTTAACTTTCTTTCGTTTGGCTTTCAATTTATTGAATGTTAACTTATTTTGTTAATTTACTGTCAAAACACACACACACACACTTTCAAGAACCATCAGAGTGGGCTGTTAATCAAAATGCCAGCAATGAAGGTAATAGTGTAATAGTTAATCTGAAAATTTTATTTCATTTCCAAGTTTTAAATTAGATTTTGTTTGATTTCATTTGTAATTGATACATAAAAGCAAAAATTATTTGTAGGATTACATTTAAAAATGCACTCTTAAGTCATATCTAGACAAATTTTCTAAAAGTACTTTTTTTGCGATTACATTTTAGCACTCTTCATTTGCTTATAAATACTTTTTTGTTAAGAAGTAGATAAATTAATTTTTAAAGTGTACTGTTTTTATTATTTATTAGTAGCTGTCTAAGAAACTTCAAATGAAATGCAAGTATCTTAACATAATGTCCACATTTAGGGATTATGTGTGTGTGTATATATAAATTCTGCTGTTTGTTTACATTCATACTGTTAAATAAATAGTAAGGTTTTCATATATTTGGCATTTACAGTTACCTTTTCAAGTTGATTTCATATTTGCTATGATGTTCAGTTACCTTTCTTAAATAGATAAATATGCCTATTTTTTTGTTTGAATCTTTTTTATTTAAATGTTACTGATAATGATTCTGTTACATTTGTATGTTATTATGCATTAAAATAAACTAGGAAAATTTCTTTCATTTTTTTATATATATATATATATATATATATATAAATTTTCATTAGTAAACAAAAATAGCAATTCAAGGTCATAAACTGTCAATTATATTTAAATTGAACAATTTACAACTACAGAATTTTCACTGTATTGAAGTTTTAAAATATGTATCAACATTTTACTTTTGCTTGTATAATAAAGTTATTAATTCACTTTAATTTTCTTGCACCATAAAAACACTGGCTAGCAATCACATGCTGACTTCTATTCATTACAAGTGACATTGTTACATATTTTTTGTAATTGTGTGTAAATTCTTGCATTCCTGACTCCTCTTTTCACTCTTAAATGTAGGACATCTCTTATATAACTCATCCTGTGATTTTTTTTTTCTTATTAACAGCCTCTTAATATTTCAAAGGTATAGTCATGAGGATCAATAATTGACTGAGTATTTGCAAATAATTTTTACATGTTAAAATATGATTATATAAAATTGATTGAATTTTAAAATATTTTAAATAAAAAAATTAAATAATATTCATTTGAAATGTTTTTTATTTAACTAAGTCCTTCTTCATTTTCTTTTGTTCTATTATTTCAGGATAATATAAGGTAGTAGTAAAAAAAAAAAAAATTCTTGGCCTAACCCAATTCTCAAAATCTGACCTACACCTCCTCATATAATAAAAATTAGCTGATAAATGAATATAACTAAAGTTTTTTTTTTTTTTTTTTTAATTGGGAAATCTTTAGAATTAAAAGAATTTCCCCACCTCATATCTATATAATTAGCATTTTTCTTTGCTTTACTAAAGTCATAAGCTGCTTTGTTATATGAATTTTATATTTTTAAATATAAAGTTTATATAAATATTACAATGTATTTTTTATATAATACAAGTAATTTTGTGCGATAAATAATCTTTTTCATTGTGGTGCACAAACTTCTGAGATTATAAGTTATTTGAAATTTGCAAGTGATAGGGCACTTAATAAATACCCCCCCCCTTCATGTCTTTAATTCACTAAGAAATAAATGTCTTCAGGAGAACAGTTGTTGAAATTCTTTAGTAAGTTTTATAATAAAATGTTTCTTTTATTTGTGCCTATTTTAAACAGACAGCTAGAGGATGAGACCTCTCATTAATTCTACTCTTCTAATCAGTAGAGGCTCATACCACTGACCAACCATCTAACTGTACTTAGCAGTTGTTCTTATTTGCTTAGGTTTCAAGGTCATTTTACATTCGATTCCCACTTGTGAAATGTATAAAAAGGCATTAAGTCTATACAAGCATTATATAGTAGTTACAGCAAGTCATGTTTTTTCAAAAATCTTAAAAGAAGAATGTTTCAATACTACTTAAATTGCCTTTCAAATTTGGTACATTTTAGACTTTATTATAAATAATGTGGCAGTTATATGTTAAAATTTAATGCTTTTAATAACACATGGAAAGTCTTGATCTTTTTGTTATCAATTCTTTTAAAAATATCTTTAATTTTTTTTTTATGTATATGCTTAAGTCAATATGAAGCAAATTTTACTTGATATTATATAACTTTAAATTTTATATAATTCTCAAAATAGAATTTTCTTGTTTTATATTGCTTAATTTTGTTTTTTTCCATGAATTCAGCTTTTACATTGACTTAATCAATTAAAATGTTTTTTTTTTTCATTCCAGATGTCTTAAAAATTGGCTTTTAATTAAGTTATCATCAGCCAACTTATGACAAGTTTTGTACTGTATTTCTCTGATGACAATCTTTTTAGATTCATTGGCTGAATTTTCACTTCTATAAAATACAAAAACTAAAGATTTTAAACTTGTTTGCCTAACAAAAACATTTAATTCATGTTTACTGTTTTCTCATTTTTAACATTAGCAACTTAATTAAACAGTTTATGTAGAAGTCTTCAATTTTTTTTTCTTTTTTTGTCAGTAATTTTTTTCTAGTGTGACTAAGTAATTTATTTCAGACAATATACTTAGCATTTGGTCAAAGTATCTTCTATCTTTCAGCTGACTTTGTAATTTCATCCTTTCAGAACTGTTTATCTTTCTCGGAAAAGAATTGCTCTAGATGCCTTTTACAATTTCCCAGGGGATTTTGTTTTTCATTAAATCAATTCTTTAAAAACAAGAATAAATAGTAATCCAAATATGTAGTAAATCTGATGGATGGGAAAAAAAAAACAAAAAACAAAAAACTTTTCAGCTTTTACTTAGTCATGGGAGAAACATGTACTCAAACATGATAGTGGTATTAAGCTATTTTCTTAATTCTAAATGATTTTCATTAATTGCTACCTTCATTTGTTCTAATTGAGAGTAGTATTTGTTTGAATAAATTATTTAGTTCTCTCTTCAAATCCCACCATATGCATCTCATCAGCCACTTTTGGATGAAGGCAATCTTTTGATACAGTTAGTGGATAGGTCATTTCACATGCTCCTCAGTCTATTGCATTCCATGGTATTGTAAAGTATTTAGGTTTCATTGCCCATTATAATGTTCTTCAAAAGCAGAACATTCATTATTTTAAAGTAGCAAATTGTACTCAGAACTATAGTACAGTAGTTTTATTTATTTATGCTACACATCAAAGTGACTAATATAAACAAGCTGGTACAAAAGGTTTTCAATACTTGATTTGTATATTTTGAATATGTTGACTATTGTCTGTATTATGTAATGGTGACTACTTTCAAGTAACATCTTGGTTTATTTTCTATGACCTCAATTGATCTGGTTTTTTTTTTTTTTGGTTTTTTTTTACCATTATTGTTCAACAAACAAATCTTCAATGCAAAACTTTGCAAACTACTGGTATGTTTCATCATTCACAGTACTAAACAGCCCTAATCTATTATGTCTGAATTGTATTCTTCCTTTAAAAAAGTGCAATATGCTAAAAGCATTGCTTTTTTTTTTTTATCTCTAAAATCAATAGGCAAAATTACACCAGTTTTGATAGTTTTTCAAATGTTTGCTGACTGAATTAATTATCACAATACTACAAAAGTATCCTTTTTTTATGTAGTTAGTTAAAATTTAATGTTCATAATTACTGTCTAACAACAAAAATATCATTTTTAGATTATCAAATGCATAACAATATTTAATATTTTTCTTAAAATGTAGCCAGTTTTGTAGTATCTATTTATTCCGTTTCTTATTTAAACTTTAATCATGGCAATCTATGATAATGTTATAGTACTATTTGTTTTAAAAATTGTGGTGAAATTTCTATAGTAATGATGTAAGAAATGATTATTTGCCATAATATATATATGTTGGATATTATATCACAGTTACTTATGAGAATATATAAAATCAGTGGTATTATGATAGATTACTTATATTTACCATATTGAATTTGTATATCAGATATGAAATTGTACTCAGATTCATTCTTGCTCGGGTACATTTTGTTTGTGTAATGAAAAAAAATCAGTTTATATTGCTTTCCCATCTAACATTTATTTTGATTACATATTTTATGATATAGCCTTAAATATCATAAGTTCTATAACATTATCTTCTCTCTATTAGTTTCAATATAATTCTTTTTCTTTGTAAAATGGCTTTTCCATTATAATTTCTATTTTACATATGTTTTTTATTAATATGTAATCCATAACAAGAATTTAATGCATAAAGAATACATAAGAAAAACAATGCACAATGCTTAAGAATTTCTTTTGATTCCTATTAAAAGTAATACCTGTTAATGTATAAAGCATTCAAAGAGTTGCATTTCTGTTTCTAACTAAATTTAATTTTCTAGTCACTTTTAGATTATCTTCTGTAATTCACTAATCTTACAAAGAAAAATTATTTACTTAAATTTGACAATTATCAATTGTTCAATTAGTGATCAAATGGATTTTCATTTTAGTACATAAAGTGATTCCTGATCATTTTAAATTACTATAATCTTTAACCTGGGAATATTAATGCCCTCTTTATCATTGTTCAGTCTCCATGACTAGGTGTAGTCATAGGGTTATTACTGCACCCTGACCAGTTCAATTCAAATATTTCCTTTGAAAGCCAGCTGGGGATTCATTCATGCATAGCACATCTTAGACAAGTAGACTTGGCAAAGGAACCCGTCCTTCTACAGGTCATACAGCAACCAATGTCCTCCAACTTGAAGGCTTGCTTTTGCTACAGACACATGGCCATAAGGAGAACTCTCTATCCTGGCTGTTTAATTCACTCTAGGAACTTCTTTGTTCAACAATGCCATCACTGCACTGGCTGCATATGCAGTTATGAAGTCCAGTCTACTCCATTGTGCTAGATAGCCATTTACCTTACAAGATGGTTCATCTGCCATTCATCTGACAGGTCTTGTTTTTAAACCCTTCTAATCATCCCCAGAAAAAAAAAAAAAATTAGTTTTAACACAATCATGCAGCCTCACTATAAACTTTTTAGTATCAAAACTCCTAGAATGACCTGATATATTAATATCACCACAGACTCAAAAATACTGAGTCCAATCTCATTTGGACAGATAGTAGTACACTTTTGATGTTTAATTTCTTAAAATATTTACAAAACTTACATGTACAAGGAATCTAGTCACTTTTTATGCTAAACAAATTACACTCTCAGATTTGTAGTTTCTTTATGGAAAATCTAAATATAAAACTATAAATATTTTTAGTTAATTTGTTTTATTTTTACTTTTACTATATGTGAAGAAAAATAAAATCTATTCATTATAAAGCATTTTTTTTTTCCTCATTAGGCCATTTGTAGATTAATTAAGTTTTATTAATTATATAATTTTTCAGATAAAATTTTCAGGATTAACATTTTCTATGCTATATTTTCTAAATAGTACTAACTTATACAGTATCCTCTTCATTTTTATCATTAAACTTTTACATAATCCTTGCCATTTCATTAATGGATATAATCTCAATAAGTTATATTTTATTATTTAATGTGTGACGATTGATTCTCAAGTTATTAATGCTTGCATCAAGAAGGTTGTCTCATTATGATTCATTGATTTTCTTTTTTAAAAAAATCTCTTATTTTATATAAAATATTGTTTTCATTGTTTGAAATAATCTGACTATTGCCCAGCATTTTGGCATTTTATCACTGACAGTTTTATCATAGTAACCTGTTTTGAGAGAACTCCTATTTATCCTATTACTAACACTTTTGTTTCTACTTCTTTTCATCAACATTTCAACACCTAAGCTAATATACTGAATTTGGGTTTTTCCCAAAAATCATTACTCATTGATTTGTATAGTGATTTTCTAGGTATTCAGGATATCATTTGCTTTTGTTTTATTTTGTATTCTTGTTTCAACAACTTTAACATTATCTACATAGAATATTACAACTACTTCTTTTTACAGTAGTAATTTAAAAACATTAGTTCCATAGTCCCAAAAAGAATAATAAAAATTGAGGCATTCTTTATTTTTAACACTCCATAAAAAAATATA
>CAHIKZ030001284.1:1075000-1080000 GCA_903632075.3 Acanthosepion pharaonis
TGTCTTTTAAGCAGACTGTGTCCAGACCATCTAAGCCAATGTTTTATAATCATGACTAGCTGTAGTACACCATGAAATTCTAAACAAAATGCAAGCAACACTAATGGAAGTACTCAAGGTACTTGATATTCCTACAGTATGACATCCACATCTTGCACGTATGAACAAGATTGTTAACACATACCCTGTAGACCTCTACTTTTGCTGATAACTTTGTCAGATTGCAACCAAAGCCTTGACTCAAGCCTTCTATGTGCATAACAAGCTGTAGAAAGTCTATAAATGACTTTGTCATTAAGGGTGTTGAATCTGGATAAGGTGCTACCTAGGTAGTGAAATGTAGCCACAACCTCCAAAATTTTACAATTGATGTATATGGATGGTGCTATATACACCTTACCTGATGCTGGTTGATGCATCACAGTTTTCTTGATCATAAGACTGAATTCATCACATTGAGCTGAAAAGCAGTCAATTTGGAGCTGAAAATTCTGTTCAGTGTGAGTGACAATATTACAATTGTCAGCATACTGAAGATCTTGAATCAGACATTAACATGGCAAATATTAAAATGTTTTCCCCTATTCTGTGTGTGTGTGCGTGTGCGCACGCGTGCACACACACACACACACACACACACACACACACACACACAAATTATCAAGACCTCGTGACAATTGTACTACCATACCTGAAACTTTAGTAATAAAATCTAGAGTAACAATTTAAATGAGCTTGTATTACTGTTTTACTCTTTCATTTTATCTCAGATAATTTTTTTAATTGTTGCTAGTTATATGTTAATTTAATATTATAAAAATTATATTAGCTTACCATGTGTATATGTATACTGTCATGATTTTATTTTTTAACTAATATCACAAATTATCAAAAAGGAGCTGTTTGTATTTCGTTCATTTTTCCTTTTTCTCACACTATTTAAATGCTTATCTGGATCAATAACAGTCAGCTAATCTTTCATAGCTTGTCTTATTTCTATTCATTTTATGATGCAGCATTCTATTTTTCTTTCAGAATTAAATCTGATTAAAGTTATGGATTTTTTTCATGGATGAATAACCTGTTAAACCCATTGTTTTCATAAGATTAAAAAGACTCCTAATGATATTCCCCTTAATCCTAATGAATAAAATAATTCTGTTGCTAAGCATAGTAAGGATCAGCTTAATTTTGAGGAGTTCATTTCTTTATTTTAAGATTCCTATCATTTTTAGACAGTTCTAAGATACTCAAAACATTTTCCGTTTTCATTTAAGAATTTTAAATATTTTTTTAATCAGAGGATAAATAAGTATTTTTCTTTGCAGGTAGTCAGAAATCAACTCAGATTTTTTTCTCAATGACCTGTTGGAGGAATTGTAAAATGTATAACTTTTCTCTGAGATATAATCTATAGATTTGAGATTTTGTCTTGTATACATATGCTTTCCTTAAAATTCTCTATTTCATCCCACAGTTTTCAGTTTCCTTGTAAACAATATTAGCTCTATTTGTTCCTGCAATTATTGGGATGAGGGAGAATTTGGATCACTTTGCTTTGATATTACTTTTAATTTATCAGATGCAACAATAGTTCAATTTTATCATGCTATTATGTGTGTATATATATATATATATATATATATATATATATAAACAAGACCCTATAATTTGATGTACAATGATAATAAAAAAAAAGAGCCCAACATGACACCCATTGACATGTAAAAAAAAAAAAACAACACTTGAAGGCCACCAAAGAAACAACACATGCTTATAAACACAACTTCATTAACCTACAAAAAATTCTTTGATAATGGCTTACAGAAATCAAGTATTCCGAAGACAGTGGGTAATATATGTTCAAGCTCTGTCCATAAACCAGGAAAATGATCCAAACTGATGAAAATAAATAAATGAATGAAACTTGAAAGAGCTTTCATTGTTTTGTTTTTTGTTTTTTTAATAAGTGTGTGTGTGTGTGTGTGTGAGAAATAAGGCTAAGTCAAAAAAATTCAGCTCCACATTTCAACCCTTAGAGTAGATGTTCTCAGGCTGGGATAAGAGACAAACCTGAGTGTGAGAAAACAGTGTTGAAATATTGAAAATATGTTGCATCAAGTGAATTGGTATTATCATACTGGAGCAACTAATATCTGCTGGATTTGAAATTTGGCCCATTTTAAACAGATCTACTTCTTTCTTTATTTCCCCATCTCTCTCTCTCTCTCCTCTATTAGTCAGTATACTGCATTATGCTAGTAATACTTTTTGTGATGGAGGAGGGGGTAATATTGTATATGAACCCATGTTAAAAGGGTGGCCCTGGCAAATTGAGAGATCAGTGCTAACTTTGAAGTGAGTTAAATTTCAAATCCAATAGATGTTGGTGGCTTCAATATGAGAAACCCTCTCTGACCACAATGATTTGTCTTTGTCTTCTGCATATTCCAACACCCCTTTCTCATATACACACAGGTTTGACTTTCATTCCAGCCTGTGGACACCTACTCTAACATGGCAAAACATGTAGTGGAATATTTTCACTTTATTCCACTTTTTTTTTTAGATGTTCTACATCCTACTATCACTTATATATATATATATATATATATATATATATATATATATATATATATATATATATATATAATTAAAAAAAAAAAGCACAAACACTTAAAACTTTATGAGGTTGTTTATTTTCATTAAGGTTGTAAAAATGGCCCCCAATTCATCACAACCTTTTATATATATATATATATATATATATATATACACACACACACCACACCATTTATTGCTTCTTAAACATGAGTATATTCAAATATCTTAAGAGACTATAAGTTTTAGCTTTTCAAAATCTAAAATTATTACCTACAATTATTTAGACAGTTATTCAGAATTTAGCTTCTTTTTAGATGGAGTGGTCATTGTCTCAAATACATTTCTGAAATGGCAATTGAACATTTAAAAAAAATACAATTTATATCTTTATAAATTTCCTTTATTGATCTCACTTTGTTTTTGATCTCTATTCTTACAATTACAAGACTGTCTTAACTGTAACTTATTAGAATCAATCTCTGAAGATCTTGTACACTTATTGCTAAATCTTAATGTTCCATGCAACAATCAGTTTTGCTAGTCACCAAATGCATAGGCACAGTGGGATTGGGATTGAGAAAGGATGAATATAAAATGGAAATGAACTGCTTGTAAATGAGGATTAGCTGACTAAATACATGCTTCTCTTTGTTATGCAATTTTCTTTTCTATTAAAAATCTAATTTGATTTATAATAATTATATAAAGATTTTAACCTTAATATAAAAATATTTACATAAACATTTTTTAAAAGCTTTAATAAACTACAGTGTGTCTTTAAGTTGTGTCAATTTTTAAACTTTTTTTTCTTAAGATCTTTTAATTTGTATTAAATTTGATTTAAGGATTTATTTTATCATAATTTTGCCATTGTATAATTTAAAAAATATTTTGTATTTTATATCAGTTTTTTCTTATTTTAAGGTACACTTGGGACAGCAGATGACTATAGCTGTGAATACAAATCTGACTCAGGTATGCTATTGTAACACTTATGCACTTTGGTATATTGTAAAATGAACCAATCACTTTGTAAAATTTTGGGCTTGTCAAAAATCTGTTCTGACATAACATGAAATTATCAATATTCTTTTTTTATTTTAATAAGGACAATTTAGACATTTCAAGTTAATGCAATGGTATAAATTTTGTTTGAAAATTGTTATCTCTGGTATAGAAAAGCTATATCTAGTCATAATAGCTATTATATAATATACATAATTTTATTATTTGCTAACTAAAAAGTTTTTTTTTTTACTAAGATTATGAATTTAAGCCAAGTTTTAGTATGCTTAATTAAAAAATTTTAAGCCTTACATGAACTCCATGTTTGCAAACATTAGAAGAAAAATACATAGATGTCCATGATATACTTAATAATGTATGCATAAATAAAAAAAATCAAGTGGAATTGATTTTGTGTTCGTTGCTAACTTATTTAGTTACTAACACTTGATTTCATTTAACTGATCAAATCTACTGTGATGTGAAAATTTTGAATACAAAGTATTTCTGTTCATATTATAAATGATTTCTCAATGATTATTGTTCTATAAAGGAAAACTCATTTTCTTAGTTTCTATATTTGATGATTGACATTTGTTAATTTCACTTCAATGAAAAACTGCTAACAATTTATCAAATATTAAATTTTTTTTAAAACAAATTCATTTTCCTCAGTTTATAAATAGCTTCAAAAATTTATAACAAAAATGTCATTAACTAGTACTTAATTACAAATGTAAATTTTATTGAATAGAATGTTATGTATAAAACAAAATCTTAAGTACTTCTCGTCATCACTCTATCATTAATCTATTAATATCATCATTATTTAGATAAGATTCTTCAGTTTGTATAATCTATATAAATTTTACAGTGAAGTAAATTTAAATTTAACAAATTATCTAAAATATTCATATCTTTTTATACTAAAATGGTTCTCCATGGTTTGTAGATTTAATATTGAAACAAATTTTAACTCATTAATGCCAATCATAAAACCTGATATTTTATTAAAATTAAACATTCAGTAGTAATTATAGGTTTCTACCCATAACCCATTAATGTGCAGCATCCCAAAAATAGAACCTGCTCAAGTTTCATCATCACCTGCTTACACTTTATTTACATGTCAGCAGAATTTACAGATATTTAAAAATATAAATATTTTTTAGCATAAATGTAGCTTCAGAAAATTCAAATAAGTAAAAAACATAACGTCTGTTTAACTACACTAATACTTTTTTTAGTCTAGTTAGAGTAAAATAAGGAACAAAATATGCTTAATTATTAGGCTGTAATTTAAGTCGTTTAGAGAGTTTGTTTTTTCTTTTTTTCTTGATAATTTTTGAGAAATTCAGTTTCAATATACTGCTTTGTGGTTTAAGAAGCAG
>CAHIKZ030001284.1:1082500-1207500 GCA_903632075.3 Acanthosepion pharaonis
TGAGAAAGTGACTTATGCTAGGTCAGAGCCGATAATATTACAGAGTCATCTTTGTATTTTATCAAATAGTCTCTAAATACATCACAAAAGCACCAGACCAGATGTGACAACAAATATCCACAAATGACCAATTTACATCATTGAAAAATTGATTTTAATGAACAACATTGAGAAGTTACTTAATAGTAACAACTTTAAAAAGTTCCAAACATCCAATTAAATTTCCAATTTTCAGATTAATTCTTTAACATAATTCAGTTTGATTTATTTATTTCTTCTAAAATCCTTAATACTAGTTCAAACCTATACTTAAACTCAATGGTGCACTTGCTGTCAAACCCTGTTTTAAAAATTTTATTAGGTTAGAGTTGAATGAATGCTAGTTGCATATGATGCAATCAAAGAATTAGAAATTTCATCTCTAATCATATATGTAATATTCTTGAAAGAGCAATATAGAATATACATTCCTCCTATGAGGCATGTTTTTCATTATATCTCTAGATATTTTTGATTTTTTAACTAAAATGAGTGAACAAATAACTTTTTTTTTTTTTTTTTCTTTTTTTTAAATCATTTCCCTCCAGGCAAGGATATTTTAATAATCATAGGACATTGAAGGCAAGAGGAACTGAGAGAAACAGCAGGTAACATGCATAACATGTTTGTGTAAATGGATGGCAGAATTTGGATTAAGAGGGATATTAACAGAGTCAAACATTGTATAGTGCTACAAGAGATAGGAAGTTTTGGAGAGCTCATGATAGCCCTCATCCTGAAGGCATATAAAAGATCTTCCAAAAATTATGTTTATGATGTATTTTAAAAAAAAATGTATTTCATGCTCTTTATTAGTAATGATCTTAAAAAATGCTACAAAGGCTTATTTTTTCATATAGTTCTTTTCATCTTTACATAATTGCTATCTCTCAAATAGGAGATATTGCTTAAATAATCATTTTATGAAAAATACATTAATTTGCAGTGATTAAAATATATTTATAATTTTAAAACTTTAATAATTTTTTCTTTTATATTTATGTCTACTTGAGTCTTGAGTAAGAAAACCATATTATGTCAGATATCGTTGCCTATTGTTTACTAATAAAAATAGTCAAATCAAATCGTATTTAATAAATCATTTAATTTATGCTGACTAATCCTGCTAATTAGAACTTTTTGCTATCATTTTTTTTTTTACTTTATTTCAACTACTTAAAACAACCAATTTCCTTTTCATTCTTTTTTTTTTTTTATCATTGCTCTTGCCTCATCATATTTGAAATTTAAGCCATATCGACTAAATATTTCATAATTGTACAATCAGAGTAACATTTGAATAAGGCCCTTCATCAGAAGCATATATCACACAGTTGTCAATTGGATGTTATTCTTTACAATTACACATACTTACCTGTGGTAGATCTGATTCCACAAAGTCCATAGTAAATAACATACGCATGGTTTTTAAGCTCTTAATCTTCTATCAGATTATAATTTTTCATGTTCAAATACAATTTTAGTTTATAAATAGGATGTTAAAGAAACTGTTAAAGCTATTTTCAAAATAGATTTAATTTCCTTAAAGTGGGTATGGAAAAAGGTTTCAGAATCATATAAGAATGCTTATTTCATTTAATGATTATTTTACTTTGCTATGATAGTTCTTTTTTAAACATTTTTGAAAAACTCCATTATAAATTTTTATGATTATAACTAGATATCTTCATTTGTCATTATAGAATATTTCACCATCTTGTAAAAAGATAATACTTGCAGGTTTAAGAATAAATTTTCTATCCTTCTTTTTTGTAAATTTAAAGAAGTTATTTTTAATTAAAGTGGCTTTTGATTCCAAATTTTACAAGTTTTGTATTACTAAGCTTTAGTTCTTTAGTATTTCAATTAATTTTTAAGATGTTAACTAATACAGAAACTTGAAATAGCTTTCCATCCTCATTGAAATATAAAAATACAATATTTTAAGATAATCTGATTGACATTCAGAATTGGTATATTCAAAAAATATTAAATATCTATGTAATGTTATCAATACTTTTGAACATTAACCAATAAGTTAACATTTACTTGAAATGTTAAATTTATCTTAGCAAATTAATACCAATTAACTGTTCTACTAAAAAAGTCTTTAAAAACATAAAGTTCTTTTAGAAATAGCATATCATATTTGCTATAATTTTGATTTTTGAAACATTTTTTAGTTTATTATTACTTAAGATACTTACTGTAATGTGATGGCTAGCGAGCTCATCTCACAAGACAATTCAATAATACTGTGAGTTTAACTGTCAACAGTACCATACTAATATGACCTTGTGCTAGACTAAGCTACTTAGTAAATAATTACATTATTATTACTTTCTTTATCATAAAATTGTTTTAAATATGTAGAATTATTTCAAAATATTTTTGACTTTTGTAAAAAGTTTGTGCAAATTTTATAAGTTGTATGATTTAGAATTGTTTCCCTAGAAAAAAATGTACAAAAAAGGATTGATTTTTATTTTGAAATACAATCCATGGAAATATTCAGAAAACATTTATTGTAATAAAACTAATGGTTTTTCTTTTTGGCAATTTATGAAACTGTGAACATGCACATTTGTTAGCCATTTTACCATTTTATAATTTAACCAATATCAAAACATTGAAACAAGGTTACCCAAAGCTTTCTTTGATCTATAGAAAATATCCAATTATAATTCATGCCATTCTGACAGTGGCTGTCTTAATTGATTTTTTTTATTACATTGCATTGAATATATTAAACTAGTTCAAGAATCAGTCATATAGCAATGATTTGACAATGACTTTTTTTATTTTATTTTGTTTCTGTAAGTATATTTACTTTTCTTTCTTACCCCTTGTTGTTGAAACTTATGTATTCTGTCTATTATTCATTCATATAGTAAAAATTAAGTATTAGCAACAATAAAAAAAAAAATATTGATCTCTTACAGCTACAAAATTGACTGTTCATTCTGACTGCTTTTTTTTTTTTTTTGCTCCCTATTGACAAAAGCAATGGAGTGGACAGATATTCATTGTTGAGAAATGTAAAACAAAAAGGTAAAAATATCAGTGACAAATTCAGTAACAAAGATTTCTTCTAGGGTATTTAACCTAATTGAAAAAATTGTTACCATAGAATGTATCGGCAATTATCAGTGATTTACTTGAAAGTTACTGAAATTATTCAATAAAGCTACAAATCCATAATAGAACTTACATGACTATACTTTGAGAGCTTTGTTCTCTTTTTAAATTCACTTTGTCAATAAAAATATAAATTAGATAAGATAGTATTTAATTTAATTATATTTTATTGTTATTTCATAAACTCTTAAATAGGTTTGAGTAATGTAGATTAAATTATGTTTGCATATTGCAAGTTTCTAAATAGATATTATGCTAATAAATAATTTTGATAAACTTATATGCATAGTCAAATATTTTGGCAAAAGTTTTCAGTTTGTTACAGGAAGATGTACATAGAAAAATGTTTCTTAAAAAAATGAAATTTGAATACTGCTATTTTTCGTCATTTCTGTTAATATTTAAGTTACTCTGGATGAGTTTTGCTGATATAGTAATTTATTCTTTGGTTAAAAGAAGTTGTAAATTCATTATAAATTGATAACTTTACCTTCTGCCCAAGGCTCATTTACTTATGGAGGTGATGACAGACTTAGTGATTCTCTTTCAGGAAAGGTGATGTTTACTTTAGGACCCCCATGGCTGACCACACTTACTATCAATTCTTCCAGTTATAACAAAACAGTTTTTTAAAGTACAAGTATAGCATAAGCCTCTTTTTAAAGGATTATCTACAAGAATTAAAGTGACATAACAGATTTGTTGATAATTCATTTAGAAATTTCTTTATTCATATAAATGACCAATAATTTTATTAATAAAATAATTTCCTGTATCATCTTTCTTAGTTTCTTTAACTTTCCCTAAACTGATGATTTACAATGAAACATCTTCATCCACCTGCTTTAGATTGCTTTCAGTAGGGATGTTCACTTGACAAAACTTAGGAAAAAAGGGAAGATCATGTTAAAATGATACAAATAATTACACACATTTGGTCTGCTTTATGCTAATGAAGCAGTATTCAGTAGGGTATTCACAGTAATTTTAGATCTTTAAACAAAATATTGCCTCTGTTTATGTGTTCAAAATTTTCTCCCCCATTTTTCAGAATTTAAAAAAGGACAACTAAACAAATTTTGTCATTAGCTTTATAAGAACAAAAATAAAGTGAATATCTAAATAAAATGTTCTGTGCTTCATTTGCAGACATAATTTTTACAACTATATTTATAATCAATTATTACTACTGAATATTTCATTAAGATATTTAACATAACTTTCAACTGTATTATCATATACTTAAATATTATAATGCTTTGTTTACATTTAATGTAATAGATAAGGTAATTTGATTTATGGCAACCTCTTGTCCTCAAAAATCCAATGCATTTTCTTGCATACAGTTCTGTCTCATTCTAACCTTAAGAAGCCGAACACAGCAGACATTCTTTTTGTGAAACATGTCGTTTATAGCTTTTCCACTTTGTCTCATTACCTTCACTTTTGTTCCAGATACTATTATTATATATCCTACAAACACACATTTAGTGTAATCCAACTAGATTAACACCATTCTGAAAGTTTACCTGATTTCCAAGAAAATGAAAGGTCTTTCAGCCATTACCAGAGTATGGTGGGTAGATTGGCTAGATAGATAGTTGTCTTACCAAAACCTACCCAAAAGTTGAAATGAGCATGCATAAAAAGAGCAGCAGATAGTTTTTATGTTTTAGTCTACAACTAACAGTTCTTCTCTCAACATTAAACTATTTACAGGAATTATACTGACAATCACAATCATTTACTTTCAGCTTGTGAATACCTTTCTACTCTATCTCTGGTCAATGATGTCACTGACTGTATTAGGTATTGATTGAGGAAATTTTTCTTTCTTCTCTACACAAATTTTAACTTGAGATTAGTGCTTAACACTATTTTGCTATATAATTATGCATCTATGTACATTTTAGATAAAATACTTTGATTTTACAAGTACTTAATGAACAGCTTTAATTATTATATTTATTGCCTTTGTAGGATTATATAAATTTATATATATCAATAGTTAGGGTTTTTTTTTAACTTGAAAAAAAAATTGCAAGTAGTACTCTATTTTAAAGATTTTCATTTCAACTTCTTTCCTCTTGTAAACTAAACAATGGATTTTGTATTAAAATATAAATTTCACACATTACAAATGGTGTTTATAAAAAACATTAGTTATAAAACTTTTTCTATATATTTTACATTGAAATGGTTTATTCTATCCAGCTGTGACAATTAGCATTTATAGTAGTGCTTCCAGATTCCAAAATTGAAATGTAAGTCAATGATTGAATTGGATTTCTTGTATTTGCTATCTTGACATCACATGCATTTAATGTTGATGTACAAAAACTAGGGCATCTGTTATTCTTGAAAAATTGCATAGGATTAAGATAGTATAAAGATATTAATTAACATTGCTGTTGTAATTGAATGCTTAACTTTTGTGTTTATGATAATGTCCTAAGAAAAGGTATAACCCCAAAACTCTCTGTATTAAATATTACCATTGGATCATTTGTATATATACCACAATAGAATGTGGGGAGAAAGTGAAAGTATTGTTGTTTAAATCTCTCCTCACAATAATTCATGTGTAAATGCTTGTCTACCATTTTATTTACCCCATTAAAAAGAAAGTGAAATTTTTTGTAAAATGTTTAAAGATCCTTTTTTTAAAAAAAAATTAAAATATTCTTAATACTCTTCAATTAGGACTGCCAGTATTAAACATATTTTACTTTTCTAGACATTAAGCAGTGCTAATTAGTGTTAAGGTTTTAAAAACGTATTTTACAGTATAAATAATTGTGAGTTGTCAAAAGGGTAAAGTTTACTGATAAATTCTATTTACAATGTCATAGAAAAAAATGTGCAACTCAGAAATATTGTGGCATTTAATTTCCCAAATATAGTTCTGGATGCAATTGCTTAAAAAAAATCTTCAAACTAATTTTGACAAAAACCAAAAAAAAACACTGCTTTGACAGTAGTGTTTTTTTTTTGTTTTTTCTTTTTCTTTTTTTAGCATATAATATGCAAGTGATTGCTGAAAAATCCTGAACTTGACTCACTTTCTAAAATCTGACCAAATATCAAATTCTAATTTATTTTTTTTATTGTTAGCTTTTCCACCACTCTCTCTTGTTTCAATGTTAAAATCATCATTAAAGACAAACTTAAAATATTCATGTAGCTAAGTATTTACCCAAAAATACTTTCACAGTTTGGCAGGATTCTTCCTAATATTTTTATTTGTTAGGTTTGTTTTATCATTCTGTATATTATAAAAAAATTTCATGAAAGACATATTAGTCTTGTAATTTTATTTCTTAGGGTTTTATGAATATTCACTACTGTATAATTAAAGAATTATTTCATGGTTTCACTGATTGCTTTTATTTAGTAATTTAACAGTTGTGTATTAAAATTGAAAGTGATTAAATATATTTGTTATTAATATATTTTCCTAGTAAATATTCATGCTTAGACCCCCTTGTTATACTTGAAACAAGCTTGGAAGAATCTATCTCAGTTTGTAAGTCAGTTTTACTGCTTTAAAATAGATTCTTTGTTTACATTTTTTTAGTCAAACACCTTCTCCAATACTAAATTTAAACAGATTAAGGGAATTCTTTTTATTTTTGTTTTAATATATTGATTTTTCATTCCAATTCCTTAAAAAAATTCTTATTGTTTGATAAACTGTTATTTTATTTCTGCTTTATTCATTATTATTATTATGCAAATACTGATTGTGTGTGGATACATTGCAAATATATTCAAAACATTTTGCAATTGTTTTGATCTTAAATTATTAGATGTTATGGAAGCAACTGGAGTCATTGCAATGGTTGCATTATTATGAACAAAACAACAATGATTACTCTGTTAATCAGATGGAAGTTTATATATTTACTTTACACTTAAGATATAATGTAGTATTTGGTTCTTTTCCAAAAAATGAATATAATTGTTTTATACACTTTTGTAAACTTATAGCACCATTATTCAATTATATTCTCTTACTTTCACTCTGTGTAATACCTTGTGTCCTAGTGGCACTCTTGCCTTTCTTGGGGTGAAATGCTAAAAAAAAATATTATCCCACCTGATCTATGGATATAAATACAGACTAGGAAATTTTCTGTTACTTTAGTATTTTAACAACTACTTCTTAACATTTTTTATTATATGCTAATTTATTAAGCATAATTTTTCTTTTATGAAAATTGTTTAGTTATAAGTTAATGTTGTATGCATAAATATTTATTTAAATTTTTTTTTTTTTTTTACAATGCTGTCATAGTGGATATGTCAATTGATTGTTTTTCTCAAGGTCAGCAAAGCTAGATTCACTTATTGATTTTATATACCAGCTTGCTTTGGTATAACAGAAGTTAGGGATGGAAATAATACAGAAAAAAAAATCTCATTGTTTATCATTATACTTGATTATTACAAACTGGAATAAAATTAATCTATAGTTAATAAATTTCAGAATAATTTCATAAAATGCAGTTAAGATTATTAGAGTTGGCCCTTTTGATTAGATAATTTTTTTTTTATTATTATTAATGTTTAATTAATGGTCAGGAGGTAGGAAAGTTTGAAGGAACTAAAAATGTAAATTTTTATTCTTTTATTTTAATAAGTTATTAAATATAAAAATCAGTTGCAAAAAATTTTAAACTTATATTTTATTTATTTAATTCATTGTTCACATTTTATTTCCTACAATTTAAATACAGACTATTTGGAATAAATATAATTTTTATGATGGTAAATTGTGATAAGTCTGCTTAGATGAATGGTCAGTGTTCTAGCCCAAGTAAAATACTAAGATTTCAAATGTTAATTTTCATGAGAGGAATACTTTTTGCAGTTGGAATATTTATTCAACACAATCTTCCTATTTCAATAATTCAATAATTTGTTTATTGCTGGACTAAACTAAGCTTAATAAATATCAATCACTATGATTTTGTTACATAATCATTTACTAATTTTTAAGAAATCTTTTGAATTTTTTTAACTTTTAAAGATTTATTAATTTTCTTTGTCTTAAATCTATTTTGTTACTTCTCTTAAGTTTTCATTGCTTGATAAAGTTAAATTCTAAAAATGTAATGACTGTTATTTGATAGGACATCTATGACACCTGTTCCTAATTTTAATGGCTATTTATGCCTGCCATTGTTATAATCAATAGCAACTTGATTATTATAATACTACTGACTACTGTGAAATTTGCTACGTTTTCAATAGGTTAGAACAAAATAAGCAAACACCTTTATCTATACATCATATGGAATCCTATTCAACATTTGTGTACATTTCATTATTTAAATTATAAATTCAGTGAATATGTTTTAACTATTTTAGTTATATAAAATATTTAAATTAGGTGCCATTCATCTTATTTTCTTCTTTCAGTGAAGGCAAAGTAATAGCAGTTACGACTTCAGAATACACTTTGGTTTTAGTCACTTTCCCACTGCTATAACATAGTTTTCCTATGCCTTTTCAATAAATCTTTTCATGGTAATTGTTCTGATGAGCTTTCCTCTTTGGTACTTAGACTTTACAAATTTAAGAGCAGTAGTAGATTGACAACTGTCTCATCGTTTTACAGTTGAAAGTACTAGATGTAACCATAAGTTCTAAAGTAACAGTTTCTTCTCTTGTATTTTGCTTATGAAAGTCTCTTGCTTTCCAGTCAACTTTGATCTTCAAAAATTTAAACATAAGATAAATTATCACCTGTCTTAATTTCTCTTCTTTAGTGTCCTTTCTTAATGTTCTTTTTTTTTTCTCTCTCTCACTCTCTTTCACACTTAGTAATCACTTGTGTGTTAATGGCTTTATAATCTTGCTTGGGATGAAATGATTTAAAAAAAAAAATGTTTGGAATATGTAGTTGGGAAAACTGCTAAAACTATAAAACTGGTAAAGCATTTGTAAACTGTTATATATTGTATTTACATCTGATATGCAGCATATTGGTTTTTAAAAACATAGACATAAAAATAATTTTATTAAATTATTACTTTCTTTGCTATATTTATAAAATTTACAATTACAAAATGTTTTTTTTTATCATTATTCAAATCATTTTCTCATAGGTACAACTGTTTCACCACTTTGTATTAAATTTCAGTTATGTCACCTAACTTTGTGCCTATACTTAGAAGAAAAATGTATGCTGACAGTTCATTACATATTAGCAATCTACAAATTTAGCACTAGGTTAATTGATGCTTTGATTTAATTACCTGTCAGTTTGAGTTCTGTCTGCCTTATCCATTATCACCAATTCCTCCCTATCTTCCTCTTTTGCTGCTTCATAGTGCTTATGCTTCCAGCTTACTGTAAAGAACTATCCACTTTTTTTTCTTTTTGTCTGAAGTAATAATCAAATAAATGCTAACAAAATAATTAATAAGTTTACTTTGGCTGAAGTTGTGATTTTGGCAGAATACTGCCTAATGATAATTAAGATTCCTAATGGAAAGAATTATAAAGATGCAAGCCCTCAAAGAGGGAATTAGAAAAAGGTTTGTAATGAATAAATATTAATAAATATATGAAATATATTCCACAACCCTGCAGTTGTAAAATTAGTTTTGGGTTTTCTCCTTACTTTACATAAAGTAAGGAGAAAAATATAAACTGCTTGGGCATGAAAATTGTTTGGTTTTTATTTTTGGCTATATTTTATCAAAATTAGTATTAAGCATTTAAGGTTTTATAAAATTATTCCCATTAAAAATTTATAATTTCAAATTTTTTAATTAGAACATCTTTGATGCTATAAGTGAATACTCTATTGATTCAGTTTAAATAATATCTAAATCTTAATGGATGTTCTGACGGGCCAGCAGCAGTGGTGTCACAGACAGGGAGATTTTAGCAACAGTTTGTCGCCCCCGTCATTTATTGCTCACAAAGTGTGGCGTAGGCAGCTCAACAAAGGGACCCGACTGGCTCTGCGGTCTGCAAGCAAGAGACAAAGGACTTGGCAAACAATCCTGCAACATCCTGTTTTCCAACATGTGGCACTGAAACACTCTGTGGCAGTGCAACATTTACTGTGCTTCAATTTACAGCCAACAAAACACAAATGTGCAATATAAATCTTGTGTCAATCTAACTATTCATATTTACTAAATTCAGCTTAGCTTGGCATAAAGTAAATTGTGTTACCAATCTTCCAAGTAAGAAGTTCAAGCCTTAAAATTTACCTGGGCTTGAGACCTCAGTCTCTATTCCTGATGAGATTTATCTAATAAGCTCAACCACAAGGCAGATCTCTTCATTCTCTACCTAATGATTTCAGTTTGGTTATTTACTAAGCTTAGTTTAGTATGGTACCAAGTAGGAGTGAATGAGGGATAAGAAGATTTTATGCATCATTGATTCAAGTGGAGAGGGTGGGTCTGCCTTGAAAATCCTGGCCTTTTACCTGGGCTTGAAACATGAAGCTCTAAACCTTCTTAATCCAATTATTTCAATTTGGATATTTATTAAACTTATCAAGTGGGGGAGAATGAGATAAAAGAAGATTGTGTTACATCAGTTGCTTAAGTGGAACAATTATGCCTGCTGTGAAAATCAGTATTGGAATTACTGATTTTTATCTAATTTTGAACTGGCTAGGAAACAAATTTTTAGTACTGATTGTAAATTCATACAAGGCAAACCTTTTTTTCTTACTCCCCATTATAATTGTTTTTTATTAAAAATAAATATTCTAACCTACAGTTTTATTTCTATCCAAAAATATTGTAAAAATTACTATATTTAATAGTGAGATTTTTATTTTCTAAAACACTCAAAATTTATCTATTGAATTTTAGTAAATTTGATGTTCATATTTAATTTTTTATTGCATATAAATCAATACTGTGAATAAAGGTAAATGTAAAAAGCAATATGCCGAAGTAAGAAATTTATTATTATTAATGTAATTACTGACAAAGTGATGCAATAGCTGTATCAGTTCATTACCATTTTGACTTTTACTGAAAGTGATAAATCAATACTTCAATATATAAGCTTTGATTCTTGTCTGTGACAATATGGCAGTAATTATACTTTGTTTCTCTTGAAAAACTTGCTGTTACATTATTATTTTTTTATATTTTTATTATCACTTTATAAAAAAACAAACTAGATATTTTTTTCATTTTGCAAAATATAAATAGAATTTATTTTTAAATTTTATTTATATTTTACTTATATTTTGCAAATTGTATTTACTTATTCAAATTGTTTTGTGTATAATTGCTATAGAGATTATCTTATGTTATTACTTTACTTATTATTTAATATAAAATAGCATTTTAATTATGAAAATATTTATGTCCATATTTTAAAAATAGACAATTTGTTCTAACTTTTAAGTCATTTTTATAAAAGCTTATTTTGTATCTAAATAAAATAAATTTTACAATTTGTTGATTTTACAAAAATGAGTTTTCATCTTCCTCTTTAATTTATGTAAATATTTTAGTTAATTGTATAATCATTGATTTCTTGTCTGTAACTTTTTCTTTGATTATCACAATAATTTAATGATTGATAAACGTGTCTGTCTGATATAGGTACCTCCACAAAAATTAACATACTATGAAGAAAAAATGCTCCAAACTTAAAAGAAAGTTTTAGCATCAAAATCTTTGTTGTTATTATTAAGAGGAAAGATCAAAGTATTTTTTAATATTTAATTAAATTTTTAAACCTTTTCAAAAAATTTGAAATTTTGATTAAAATCTTTTTCTTGCATCAGCAGATGTACTATAAATTAGCATAGCAAATTTTATCTTTTTTTTTTTTTTTTTTTTTTTCCCCCCCAGTGAAAGACATTAATTTGGAAATTCTTGCAAAAAACAAATATTTGTCATTTTTTAATGAAACTTTCAGTATTTATTCACATATGAATGAAGTTATTTTAGAAATATTTTTTTAGAAAATCTTGCTAAAAAAAATATTTCACACGACTTAATTTTATGAAAAGTCAAAATTCAGTGAGATAATTTTTAGTGACTATAATAGTCAAAAATAGAAATCTTTGGGGAATTAATTTAATTTATTAATTTTAATAACCAGACCATGTCTTACCAAAAAATCTGCTGAATCATAAAATAAAAAGCAATAAAACTAAGACACTATTTAATTAGAGAAGCTTTTAATTCTTTTTATGAATAATATATATTCAGGACAATATTGTCTTAAAAAAGTTTTTCACAGAAAAATGAATATTTACAAGATATGTTTTTCTCTTTTTTCTTTTTTTTTCTTTTTTACAATTTTAATTAGAATAATTTATAATATTTTAAAATCTAGTTTCAATGGTGTAGATCTTAGAGAATATGGTTAAGTAAAACTATATTTACTAACCATATATCGTAAAGCTTATTACAATCTAAGAACACTAAATATTTTTAAATGAATTTTGTATTGATTTGTATGTGTATAAACATGCTGATTTTTTATGGACAGTTGGAAAATAAGAGTGATAACTATATAAAATGTTAGATTACAGAGAATATTTTCTTAAATTTTTAAGATTACTGAGTAATTAAAAGGCACTCGTGTCATGACATCAATTTTTTTTTTCCCTCTAATAGTTAACCCCACCACCACCCCACCTCCATAGAACAACATTAGATAACATTTCTACAATTTTAAATTTAAAGTGAATAATAGTTGTTCCAAATCAGATTAATTTGTACTTTAAATCGGCTAATATTCCTCAAATAAAGTTTCAGAAATGTACATTTTATTTTTGGAACAAAAATTAAAAAATAAACAAAATTACATTTTTATAACAGCTTGCTAAAAATGACAATAAATTCAAAGATTCTTAAAATTTCAAATCAAAAACTCCTTCCAATCAATTTAAATTAGTTTTGAAATACAACATAGTAGTTTGTTTATTAAAAATATTAAATTTAATCTATCAGCTTGAAATTAAAACTAAAATAAAAGCTTCAAGAAAGATTTTCATTATTAAAAATTAATTTTAAATGTTAGATATCATGTTTTTATGGAGCTACGTGTATGTATGTGTGTGTGTATTGTCTAGTCACAAAGTTGCATTTCATATTTTATTTTTACTTTTTTAAATGAACTTTAACAATAGCAATTTCATCTTATTGTATTTTTAAAACATTCTAACACCTAAACTTTAGTATTCCTCACATATTTGTTCCATAATATTATCAGCATCCTTCTGTAGGACCACATTTCTGTTTTAAGTCTCTTCATCTGTGAGGAGATTGTCCAGCACTCACTGCCACATAGGCAGAACAAACGTGAGCAACAACAAAATTTTAAAGAAAATGGAAACAAAACAGACACATACTTAACATCAGGAATAAACCATTGAAATTTCTAGGGCACATAATGAAGAAAGAGGGCTTGGAAAATGTTACACTCATAGAACAGGTTGAAGGAAAACAACGCTTAACCTAACTAGAAAGTTTTGGAAAGATGACAAAAACAAAATTTATTAAGAATTACAAAGGACAAGAAATTGTGAAGAACCATGATTACCAGTGTCCTGAAAGAACACAGCACACACAAGACTTAATCAACTATATTATTATTTATTTATTGAATATGAAAAGGATATATATAATTAAACCAAAGCCAAAAATCTAACTCACATGACAATTTTATTTTACTACTTTTGGCCTTTACTTTCTGACCAAAGCAGATAGTAGCTGCTTGAGATAGGTAAGAAACCATAATTACTAAGCAAATAATACAATAGGATAGTATTTTCTGTTGGTCTCATATGATAAATGATTTTAATTATTGAACTGATAGGCTTATGTTAGCTTTGGCATTTACAAAATCATTAATCATATTAAAACCTCTCTATAAAGTTACATCATCATTTGTGCTTCTTTTTTCTTTCTACTTTTAAGCATTTTTTTTTTTTTTACATTTCATAATATAACCTTTTTATTCTTAAAAGATAATCTTATGACAGATACAATGAAAAGAAATATGAATTAACCAATAAACAAAAGATCTACTTTCTATCTCAAATATTCATGTTATTTATGCCAATTTCTATAGTGTAGAATCTTTTCTCTTGAAACCTTCTCCAGGTATCTTTACACTTTCTCTAACTAATTTAAATTCTTCTATTGCAACCAATGAATTCTCTGTTCCAGACCATCTTACTCTTTAATGAAAGACTACCTTGGTGTTTACATCCAGGAAAATTTTCCAGTGACAAGGAGAATTCTCTTGAGCCCCAGATGATTCTTTCATGTGCTTTCGACTTTCATTATTGCACTCTGTTAACTATCTCTTTTTCCTTTGGTATTCTCCTTCTCATGCCTATAACAGATAAATTTTCTAACAAAATACAACTCTCTCTCTCTCTCTCTCTCTCTCTCTCTCTCTCTCTTGCCATCCATCTGCAAACATTTTTGTGTTTGGGGATTTTAATGCTCATCACATCAAGTGGTTCAATCATTCTGAAGTTACTGGTATTCAGGCTTTCAATTTTTCCATTGCTCAGGCTCTCTGTCAAATAGTGAATTTCCCTACTATCTGATCAAATTTCTTTTTTTATTTAACTTGTTCTTTACCTACTCTCTTTGCTCTTGATGAGCATCACAACTCTGTGCTCTTGGCAATTCAGGTCATATTGTAGTATCTGTTGATATTTCTTTTGAGTCATCTATTAGACAGGCACTTTCTATTCACAAGATTTCTTTCTGTTACCAATGTACTGATCAGGATTCATTTTGTTACTTGGATTGATATTCATAACCTTCCTATTGAAAATTGTACCACAGGTTTCTTATTGGATTAAAGCCAGCATTGATACTTTTGTACTTCCTTGGAAATACCAGGTCAAACCACAATCTTTTCCTTGGTTCACACTGGCATGTTAATAAAGCAGAATGTTTTGCCTATAAATCCTCTTTAAATTCTACTCTTCCTTCATCTGCAGTATTTTTGCCTGATTTTCCACTTAGAACTTAGTGCTTCTATTGAGTGATACACATATAATATTGTCCATAGTTTATGCTATCAATTCTAATCTGAATCCCCACAAAGCATATAGACTTGATAGTATCCCTGCAATAGTCCTTAAGAAATATGCCTCTGCACTGGCTCATATTCTCTTTAAACTCAACAAAAATTCCTATCAAATTTTAGATGAGAATGCTGAAGCTCAGGCTGTTGCTTTGAATATCTAAGGGGTTTGTTATGCTGGTTCTTTTTGCAAGTTGAAAGGTTATGGTATTTCTGAATGAATTTTCAATCTCAGTCTTATCAAATCACAAAATGAAAGTTGTTTTTAATGGCCACTTGCTATTTTTGCATTAATGCAGATGTCTATCCTTAGTTCTATAATTTTCATCAATGATCTTCCTGATGCCACCAGATCTCCACTCTGTATCTATGCTGATGACGCCTAATGACACTATTATTCTGCCTTAATAGTAAGTCTGATCAGTTTGAAAGGGTCAAATTGACAGCTGAACTCAAAAATGACCTACAATCTATTGTTAACTGGGACAAGAAATTGCTTGTTAATTTTAATACTTCCAAAACAAAGCTGCTTTCTTTTAATCATCTGAGAGAACACTTTTTTTGCCTTCCATCAGTATGGCTAATGATGCTAACCTCCAGGAGAGCAACTCTTTGCATCTTCTCTGGCTAAATTTTCTGCTGACATGAAATGGAAAGATTATATTGAATCAATTGTTAGGCCTTCTACTAGAATAGTTGGTTCTCTGTGTTGTTCTAGACAATTTTTGACAGAATCTATTTTACATATTTATAAGTCTAAATCCATGCTTTGAATATTACTGTCACATCTGGTCTGGTGCTTCTGCTATGTATTAACAGATTCTTGATAAAACACAAAGAAAAATCTGCAATGTTATTGATCCTGACTTGACATCTTAGCTTCAGTCACTTTTTCACCACTGTAACATAGCTTCCCTGTTACTTTTCTATAAATATGTTCATGGTAATTGTTCTGATGAAATTTTCCTCTATGGTACCTAGACTTCAATACTAGACTGGTAACAAGGTCTCATCAGCTGAAATGGCTAATTGTAATGGTAAGTTCTATGCTAACAGTTTCTTCTCTCATACTTCTTACTCGTGGAGCTTTCTTCCAGCTTTTTTGCTTTCCAGTCAAGTTTGATCTTTAAAAATTTAAATGCAATGTCAATCATTATCATCTGTCTTAATTCCTGTTCTTTTTTTGTTCTGTCTCTTTAATAGTGTTTTTGTTTTATCTCCTATTTTCTCACACTGAGTAACTCCTTGTGTCTTAGGGGCTTTATTGCCTTACTTGAGGGTGAAATGATAAAAAAAAACAATACCAGAATTCAAAGTTTTGATTCATATTCAACTATATTTGATAGACAAATAACTATGGGTATATCAATGTTTATATCACTGTTTACCACAAGTTAACCAAATTAATTATTGAAATCAATTCCACAATATTTGTACCAATAAACAAAGGTTTATCATTGTTAATAATGTTCATACTTTCACACTCATTTCACTCAATGAATCTCTGAGAAGGAGAGGTTGAAGATAGTGTGAATTGTTTGTAATGTATATTCTTGTCATCATGCATATCAAATAAATAATAATAAACCATATTGTAATATGATAAAAACTTTTATTCTGGTTAATTAAATATATAAAACAGATATGCTAGCCTAAAAGCTGTTTATTTTTCTAAATTATATCACACATGTATGTGCCCACTCTCTCTTTCCTCTTCGTCCAATTCAGTTGTTATTTCTAAAAGTAGTTATACTAATTATAGGATTTGAATGTTTTTGTCTTGAAAATATGTCCACCTGTGTCTGTGTGCAAGAGGAAAACAAATGATTTAATGAATGTTAATTATGCTTAAATGAAAAGTATAGGTGCAACTTATTCATTGCTCAAATTTAGAAAGTTTGCTTCAAAAATTATCCAGAGGTTTGCAAAAAACTTTGAATAAAATAAGACAAGTGATCTTATTTCTTTTCATCATGACATGGACTCAATTTTATCTGATTTTATTGATGTATTTAAATTTTTCTGTTTTTTTTTTATTTATATATATATATATATATATATATATATATATATATATATATATATATATATATATATACACATGTCTTCAAATAATGTTTTCCTTATGAAAACTTAATCTGTTTAAATTAACTTCATTTTCAACCAAAAAAAAATTATCATTTTTCTTATTTAAAAGTATATTTTGTCTTTAACAGTCTTCTTAATCCCTGTTTCTTCTGATTTTTTTTCCTAATCTCCCATTTCTTGGTGTTAGTAATTACAGAAAAAAAAATTAAGTTTTTACTCAATTATCATTATTCAGTTTTGTCAAAAATTAAAATTAGTATCTTCTTCATAAAGTTGTTTAAAAATTTTACATTGATAGATTATGCTTTTTATTATATATTGATTACTTTTTTGTTAAATAATCAAATACTAAAAATATTTCAACATTGAGTAATGATAGAATCAACATTTTCCTAACTTAGGTAATGAGATGATTTTGTAGTTGAATATCATTTACTCTTTTTTTATATAAATATATTGAAATAAGATTGTATTGCTTTATGGGATTTTTTCTTTGATGTCATTTCAGTCATACATTTTCTCTGCCTTGATTATTTAAATATTCATCTTATTTGTATAAAGGCTAGACTATTTTTCAAACAACTTTGTGCCTTATCCACTCCCAAGTTAACATGTGTCCTTTCACCATTCCAAATAAACATATTTAGTTTTTGCATTTTTAGAGTAATTTTATCAAAATATATGAATTTACCATTTTTTACCCATTTTGTTTCTTTCAAATAGAAAAACTGAATAAAATTCCATTCATCTATATTAAATTTTCATAAATTGAAGCCCACACAGAAAGTTATTTGACAATTCACTAAATATTGTTAAATTTATATGACACTTTATAATATACCTAATAAATTTCTTTTTTTAATATGTAAACCTTTGTTAGTGGTTTATCTTTTTAAGAAGAAATGGTTGTTTATTCACTGATAGTATCAGCTGTTAATAATTTACAAATTAATAAAATGAAGCATTGTCATCATTATGAACTTTTCATTATTTAAAAAAAAAAACAATTTCTAAATTAGTTGTTGACAACATTTAGTTGACTAAATAATTAAAGAGAAAATAGTATATATTTGTATGAATAGCATTTCAAGATAAAACAAACATCTTTTAGAAACTAATTTAAGTTCTAGCTTTTCCTTTCACTGCCATTTCTCTTATCTGGTAGAAATTATTATTATAAATCAATGAGTACTACTTATGGATCATTGGACAATTGTTGATGTAAACTGTTCTTAAACGTCATTTTAAAATATTTGTTTATATAATGAAAAATTTCTTTTATTTTACATACATACACACACACACACACACACACACACACACACATATATATATATATATATATATATATATATATATATATATATATATATAATTGAAAATTTGTGATGTGTAATTCAATGTTAACATCAATACTTTTATATATATATATATAAATCTTTTCTCTGCACTGGTTTTTAGTTCTTTTAAAGATTAACTATTATTGGGTGAAAATAATCACATGAAATGTATATTTAACCTTTAGCACTGTGTAGGTGACTATTTTTGCTAAACAAAATGTTAGTCTTGCCAATGTTAAATTTGAATTTCTTGTTTGTGTAGCCATATTCTATAACAACACCTAAAACAATCTTGACTGAAATTGAGAGCCAATCTACTGCAATTTCAAATATATAGAACTAATATATAAAACACTATATTTTGATGGGATTCCATATACAGGAAGTAATATTTATAAATGATGCAGAGTGCTAAATGTTAAAGTTAGTTTTTTTTTTCAAATTGTTAAATATGTTTTAAGAATAAGAAAGATTATCCGGTTTATAATTAAGAATATTAATGTTTCTATTTATAAGTAAATTATTAAAAGCCAGTAAAAATTAATACAAATCTGAATATTGATATTTTCATGATTTTTATGACAGAACTATTTTATTTTGTTTCTTTTGTTGCTGTTTAACTTGTTTAATATATTGATTTGTTCAAATATTTAACAATTAAATGAGTTTGGTTCCTGGTTTTTTTTTTTTTTTTATTAGATGCAATTTGAAATTCAGTGTCAATTTTTTAAATATTTTTAATGAATGAATGAGTTCTGGATTCTACAACTGGAAAGTTTTAACTCCTATTTTGCAGGATTTTTGTTAACATTTTACATTTAAGTTCTATGCCAGCTTACTATTAGTGAAAAATATATGTTCAAACCAACAGATCAGAAATAATTTAAATGAAAATATTGAGATTCAGTATACATTATTTTAGAACTGCAGTTAAAATGTTTGCATGTGTGTAATATATATAACACACAATTTAATTTTTACTTCAGTGCATATAAATTTTTATACCATTCCAGTTCTACTGAGTTTATTTCTGCCATAAAAATCGTGATATCTTTTTTTTATTTATATATATATATATATATATATATATATATATATATATATCTATTGTGTTTGCTTTATAAAAAATTTTACCAATATTTGTGGGGATATCATTGATAGATTTGTAAGAAAACCAACTGACAATGGTTGTTCAAAGAAACAAATGAAAGTCCATCCCAGTTTCTATTGAGATATTCTCAGCACTCATGGTCAGTTTTGTTCTTGAAAGCCAGAGTATATTTACTTTGATGATTTCAATTTATAATATGTGAATACTTGATCAGCAAATAAATGTCATTACTAGTTCTTGTTGACATTTCAACAGCAGAATTATTTGAAAGTTATGCACCACTTTGTAGATTGTATCTATGACAGCAATTTGCACATGTAAGCACCAAATTATTGGCAGAAATGTCACTTTTTCAAAACATCACTAATTGTGATTTCTCTTTTATATTTGAATGGTAGAATTTTTCTACTTTTTAGAGACTATATCAGTTTGGATTGCCCACAGATCCAACTTTTTTCTCTTTTTTTTTTCTTTTTCTTTTTTTTTTTTTTTTTTTTTTTTTTTTTTTTTTTTTTTTTTTTTTTTTTGGCTCATCTTGGTGTGATACTATGATGCCTCCTAGATATTCCTTGTTGACCATCAGAAAATAGTATTTTGTTGCTACTACTATTACTACTGCTATTGCAGTTGTGTAGCTGGTACAGTTTCCCTCATCATTGAGTGTAGATTTAAGTTTATTTGGTAGTAATAGCAACGGTATGTATCAAATTCAGATGTATACTTAAAATTTTATTAAAGACACTCCTCTCCCACCACTTTACTGCACAAATATTTTCCAATTTGGGTTAAATTTTTTATTCTTTTTAAAATTTGTAGCTTTTAAATTTTGGTTTGGGTAAATTATTTTGTTTATCAAGATGTCTTTTAGTTTAGCTATCTAGAGAAAGAATATTATATGATAGATTTTATTCAAATTAGGCTGAAAACTTCCACTCAATGGTATCTTGATAGGTATTGAAAATCAGGTCTGGGCATCCTCATTTGCATACCAAGATTGTCAACCCAGGGACGTTGAAACATTGAGACCACATAATATGATGGCTTCTCTACAAATTTGGCACAAAGACCAAGGTGAGCCATGAATGCATTGCTTTGATTTTCTCATAGCCAAATTTTTCATTTCTTCTCATTACAATATTTGTCTGAGAGTGATGTCAAATGCCAATTTTTGGCTATTAATTATGCTGCTTTTCATATCAATCAATAGACAAAAATTGTGTACTACAAATAAATGTGCAAACATACTTACAAATGTGCTTAATATATAATAATATTTATGCCTCGTGTTTGTATGTTTGTTCAAATAATTCCAGGCAAGTATTTAAACATTTCCCCTTTGCTTTTTAATTCCAACCTTTAATTTTCCTTTCCAAGTACATGCCTGGCATTAACTAAAACTTAATTTTACATGACAAATCTCTAAGGCATTTATGTAATGAGATGATTGAGTCTTGAAACCATTCTTGCTTTAAGCCATTGCCTAGCCTTCCTATTTAGCAAATCATATTTCTTCAGTATATTTGAAGATAAAAACCATTCAAGAGCACCATCCATCTATTCATGGCCATTGCTTGTTATTGCACATCACAGCATTTTTTATAGTTCTATTTTCTAGTTTGTTTTTTTTTTCTATTTAATAGCTAATTCTAACATTAGAGTGTGCAATAAACATTTAAGACAAAATCTTTTATTCAGAATTACAATATTTCAAAATTAAAAGAAAAAAGTTAAATTCAATTTCACTTCCCCTCCCTTCTACAAAGGTTAATTTTCATTACATTTTTTAACATGACCTTCAAAAATAGTTCTCACATATTTCATATTTTTAAATAAATTATGATAGCTTTTTCCATTGCCTATTTTACTCTTGTAAGACTCAATGTTATTAAATAATCCCAAAACAAATTGCACTTTTGAAATTACACTTAACATCTGATAATTAGTTTTGTGCTGAATTCCTAATGATGATCATGATCAACCTCTAAAGTCAAGTTGAAAAGACATTTCAATTTCCTGGCCACTGTTCTTATTGCTGCATAAAATTGTGTTGGTAATAGTTAATGTATAAATTATATTTCTAATGTAAATGGAAAAACTTCAATAAAATTGTTACTGATGAATAGTATAGAAAATGAAGGTATGACCAACTTCCTTCTTTAAAAAAATCTTAAGGCGATAAAAAAATAAAGTGTATTACGTCTTTTAATGTTATTTTTGGTAACTGATAATATTTAACAGCCCCCCCCCCTCATGAGGGTGTTTGGTAACTGATGTTAAATGATTTCTGGAATAGTCACTAATATAAGTATCCAGATTTATATTGCTGATGATAATTAGAATTTAAATATTAGTTAAAGTGCAATTTGGTATAAAGATTTAGTATTTTAAATACATCAGTTTGGTTAGTAAATATTAATGAATAACTATATAGAAGCATTCTGATTTCTTTTGTGAATTAATCTTAGGATGTAATATTCCACTTTTTTTTACCATGTCTCAGAATTAAGTCAATTATGGCTTTCTGCAGTTTCCTTTTTCTTTATTATCTGTGAATTGCCATGACTTCTTGGGAAAGATAGTGGAGAAGTTTTCAATTGATTTCCTCACTGGTATTGAATTCAAGAGTTTTCCTTCCCCTAGACTGGATGCAACCCAATTTACCTTGCCACAGTTGATGTAAGGAAAGATGAATTCATGTCCTTCCCAAGAATGCAAAGATGAATACAACCGATGAGGCTGAAATTTAAACTTGGCTCATTGATTTCACTTTCTGCACCTCTTGTTATTAAGAAAATAGGTTCCAATACTCTGAATTTTATTTTATTTTATTGTTTTAGAAAAAAGTTTTTAAAACTATTTTTTCAATGAACTATAACAAGCTTTTTGATTACCTATAATTACCTTAAACAAAGATAAATTTTCTCTAAAATAAACATGTCAAACTATGTATGATCAGTGTAAAACTTTAAATTATCACTATTAAAATAATTTGATATAAATCTTCTATTGGAAATTTAACCAACAGTCCAAGAGAATCTTTTGATTGCATGAATTTTTACTTAAACCCTAACTCTCTCCCAAATGGTTTCATTCTAAATTGCTGATTGTTTTCTCCCATTAACACAGCATTAAGACAGCAAAAATCATGTCAATTATCTCAAATTTTCTTCACATACTTTTTGTAAATAGTAAATATTAGTTATGTGAATTTGATTTTCATTAAGTAACACTAGTAATTAATGTACTGGAAGATTACTAAGTTATATGTAAATCTAATGTGGAATTGATAATATAGATGACAAGAGTCATTTGTTGGCAGATATTTGGCAAAATGAGAAATATTTACACTTCAGTTTATTCTCCCTTAAAAAAATAATTAACTAAAAATTTACTATGAACTGTAATATACTTTTTATTGAGCTTTTTAATCCATCACATAATCTGAGAGTTTTCAAATACTGTATATACTTGCATATCATGTGATTTTTGAAGACCTAATTTTAAAGCTAATTTTAAAGGGGTCACATCATACACAAGATATAAAATTAGCATATATTTACTGCTGGCCCTGATTACATTGTTGACCAAACTATATATCCATTTACTGTAGTTAAATTAGCATGAAAATTAAGTCTTCAACAGTTGTATGATGTGCAAATATATACGGTACTTATATGTTATTTACAGAATACACTGGTATATGATTTGATTAGAATAATTCAATTTTTAAGAACTTTTTCAGAATGTTAGAAATTAATATTGAATATCTTACATAGTTGTAACTGAAAACTTGAATAAGTTAATTTAGATATATAATGAAATTACTAAGAATTTAAAAAATTTGAGGATACAAGATTATTTACCTTCTGCAAAAAAGCCAGAAATATGTTTGCTTTTAATATATATTTTAGCTTATAGCAATTTTTTTTTTAATTAAGTGTTAGTTAATTAAAATAGAAGCCAGTTTATTTATTAAATTTCTGATATAGATTTGAAAATAGTTTGTCTCCAGATATTGTAAATTACTATTAAATTTATTGTTTATTTGTTTAATGCTAGTGATGGATTGTTGAGAAATATTTATGATTATAAAATAGTTTTCAAATATCACAATGTTGATTTAAAAAAAAAAAAAATGTTTAACAAAAATTACTTTTAAAAACACAAACTTTACAAATGTGAAGGATAGTTAACTAAAAATAACTCCATAACTCTAACTAACTGCAAGTTAGTAAATCCAAAATACTTTTTTAAAATAGTTTAATATTTTACAATTGATTAATATTCTGGGGTGAATAAAATCAGGAATTAGTTGCAAAGTTGTTTTTTTTTTTTTGTTTTTTTTGGTATTTTTGTTTTTGTTGTTTTTGTTTTTCTCCTCATAAATAACTACTACTACAAAATATTTACAATTAAAGAGAACAAACTCCTTCACCAACTTATTGTATTCAAGCATTATAGTCAGATTTATAACAATTTTTTTCAATTTAGTTTGCAATATTTAACAAATTCAGCCAATTGCAGAAGAATTGTTTCATTAATTTGTGATGGTTATGAGCTTATATGATTTTTAAGTATCCTTAACATTTTAGCAACTGCTTTTGTTTTCTCTGCAAGCTATTGAATCAAGGTAATATAGAGGTGCATTAATTTAAATGCTTATAAAAAGGTTCTAGAAAATGGTTTTATTAGTCTCTTTTCTTTTCTTTTTTTTAAGCCAACATATGATCTTTGCATTCAATACTATTTATTACATAACATTTACATATATATTAATTGAATAAGCTTGTAATGAATAGTTTCTGCTTACTTAGTAATTTTCTAGAAAGTTACATTTAATTTAAAAATGAAAAAAAAATCCCTTTCATTAAGAATAATGTTATTTATTAGGAATAAGTGCTGAAATGCTATTTTGAATGTGTTAGTTTATGGGAACATTACCTTCTGTAAATTTGAAATAAGTCATTATTGCAAGAGTTCTTCAGATTATTGATCTTATTCTTTTTGTTGCTTTTGTTATTAAAATCTTTTGATTGAATCAACCTTTTAGAATAAGAACATATCAACATCATGTGTAATTCAGATAATACAAAACTTTACATACAGGACTGCTCTCCAAATTGTACATTTTGTTAAGCCAACAAAATCTACACTGGTTTGACTTGAAAATTTATCAGCAAGTCAGTTTCTTTCCATTTTCTAACCCTACAGTGATGATTAGATTCTTTATCCCAGACAACGGTAATGGGTTGTCACCCCAGAGTTACTTCCCCTTAAGTTGAATCTAACTTTCAGCAAACTGCTGCTTTTTCATTTTTTTCCACATTCGCTTGGAGGATGTTTATAAATGAAAGCGTTTGTCACCCACTTCACTGGTGAGGGAGCAAATTTTCTGATTGAGAAAAAAAAAAAAAAAAAAATCACCCTGTATTTGTAATCTCTACAAATGGCTACTCTTCATGCATAGAGTGAGTAGTCTTATTATCACCACATACTCTCATCAAGGCTCATCCTCCTCTTCTCCATTCTAGGTCTAATACATGATGACAAAGGTGCTCCTTTCAAGAGTAACAATTGTATATTTTATCTTGTTTAGATTCTTGGAATTACTACTGAAGACATACCAAATTTGAAGAAAGGATAAGTTTAGATACAAACTATATCATGTTAATTTTCTATACACACAAGTACTGAACCCATTCCCTGCATGAGAACATCTTTGAAGTGGTGAGGGTGATCTGGGTCAGTTCATTATAGTTTATTTTCATTGTGATCTAATACAATGAATATATTATTCCTTTATGGTGGAGTATAAAAAAAATAAAGATATTATCCCTTTGCCTAAATCAGAACAGATTTCAATGAAGTTGGCTTGAAAGCCAGCTTTTTAAAGAATCCTATAGCAGTATTAAAAATGATGGGAGAAAATAGAAACCTCCTAGTTAAATCTTGTCAATATAAATATAATTTGAAATGTGTTAACTGCATTAAACTATTTCCAAAAGCATTAAAAAATATAAAATCAATAGTTCAAAAAACTTTTGGGAGAGAAAAAGAGTTATTTAACCATGTTTAAAATATTTTAAATAGTTCATTAGTTTTTAAGTGTTCATCAAAAATTCCTTTTGAGATTTGCACATTGCCTCAGGTTTCACAAACTGCAGAATTCACAATATAATGGGTTAGTTACTAATATTTTTTTTTGTCTTTATCTTATCTATAGTTAAATATATTTAATATTAGTTAATATTCATAAAGAGATTCAAGGTTATATAAGAATACCTGTGAGATTTCTTTTTCTTATTCGCAATCTGCCCACAAAATATAAGAAACAATATAAATTATATAACTTATTTTAATTCCATTGTTAGTGTAACATGATACTTGCTTTTAGTTCTGCTGAGCATGATTTTGTCATTGTTACAGGTAGAGAAACAAAAGCATAGAAAAAGTTACTGTTCATTATATAGATTTTCAAATCTTGTTATTTTTTTCAGTTAGAAGATTACCATCAAAGATGCTAACTTATTTTATAAATTACTTTATTATTTTGTTATTTTTGTTCATATTAACAGATTGGATGTACTTGAAATATATTTTAGTCTTAAAAGTTTTTATTATTATGTGTTACAGATTCATTTAATATTGTAATAAACATTTTTTTTTCAAAACTAATACCTAAATGAATTAAGAGAAAATCTACATGGTGCATTTTTAGGAAGGCATATATATATATATATATATATATATATATATATATATATATAATATTCATTTAGTGAATTCTATTCCAATATTTAGTATTGGGTATCTCTTCATAATAAGATTATTTCCTTTAACTTGGAATAGGTTATATTTTATTATTTTGAAATAAGTATGGAGTGAATAAACTCTTACACCTATAATTCTGTTCACATGAAACAACTACATAAATAAAAATTCACAATTATACATTAAAATTATACATCAAATATACTGAATTTTTTTTTTAAATCTGTAAAAATTTATTGGTAGACGTGCTCTAAATATAGATACAAAAAAATTAATATAATAAAAAATACTCTAGCAAAGGTTTTTAACATAAATCCCTTACCTTCTTATCCATTTTCATTTTCTTTAAATTTTTATTTGCTTCTTGTATATATTTTTTTAAATATACAGTCTATTTGCATATCCCGGTTTTATCATTCACTTATCCTTTTTGCTCAGTATAAATTTCTCTTCAAAGATCACAACACAAAAATTCAGGATTAACAAATTTAAAATGTCATTTATTCTTTACTCAACTTTTTTTATGAGAAAAGAAGTAGGTGACAGTGTGTTAAGAAATCTGCTTTTTTAGTCCTTCCAATAAATTGACCTTTTTGCTGTTTTTATTTTGCAATTTATGTATAAATCATTCTTCTATAACCAAAGGTAGATGATTTGTATATTGTGTGTGCCCTTCTTACCTCCCTTGAAAAGAAATTGCATTATAGGATGTATCTTGTAATTTTTATACGTACTTGGAATGTCAATCTCTTGGGTGTCTTATTTTTATTTAAATAAATAAAAATAAGTTTATTACTTATTCACAATGATAATGATTTATTTATACATTTTTCTGTTGTGCAAACTGTATTTTCCAATGTTTTGATTTGGTAAAAATTTATCTTTTTTCTTTTTCACTCTTTTTTCTCCTTTCTTTTTTCTTTTCTGTTTTCTTTTCTTTTCTTTCATCGTTCCCCTTTTCTTTTTTCTCCTCCTTTTTTCTCCTCTTTTTTTCCTTTTTCTCCTCCTTTTTTCCTTTTTCTCCTCTTTTTTCCTTTTTCTCCTCTTTTTTCCCTCTTTTTCTCCCTTTTTTCCCCTTTTTCTCCTCTTTTTTTCCTCTTTCTCCTCTCTTCTTCTCTCCTCTCTTCTTCTCTCCTCTCTTCTTCTCTCCTCTCTTCTTCTCTCCTTTCTTCTTCTCTCCTTTCTTCTTCTCTCCTTTCTTCTTCTCTCCTTTCTTCTTCTCTCCTTTCTTCTTCTCTCCTTTCTTCTTCTCTCCTTTTTCTTTTCTCCTTTCTTCTTCTCTCCTCTCTTCTTCTCTCCTCTCTTCCTCTCTTCCTCTCTTCCTCTCTTCTTCTCTTCTCTTTCTTTTCTTTTCTTCTCTCTTTTTTCTCTTCTCTTTTTTCTCTTCTCTTTTTTTCTCTTTTTTTTCTTTCTTCTCTTTTTTCTTTCTTCTTTTTTCTTTCTTCTCTTTTTTCTTTCTTCTCTTTTTTCTTTCTTCTCTTTTTTCTTTCTTCTCTTTTTTCTTTCTTCTCTTTTTTCTTTCTTCTCTTTTTTTTCTTTCTTCTTTTTTTTCTTTTCTTCTCTTTTTTCTCTTTCTTCTCTTTTTTCTCTTTCTTCTCTTTTTTCTCTTTCTTCTCTTTTTTCTCTTTTTTTCTTTTTCTCTTTTTTCTCTTTCTTCTCTTTTCTTTCTTCTCTTTTTCTTTCTTCTCTTTTTTCTTTCTTTCTTTTCTTTTCTTCTTTTTCTTTCTTTTTCTTTTTCTCTTTTTTTTTTTCTTTTTTTTTCTCTTTCTTCTTTCTTCTCTTTCTTCTCTTTCTTTTTTTTTTCTCTTTCTTCTCTTTTTCTCTTTTTCTCTAATTTTTTTCTCTCTTTTTTTCTTTTCTCTTTCTTTTCTTTTTTTTTTTTTTCTTCTTTTTCTCTTTTCTCTTTCTTCTCTTTTTTCTCTTTCTTCTCTTTTTTCTCTTTCTTCTCTTTTTTCTCTTTCTTCTCTTTCTTCTCTTTTTTCTCTTTCTTTTCTTTTTTCTTCGCTTTTTTCTCTTTTCTCTCTCTTCTCTCGTTTTTTCTCCCTTCTCTCGTTTTTTCTCTTCTCTCTTTTACAGACATATCTTAGTAATATAATTTGCATTTAAACACCTTTGAGTGCAGCTAGTTTGCCATTTATTGAACATTCCCTTTTAAGTTCTGTAAACTGTAAATGCACTGAACTTTGTATAAACTTAAATTTTCTTAAATCTTTTAATCATTGAATACTCAGTTCTGTTTACACTTCTTTTTTGGTAGATTTGGTTGTGTGTTTTACTTTTATTTTTTTTTATTTTTTTGAAAACTAAAGACCCTTCATGGCAGAAATTAATTGTCATTATATATATTTTTTTTTTTTAATTATCATGGGAACTTTTATGCATACATATATTTCATTATATATTAAATGATTTTTGTTTTACATACATTGTTTTCATTATTACCTATACATTAAATTTATTCTAAATTATACCCTTTTTCTTGATTTTGTTGGCATTGTGACCTTATTTGAGTTAGGTGTAGTAGCAACATGTTTTATCTGATAGATATTTATTTTATATTTGATCTTATGTCTATTAGTTTCTATTAAGTCTAATATGAGAAACTTTATAGAACTTTTCAATTCTCATCAATGTTTTTGCTCTTGTAGTGTCAGACATTGCAAGAACAAATATAGATATATTTCTTTACAGATTTAAAATTTTTGATGGTTTACTGTGATTATTTTTTGAATATCTTTAAGATTTTTAATAAACTGTTATACAAGATTCCATTTTATTTTTTAGGATATTTACTCACTTGTTTTTGTATTTATTGATACCTTTTTATACACTTGAAATTGTTCAGATTGTTATTAGTTTATATTTTTGATCTAAATTTTAATATATTTTTCTACACCTATTTTAATTATGATTGTTTACAAGAATTTATTTTTTTTATTGTGCATACTTTGAAATATGAGTACTGTTCTTTCATATTATTATTCAAAGAGAAAGAGCAATTTATAAAATTTGCATTCAATAATGTATTTCTTTGTTTTATTGTATTTATATCCTAACTTGTTTATTAAAATAAAATTATTTTATTACAGGTGAAAATGTGCACCTAAAGATTTTAGTCCCCAGTGCAGCTGCTGGGGCTATTATTGGCAAAGGTGGGGAAACTATTGCACAAGTGCAAAAAGATGCTGGTGCCAGAGTCAAAATGTCTAAAGCAAATGACCACTATCCAGGTAATATTTCATCATCATTGTTGTCATCATAACCATTACTACTACTATTATTATTACTACTATTGTTATATGTTCTATTGATTATGTCACATATACAAATGCATTATTCCAATCTCTTTAAAATTATTTTACATTTAAGCATATATAGCCTATTACATATAATCTTTTTGGTTGTTTATACATTTAAATTTTTTTATCAGTTATGTAAACTTTTTTTTTATTTCAATATATAAAGGAATGCTGAAATGTTCTTAGCCCAACCAAGAAAAAAAAGTTTCTGATTAATTATTTGGTCAAGTTTTGGGAAATGGATCAGAAATCTTTACCACCCCCACCTTAATGATATACTGTAACACAGCTTCTATTAATTCCTTCAAAGTAAAGTCTTGATGAAATTGCATAAAATTGAATTTAAGGAAACAACTATCCATTATAATGATATAGCTGAGTAAAACCTTGTAGGAGAGGGGGAAAATAACTGAAATTTCTTTTTTGCCAACTGAATAGAAAACATGCTTTGTTTACCATAACATTGAAATTAATTTATAAATTATTTTGGTAAGTTCTTGAGATTAATAGTGAAGTGTCTTCCAATGGCTTCTCTAGTTTCTAATTCAATTATTCAGTTTGATTGCCAACTAAAGCTACAGATCTTGGTTTGCCCTACTATTGAACCCATAGCTAGAGAGAGAAATTCATACTTTCAATCCCCACTACCACCACCACCACGGTCATGGCATTTGTTGAATGAACTCAAACTGTCTCTCACCACTTCCATTTTCCATGCTGTTAATAATTAATCTACAACATTTCCATCCATTTTTGAAATACAATACTTATTTTATTACCCATTTTTGAATGATGTATAATAATTTGTGATTATTTGGAGAAATAGATTGCATATTCTGAACATATACACTACTTGTAACTTAGTTACATTAAAGATTTTATCTGTATTAGTATTACATTCCATATATCATTTGTTTTTTAAAAAAAATTAAAATGGAACCATGTTAACTGAAAAAATCTTTCAACAAAGCACTATCACCACATCTATATATTTTTTAAATGTATTTCTTGAATATTTGTTTCAATATGCTAAAATATATGCATAATAATTAAAGAAACTTCAGATGTTTTTAGTGTTAGAACTACTTACTGGCAATATTAGCTGTCTATGCTTAAATTAAAATCAATGGCTTCTTAAGCCATTGATTTTAATTTTAATCAAATACAACTAAAAAAATATATTATTGCAGAAATAACTTTTATTAATGTTGATATTTTATTATCACATAAATCTTTATAGAATATAATAATTACTTCCATCAAATTTTTTGATTAATTAGCTAATTTTTGATTTAACAATGCCAATTCTATAAAAGAAAATAATTCAATTGAGATTTCTTATTATTTTTAAATGTTAAGCGTTCAGATCTGTTTAATCTTTTGAAAAGCATAGAGAATGTCTTTACAGCAACATTATAAAATGAAAAAATCCCCACAAATGGTTATAAATCTCTTAGATTATATGACCTTCATCATTCAGATGTGTTTATTATGATGATGTCCAGACACACAGGAATTCAATCCACTGGATCATCAAGTTGTCTTCTAAAGATATTGTCATTAAACCTCTTTCTATTAGGCTTTATATAAAAGATGCAAGTCTACTTTAAGAAAAATTATGTATATCAAATTAAGTGCAAAGGATTTTAATTAACATGAATTTTTTTTTAAAAATTAGTATTCTCTTTTTGTAATTAGTCTAAGCAATATAAATATGAAGGAATGATAACTTTCTGCATAGCAGGATAAATTTAATGAATTTTATTAATGATTCAGGTATTTAGGTATACCGCTAAGTCATTTACATTTTTCTGTATAATTGTTTGATTTCAATAAATTTTCCAGGGACATCAGAACGGGTGTGTCTTATTACTGGTTCAGTTGAAGCTGTCCGAAAAGTCCATATCTTTATAATGGAAAAAATCAGGGAAAAGCCAGAACCCAATCCAAAATTAGATGAAAATAAAAGCACTTATGAACGACACCGGCAGGTAAAACTAGTCTTGCTCATATTTTCTTACTGCCAATCAATATTAATGATAAATGTGTATTTTTCCTATCATTTTCCTTTTGTTTTCAAAGATATATGTTCAGATGGGATCTGTCTATATTCTCTATAATCAACTCAAAACTGAGTAATTTCATACTTTTTCTTTCTTTTTTTTTTCTTTCTTTCTTTTTTTTTTTTTTTTTTTTTTTCTTTTTTTTTTCTTTTTTTTCTTTTTTTTTTTTTTTTTTTTTTTTTTTTTTTTTTTTTTTCTTTTTTTTTTTCTTTTTTTCTTTTTTTTTTTTTTTTTCTTTTTTTTTTTTTTTTTTTTTTTTCTTTCTTTTTTTTTTTCTTTTTTTTTTTTTTTTTTTTTCTTTTTTTTTTTTTTTTTTTTTTCTTTTTTTTTTTTTTTTTTTTTTTTTTTTTTCTTTTTTCTTTTTTTTTTTTTCTTTTTCTTTTTTCTTTTTTTTCTTTCTTTTTTCTTTCTTTTTTCTTTTTTTCTTTCTTTTTCTTTCTCTTTCTTTTTTTTTCTTTTTCTTTCTTTCTCTTTCTTTTTTTCTCTTTCTTTCTCTTTCTCTTTCTTTTCTCTCTTCTCTTTCTCTTTTCTCTTTCTCTTTTCTTTCTTTTTTTTCTCTTTCTTTTTCTCTTTTTTCTTTCTCTTTCTTTCTTTTTTCTCTTTCTTTCTTTTTCTTTCTTTCTTTCTCTTTCTTTCTTTCTCTTTCTTTCTTTCTCTTTCTTTCTTTTCTCTTTCTTTCTTTTCTCTCTTTCTTTTCTTTCTTTCTTTCTCTCTCTTTCTTTCTCTCTCTTTCTTTCTCTCTCTTTCTTTCTCTCTCTTTCTTTCTCTCTCTTTCTTTCTCTCTCTTTCTTTCTTTCTCTTTCTTTCTCTTTCTTTCTTTCTCTTTCTTTCTTTCTCTTTTTGAGATATTCTCTTAGATATTCTTTTACTCTTGTTTTTATTTTCTATATTTTATTATAATATTTTTCTTTTTAATGTTTCAATCATATTTTTATTAGATGAATTATTAATGTTTATATTTAATATCCATTGAAAATTTTGTGATAACCCTTTTTTATTAATCCATGCGTCATTTGGGCTAGTATTAATTTTTGTTGGGTTTATCACAACAATTTGACCAAAACATTCTCTTACCTTTCTCAGGTGTATAATTCATTCAGTATGAGGGGCTCTTAGATTAAATAGTTCTGGATCAGTGTCTCACAGATACCATCAGCATTTTTCTTTTATTGGTGTAATATGCAGGAATCCTACAAAATTTAAAAAATGTTTATTTTCAAGTAGTTTTATAAAAACATGGTTTTTTGATCCTCTCTAGTTATCTTTTTTTTTTTTTTTTTTTTTTTTACAATACTTTCAATATAATGTTTACAAAATAGAATCTCATTAAAATGAACATAATGATTCTTGTTCAAAGAAGTTTTGATTATCAGTTAACTATTAAATACCTTATTTTTTATATATCATCAATATAAAAATATATAGTTTACACAGATTTATAAAACTTAAAAATGTTTAATATGGTTTTGTTTCAGGTGAAGATTTTGGTTCCTAACAGCACTGCAGGAATGATTATAGGGAAAGGTGGAATTTATATCAAACAAATTAAAGAAGAAAGTGGGGCTTATGTGCAAATATCTCAGAAGTCAAAGGAAACTAATTTGCCAGAGCGATGTGTGACAGTTGCTGGTAAGTTAAAAAAAAATCAATCACAGTGTATTGTTTTGAACATATTTATGTGGCAGCTGTTTACATTTGTTTTTAATAAATGAAAGAAATATTTTTGGATTAAATAATATTTTAGATAATTCTCTAAATAACAGAATATTTACAATCTTACATGGGAACATATGACTTAAATTAATTTAATAAATTTACTTAAAGTAGTATGTGACTTAAATTCATTTACTTTCCATTAGATATTTATTGTAAATATTAATTTTAAATATATTATAATGTTAGATATAAATTCATATCTAATACAGGACTGAAATCTAGTTCTATAGCAAAATCCAGTCAATAATTTTTACCTGTTAAAAATACTGTTAAATATTTTTCCAGGTTAAAATTTACTGGCACAAAATTTACCATCAGACATAATACAAATTCTCATTTCAGCAGTCATCACTCTCATATTCAAATTTACTCTGAGAACAGATTTAAAATGTATAAAAATCAAAGATTTTTTTAGCATTGTCAATATTGAAAGCTAGCCACATTTGGTAATTTGCAAAATTCTTTTGGCTCTGAGTAATTTTCAGCCAACCTGTGGAAAATAGCTGAATTCTGGTATACCTTCTGTCTATTCATTAATCATGCAAGCCTGAATTTCTGAAGAAAATTCTTAAATGAACAATTTTTTATTTTAAAATTTTCGTTTTTTAATAAATTGTATTTAATCTTCTTTTTCTGTTTTAGGTGATGTTGAGTCCAATAGAAGAGCAGTTGATATGATTTTACAAAAGATTGTTGAAGATCCCCAGAGCGGAAGTTGTCCAAATATTAGCTATGCAGACTATACAGGGCCAGTGGCCAGTGCAAATCCCACTGGGTCTCCTTTTGCAAACACAGACTACATGCAGAACAGAAGTACTGAGATAGGTTTAGCTAATAGTAATTTTGGTGCTTTTGGTTTTGGATTTAATGGAAATGCCTTTGGAAATAATATAGGAACTGGTATGACAAATTTGAACCTAAATGCAGCTTTAGGTGGTGGCACTAGTGGTAGTATAAGTAGCACAGCTCTGGATAATTTAAAAATCACCTTACGGGGAAGTGGATTTTCAGAGCAAGCTACTGAAGAAATAAGTACTGCCATGAACACTTTAGCTAGCTATGGTATATTAGCTAGTATGGGTTTAGGAATGGGCAGTTTGAATAATTTGGCAAATTTAGGAACTGGTAGTGGATTAGGCAGTGGATTGAATCTTAATTCATCTGGCTTACAAGGCTCTAGTATGATGTCAAGTAGTACAACATCTACTACCAGTGTGAGCAGCCCTTTTTTTAACACTACCACCAGTACTAATAGTGCTGGTAGCCTTTTTGGTCCAGTTGGCAGTGGCTCATCTGGACTGGGAAGTTCTGGCTCTACTGGAGCAAACTCTAGTCTTTTCAGTAATTCTTCTCCCAGTATTGGCAACGAAAGATATGGTGGAAGTCCAATGCTTAATGATTCATTTGGCAATGCTACTAATTATGCCAGCACTCCAGGGTTCACTGGTACCCCTAGCATGGCTGGTGATAGGTCTCCCAATGTTAATCAAAATTCATTTGGCCTCGGAACTGGCATCTACAGCCCTGCTGATGATAAGTCAGCCGCGGCAACAAAGCATGAGATGGAAGTTCCGGAGACAATAGTTGGAGCTATTCTGGGACCTGGCGGGAAAGGCATCGTGGAAATACAACAGCTCACGGGCACCAACATTCAGATTTCGAAGAAAGGAGTCTATGTACCGGGTACCCGTAATCGTGTTGTCACCATAACTGGTACTCCTAACAATATTGCCAAAGCCCAGATTTTAATCCAGCGACGCCTCCAGCAAGAGGAGATAAAGAGGGCTCGTCAAGCATCTACCCGTTAGGGTACCCTCTCCCGCCATTTCATAGCACGGAAATCCCCTTTAATTTTTTTTTTTTCTTTATCCCCATTTTATTCTCATTTTTGATTTGTAATATCTTTATTTTTTCTAATTTAATACTTTAAACAGATGTTAAACCCACCCCATCCCAAATTTTTTCACATTTTTTTTTTTTTTTTTTTTTTTTATATAATTCAGCTTTCCACAACTTGGAAGGGTGAGGAAAAAAATATTAAATACATTGCCTCTCCAATCTCTGGATAAAACAAGATGGAAGCTAACCCTTTTTTTTTTTTTTATCCTGCCCCCACTCCAATTTATAATTAATTTCAGCAGAAACATTAAAAAATGTAAATGCTCTTAATGAGTTTTTTGGGTAGCCTTAGAAGTGTTTAGTATTATGAGGAAATGAAGAAATTTTTTAATTACAACATAAAACTTAGGTATTAAAAGCATTTCATCTTAGTGAGAAACATTCATAAATAATAAAATTCTAATGTTTTTTATTAGTATATCTGTTTCAAATTAAAATTAAAAAAATTTTCAATGATATTAAATACATCTATATAACTCAGAATAGTAATTCTCAACAAATAAAAGTATAAAAATAGACATTTGCAAAAAAAAATAAAAGTAAGAAAAATCTCATTTTCTCAATTTCCCCTCTATACTTTCAGATATTGTATCTTTGTACAGGAAGTTAAACTGCTTACTTAGAACAATACATAGAAATTTCTATATGAGAATCAATTGCTTTATAATTGGAGTCATTAAAAAATCATTTATTGCCATTTAATTTATCAATATGTTTATGGCATTTTTAACTGTTATATGAATGTAAAATTACCTATTTTCCTAAAGTTCACATCATTATCAAATGCTTGATGTGACCAAGTAGTGAGAGACATCAATCACCTTATATAGTAAAAGGTTAGCTTGTTTTGCATTTCTAGTTGTAAAAAACAATAGAAGTGTCACTATTATCTTTCTTGTTGATTTGATTCACATCAGCTTCTTTCAAAGTAATGGAAATGGGATGTGTTTTAAATTGTTCCATTTATGTTTTAATTTCTTTTAAAAATTAAAAAAAAATGTTTCTTTGAATCTAAAAAATTATATTCTGAATCAAGCTTTCTTTGCTTAGGTCACTACTTGTCTTTCAGTAATGCTTTCAAAAGGCATTCAAATCTGTAGATTGACCAAAGAAAGTTGAACAAGAAAGATGGTTATCTCAAGAATGGATATCTTACATAATTGAAAAATAATATCAGTTTTTATTTTATTTCATTTTTTCTCCCTTAATACATGCAAAAAGTTTATTAGTTGTTTCTTTGAACACTTATGTATAACAAAATTTTAAACCATTTCAGTTAAAACAATCTAACCTATGTAGGTGGTATGACAATATCTCCACATATCTATTTATACTATTTATATTATCCATATATTTATATCTATTTATATCATCCCTTTTTCTCTTTTTTATATATATATATATATATATATATATATATATATATATATAATATAAATCATCTCACATGATTTAAACAAAAGAAAAAAAAACATTTCTATTGTCTTTTACTACTTGTTTAGTTTAGGTTTCTTTTAACACAAAGCAATTTAAAACTCTCTTTTAAATTTGTTTTTCTTTTTGCAGCTGTTCACTTTCATTTCACCCTCAACTTTTCACTCAGTTTTTGGAAGTGTAAATTTTATTTAATATTATCTATTAAAAGTGAATAGCATATTTTTATTTAATGTGAAAAGGTTTACCATCTTTTACAGTATTGGAAAATGATTTTGAGTTATTTTTACAACATTCTATTTAGTTTTAGATCCCAAATGACTATTCAGTAAACCAACAAACCAATCTGTCACTCTGTTGTGTGATTAGTTTGAGCAGTCAAATTTATTTGATATAGCATACTAAATTTTTAAAGTTTGATTTTATTTTGAGGGATAATTCAAATATATAATGAAAATACAGGAATGTGTGACTGTTTAATATTATCCATTGATATGTTAGATATTGGAACCTTTTAAAATTATATATTATAAATTGAAAAAATTACAAACTTTTTAAATTCTAAATTTGATATTTTTAATCCAATTTTCTAAGACTTTCTATAGGAGCTGTTATTTGTAACAATTAAAAATTATATTTGTTTCAAAAATAGATTAGAGTCTAAAATGAATTAACTAGTGGTATTTATTGTAATTTTTCTTTTTAAAAAGTATAAAGAAGGAAAAATATAATTTGTTGACCAAATACTTATTAATTCTACACAATGTATGCACATTCAGTTTACACATGATAAAGAACTGTTTGTATTTTATATATATATAATTTATTGTATTTTTATAGTAATTGTAAGTTTATATAATTTTTCAACTATTTTAATTTGCAGTTATGGACTAAAAATCTATCACATTAACAAGTCATCAAATGAATTATTCTATTGCTTTAATCTAAACCTAACATAAAATTAAATTTGTCCATTGGAATCAAAACTATTAGTATATTAAACAGCTACAATTATTGATATTATTTCAGTTAATGTGATCAGAAATTTAATGACAGGTACAGCTTTAATTTCAATTAACTTTACTAGTCTTTGAGTTTTTCCTACATCAAAAATAGTATGGTATTAATGTTGATGAAAATGAATCTACTCAAACATTTTATTTTTAATATAAGTAACATTTTTTCATAACTTTTTAAATCTAGTTTAGATTCAGCAACTTTTTGTTATATTACTTGAGTGCTTTTAGTTTGATTTTTGTTTCACTGTTTATAAAGTTTTCTTTTGGCTTGTAATATTTTAATCATTTTAATGAAGTTATTATTTTCTCAAATTTATTTTTTTTACATTTTATCTAATTTCTTTGCTTCTCCAAGAATTGTTGCTATTTGCTCATAACTACATGGATCAATGTCTAACATGGTTTCTCAATTTTTAATTTGCTTTGTGTTTGCTTTCCTCTAGTTTTTGTCTTCTATTCAATCTTCTATTTGAATTAATCTAATTATTCATCAGTATTTTGGGGTTTTGTTTAGTTTAATTTTTCATAAGTTGCATATTTTTCATCCTCTCTGGGAAGTCTATCAATAGCTCTTTTAATATTTCAGTCATATGTACATCTTGCTTTTTAGATCTCTACTCCTCCCACCATTTTCTTAACCTCAATTCAACAAGCAACAGTTTCTTCTACAGTCTCTCTTTTGCTGAATGTCAGCTGCCTTCTGATCACTTGTAGTATCTATGAAAATTTTCAAATTTCTTTCTAGTTGTTTCATGAAATGCCTTAAACCATTTATAATGAATCACCATAAAAGCTTTTTTCTTTTAACCATGACATTATTTTCCATACACAAATTGTTACTACTGTAATAACTGGACATCTTAACATAGCACATCAAATAATCATAAGCTTTTCTTACACTATACTGAATGATTTTTCACATAGCAAATGATTATTGGATTTTCCTAGGCTAGTTTTTTGGAGGAGTTTTGCTAAAAAAAAATTTCCATATATTAAATTAGCCTACTCATTTATTAGTGACACTTTTTCTATCCCCCATATATCAAAGTATATCTTTAGATCACTTATCTATGCAATTTTTCTCAATGCCTTTTATCTTTAAGAAATAATATCAGCTATTTATTTAATCTCACATTTAAGTAAATGTTCAATACTGTTTTCAATTTTTAAATTTTCATCAATAGTGTTTCATTTGTACATCTACCTCACATACATGTACACTTACATATACACGCAACCTCTTAGATTTCTTTCATTTAAGACATTGTACTAATCACAGTAGTATTATGCATATTTTTATTATTTGCAAACTTTATCTTTCAGATGAGTCATGGACATTCCAAATGACTAAACCATTTGGTAATTTTTTTTTTTTTTTTTTTCAAATTCATTTCTAAAGATATTTCAAATAGTATTCATTAAAGGGAGAATTTATCATATCCATAAACCTAAACTATTTTATCAATATGTATGAAATGCTAAACACTTCAAAGGCAGTTACCAAAAGTTTTCCATTTGTTTTATTTTTGAAGCAATAAGAAAATTTTCAAATTAACTGAGGCTATGTGTTAAAATTATTCTGTTTATCTTTTTCTCTTTTTTTTTTTCTTCTTTTTATGCCCACTCCTTCGTCCTCAGATTTTATACTCTTCTTTTAAAAACATTTTTCCCTTCATTTCATTGATCTTTTATTTTAAGGGGCATTTAAAGCTCCAAGAATGGCTGCACTGTTTCTTCCATTTATGATCAGCAGAGAGATCTGTAATTTCACAGAATGAAAGCTTCTGCTTTTGTCAGATTGACAGAAACAGATATTTTTTATTACACAGCAAAGATAATGTGCATGTTTGCATTGTATATTTAAATTTTGCAGTAATATAGTTATTCATATGCTATATAATGGAATACTTTATATTATTAAGCTCTTCAGTCCAAGAATGTACTGGAATATAAATTCTCTCTCTCTCTCTCTCTTATGTATTTTCACTTATGAAAATTAGTTTCACTTATAATTTTAGATTCTGCCCTGTACAACCAACTTCATCAGCACATAATACTGTTAAATTCACTATAGCTATGCATACAAAATGCTAATGCTAAATTAAATCATTATGCTCACTTAAACAATAAACAGATTTGTCAAAAAAAAAAAAAAATTTGCATATATATATATATATATATATATATATATATATATATATATATATATATATATATATATATATATATATATGTGTGTGTGTGTGTGTAACTATTAAATACCTCACTCCCCACCCTACCAATGAATTAGTATGACAGTACAGAATAAAAGCCTTGGGAACTTGTATTGTTTCTGACAAGATTCTGATGCTGAGAGCAGGTCATACATACAGCATATCAATGTTTCATTGACCTGACCCATTTTTCATCTGCTGCTCCAATTTGTCTCATCTTAACTAGTGTGTATGTATATATATATATATATATATATATATATATATATATATATAATCTGTAAATATAGTGTACTTCTGTACTGCAATTGTAGTAAGTATATTATCATATCATTGAATTTTGAAAAAAAAATCAGGCACTCAGCCTTCAATGTTAATTCATTTCAACTCTTTGGCTCAATATATCTTGTATACCTTACATATAACCTTCTCTATTGCCACTTGAGCACTTAGTGTATATGTGCAATACCTTTAGTATAATTTAACATCACTTCTACTGTCTAATTTTCTACAGGATGCCTATAAATTATGGTGAGGGGAGATAAGAATGTTTTTCTTCCCCACTCATTGGCTTTCTTCAATAAATTCTCAGTAAAAAAAAAATATCTGATAGACTTGGGGAAAATTTAAAAAAATACTTAGTGTTATGGAAAAGTCCACCCTCTCCTCACTCTAAAAAAATAATAGGAAATAAAGTTAACAAATCAAGATATCTTTTTAAGTTACTAAAAACATTTCATTATATGTGATATAAATAATTATATGTAGTTGAAATTGATTATTTGAATATATATTGCAAAAATGCTGTGTTTTTGCTATGTAATTAAAACACATCAGGGTATCTCAGTTGAATAAACAGCCATTTCTAAGGAAAGCTTTTTGAATCATACATCCGTGCATGAATTCCAAGTTGTGGAAAGATAGCAAAACGGATTTTCTCCTAACGCTGCGGTGTCACCATTGTGTGTTTGTGTGACTAACCAACCAATCACTTCCAGGTGTGTCCACTCTACGTTGCCCTCTTCTATATTATAAAAAAAATTAAAAAAAAAAAAAAAAAAAAAACAGTGGCATACTTAACAGGGCTGTGCATCTTCGTTTTCACATAGTCAAACCAAAATTGGTTGCATAATGTACATTGAAACACAAGCCATTAGTTCCTGCATTGCTGTATATAATCACCCCCAATTTCTGGCACTTGCCAGTACACTATCACGTGCCCATCTGTGACACAATTGACTAGATGACATTACCAAATGTATCTTGGGCACTCATTAAATTTTATTTTACTTTTTCCTTTTTTTTTTTTTTTTTTTTTTTTTTTTTTTTTTTTAAGTCAACTTACACACTAAACCAAGACATTGCTCAGGCATTTGAGGGAAGGTAAATGTAAAGCTGTGAGGTCAATGAAAAATTGTCTGTATTGATGATGATCATTCCGAGGTTATGTAATTTTAATTTTTCCTCAGATAGAAGTCTTATGCAATGTCAGAATATATTTTCTAGCTGTTTAATTGACATTTTAAAAAAAAAAAAAAAAAAAAGGAGAAAGAACCTTTTCTATTGAAAATTGTTCACTTTTCATCTGAGAAAAGACAGTTGGAGAATGATGTTCAGCTGCTTGGTCTATATTTCTTTTCTTTCTTTTTTTTTTTTTCTTTTTTTTTTTTTTTTCCCATATTCAGTTGAAATGTTACTGTTATTGTACATTACAAATTTTGTTGAAAAGAGGGAAAAAAGACACACCCCCTACAGTAAAGGATATTTGGCATCTGCAAATCAGAAACATTGAATTGTTTCATGTACTTTTGCAATTCCCTGTATTTATTAGCTTGAATATTTCATTGCAATCATTTGATTGGATATAATTTTAAAGCTTTTGTATTTAAAAAAAAAAAAAAAAAAAAAAAGGGGGAAAATGAAAAATAACAAGGCATCAGGGGTATCATTTGTTATGCAACCTTAACATGCAACATTGCATCCATATTGAAGCAAAAACATTCTTTGTAGTGAATGATTTTTTTTTTTTTTTTCTTTTTATATCCAATCTTTTGTGGTTTGTACCACAATTATTTTTGTCAAATTATGATTGTGTGCTATAGAACTAGTCCAAAAGTACCCAAAATCCATGTTGGGAGATTGTCAGTGTCACAATGGAACCTAACAGCAGACAAAAGTCTGTGAAAATGTGATAAATAACATCTATACATATGATGTTCATCCATTCATTTATTTATTTTTTTTTATTTTTTTTTAAATTTAAGATTTTTTTTTTTTTTTTTAATATATAATTTTTCTTTTCCTTCCCCTGTTTTTTATTTCTATTTAAAAAGAATTTTTTGCCAAATTTAACCTTGTTCAGAAACTTGTAACTTTTTGGGACTATTGCCTTCACTGTATCTCATTTAAAGGCAGAAACTTAGTTTATATATATATATATATATATATATATATATATATATATATATATATATATATATATATAAGCTGCCAAAAAGTTATCAAAGCACACGTGATAAAGGTATCCAAGAGACCCACTCTACCAACTGTACAAAACTCACAAAAAGCTATTAAGAGTTAGTCTTACCTGAAGGATCAGGAGTAAGTACTTGGATTTTTTTCTCCTCCCTTCTATTTTTTTCTCCACTTAAAAAAAGGAAAGCAAACAAAAAAAAAACTTCTAAATTGTTACTTTTGGACTTATTTTCTATATGCATTTCCCATGTTTTGACATCCATTTGTTGTTTAAAATGATTCATTGTCATTCAGTTGTAGATGGCAAATTGTTTTTAGTTTTGATTGAAAATTTGTTATTGAATTTTTTATTTTTTTTTTATTTGGTTGTCATGGGAGTTCATTTCCCCTCACACCTTTTTTTTTTTTTTTTTTTTTTTTTTTTTTTTCTTTTTTTTTTTTAATCCAGAATTTTAATGAATCTTGCTAAACAGTCTGAGATGATTCCTCTATTTTGCAAATGTCAGACTTGTGGTTGCATGCACACATTCATTCATTCATACATACATACATACATATGCATGCACACACACACACACACACACACACACACACACACACACACACACACACACACACACACACACTAGGAGTTATAGCATTTGTAGCCACTTAAATTGTTGTCATTGTTACTCTTAATGTTGAGTGCAAATATTTTTATTTTCAAAGTTGTAAATTCAGTAATTTTATTAATGCAAAGTTTTTGCTTTTTATTAACTAAAGATAACTGCTCAAATTATTTCTTGCAAAAAGTATCCAACCTATGTACACATATGCTAACTTTCATGCATAAAAACATTGAAGCCTAAACATCAAACATTTTTCTAATAAGATGTCTAATAGGTGGTTGTAAATGTATCTGCAATCATAGCCAACAAGATTACTCATCTATTGATGCCGTTAAAATAACCTTCTACAATACTCGTCTTTTCATTGGCCTCATTGTATTTTTCTCATTTCTATCCAAGATTATAAAGAAATTTTTTAGCATATTTCCTATTGACATTCAGATTATGTTGTATGCTTATTCTTTTCACCTTTGGTGATGTCTTTCCAATGAGAGGCAATCAAGATACATATTAACCATACATTTTGCATGTATGTGTACATGATGGTATGCAAACACTAACAACCCACTACTTGTATGTTGTGGTTCTCCTGAAATTGAGCATCACAACATTTAATACAGCCTTTTTATTTTTCTCCATGTGTGGTTCTACTGATTGAGGCTGTTCTGCATCAATTAAAATCACTTACACATAAAATAATAAAAAAAAAATATATATATTAATGGTTACTATTCTTATTTTCATAAGCTCAATGTCTACTTAAAACAGCAACACATTAGGGATTGGAATCATAAAATCAAATCTTAAAAAATACTGGCTATACCCAGTTTATACACGCTTTAAGACCACATACACAAAAACACACACCTCAGTTTTATATATTCTGTGTGTGTATGCGTGTGCATATGCACAAATACATTCTATATGTAAGTTTATTTGGAATTCTTGTGATCTGTCTGCAGGGAGTATTTATACCTTACCATGAGGTGTTCTATTGTGATATGTAGAGGCATAATGTTTAGGGCTGAAATGGGTATCAAGCTACTCACTTAGCCCAACTCTATTGTCCGACCAAGAACAGACTTTGTTTACCAACTATAATCATAAATTAACCATCATAGGCTGATTCAGGGAATCCATTTTTTTCATTTGTGTTTGTGTTTTCACTACAAACATTGATACTTGCCTACTTTTAGTCAATTATTCATAGTTGTCCAACATTTACTTTTAATTATCTGTCTCTCCTCTTGTTTTTATTCTTTCATTAGTTCTATAACCAGCTTATTTCATTGGATTAATTAAATGTAAAATTTATTTCCAAATAAGTATATTCATTTTATTCTTTGTAACAATTTCTCTTTCTATTATTTCCTTTTTTTCCTATTTTTTTTTTTTTTTTTTTTTTTTTAACTTTCTTTGAACTTTCAACTTATTTTAACTTCTTTTATTTAGGAAAGAGAAGTATGTTGATATTTTGAGGTTTTTTTTTTTTTTTTAACAGGTAAATTTTTATTTTGAATTCACACCCCCAACCCATCATAATGTTAAGCATTTCACTTTTCTTGTATTATCTGCTGGATTGTGTTTGTACTATTCTCATTTCAATCACACAGATATTTGTTAATTTTGATACTTTTAATTAAAACTTCTGATCTATCCTAACCTTATTTATTTATATATATTTATATATAATATATATATATATAACAAAATTCTTTATATGTATTTTATAATCTGATACAAAAAACAATCCCGTGCTCCTCCAAATTTTTCTTTTCATTCTTTCTTATGCAAACTCACACATTGCTATATCTCTAGCATTTTGGTAAATTCATTAAAACTAAACTAAACAAATAGCATATCTATTAATATAGAAAATTATCCAATCCATTCTGAATAACTCATTCTTATCGGTTAACACATTTTCATTTCATATCACTTTGATATATTCTGAAATATTGTCTGTGGCCAAAGATTTCCCTGCATCAGTAATGTCCCATAAATCCAGCTTTACTAGTTGGACATAAACATATAAACAAACAAGCATGTAGAGGCTGCAACTCTGTTTGGTTGCATTGTTTGTCTACCATTCATTAGTTCTATTTCAACTTATTAATTATATCGCCATTTTACTTAAAATTGATTATGTGTGCATACATTTATCATATTTCACCAAAAACATATTAGTCTTATTACTGAACTTGATACAAAACTAAATTTTATATATTTTTTATTTCTATTAATCTAGCTTGTAGAAATCAATTAGAAATATTTTTTTGATACAAAATAGCAATCCCATATTTCCCCAAAATAGGGAAAAATATATATCAAAACCATGTCAGATTTAATGAACATTAATGATGGAAGCATCTCAATGCCACAAAAATTGTCTAGTAATAAATACATTGTCAACATCTTTTGATTTATTACACATACTATAATAAGCTGTTATTTGATATGCTAATATTGAAACATTTAAATATTCTATAAATAGTTGCTTGTTGCAGTTAACTTTTTAATATTAGACATCAATCATCTTAACATTGATATTATTGTCCTTAATTATAAAAATTTATCTTGCGCTTCAATTAACCTTTCTGATGTAAACTTTCTTCTTCGCATTTTTGTTTGTTAAATTTTCATTTAGAATATAGGATCTTTTGAATCTTTCTTTTTTATATATAACTTTTTCCTTCACTATTTTTCTTTAGTCATTCCTGTTAAACTTGATAAATAAGGTACTTTTGTATTTGAATGTATATCTTCCTGCTAAGTGTGTGCTAACTACTCTATTGCAAGAATCAAAAATTTATTAAAATTAATTTTGAATGCTATTTGACAATTATTATTATTGATGAGTGCCAATAAGTGTCCCAATCCTGGATATTTGATTATTTTTTATTTTTTTTAGAGTATGAAAGAAAAAATAACTGGAAAAGTTTAATATTCAGTTGCAGAAATATCCTGCTGTAGTAGCTTTTTATAAGGATGGTAGCTGCCAAAGTTTATTCACTTTCATATTTCTCTTCGTGGTCGGACAATAGCTATTCTGGAATTTCCTGCATGGATTTCAGAGCTTGTAGACAATGCTAAAATAATTACTGGAATTCTTCAGAGAGCGTCCTTTGTTATTGGCTGTGTGGAATTTTTATAGCCCTAAGTTGGTCACTCAGGGAAAGTGCAGAATTGGTTGGAAATTTCAGTGCACTTATAATAAACAATATTTTAGCATTGAATATGTTTTGAATGGCATCCAGGTTGTAATTGGGGCTATGAAAAGTTAACACTTAGAAACAAAAAACTTTTTTAATTTTCTCTTTAAAGTTTTTGTTTTTACTATTTCTTGAAATGTAGATGTTAAAATATACAATCTACCAATCAGCTTTATATATAAAAGGCTTCTAAAAGAAAGGTTTACTTCCATTTATTCTAATATCCTTTTATTTCTATTTATCAAATGTGAAAAATGTTTAAGTAAAATAAAAGAAAATATATAGGTGATTTTCATATTTAACAAATAAGTTCCAATGTTTGTTAGTATTGATATTCTCACTCCTATCTTGGCAAGAATAATATTCACCTTTCTTTAGGCAAAGTGACTAATAATAATATTACTATGTACCTATGACTAGAAAATATCTTAATTGAATATTCCTTTCAGTCTACCATTAAATATTGATTTTGTTCAATAAACTTCACTTTTGTTTACTATTTTCAAACAACTAAAAGTTAAATTATTTAAAAACAAACTTTCTACAAAATTACAAATTTATAACAACCAACATATATTAAATTAATATAGTTATTGTGACTGTTATCTAAAACTGATTGTTTACATTGGAAAATATTAACCAACCACATTAGTATAATGATTTAATATGAAATTATCATTTTATTTTGGCATCTATTTATTTCTTTTATTCTATAATGCTTGCATATGATTGGCTTGATCAAATTATTTGTGATTTACTTTGCAGTTGCTATTCACCTGAAAGTTTGTTATACATTTGCATAAAGCAAAAGTGATATGTTAATTAATATTGGTTCAAGCAGCATCAACTACTACTAATAATAATAATATTATTACCAAGGTGACATCAATCCTAAGATTTGGTGCATTTCTATTGGTGATATTGCTGCAATATTGCTGTTATGCATTACAAATAAACCCAGAAATTAAAGGAGACAATATTTTTAAGTTTATTATAAATATAATATATAAAACACAGAATGAATACAAAAGACAATTTGTTTTGTTTAAAATAAAAAGGGAAAAGTTGGAAGACTAACTGTTTAAAACTTTTTCTTTTCTTAATTTCTACTGCTTGTTGCCTATTATGTGGACAATATATTTATTTCATATTTATATTTTCACACTCTCACAATATGGTTATACAACTCTTGATTAAAGCTTTTATAATGGTAGCCAAATATTTTGAGCTCTATGTAATAGGTTAAATTTTAGAAACTGACAACAAATACAATTTTATTTGATTTCAGAAGCAAGAATTAACAAAATACTTAAATAAGTTTGTATATATTTTACCTGACAATTGTTCATTAATTTTATGTAGTTTAATACATATTCTTTCTTCTGTGTCCTAAACTGCTTTGTATATGTAATTTAAGTGAAAACATTATCTGATAGTTAACAGCATATGAAAGGTTAGGACTCTAGGTTATGAAATATATTGAAGTAAGGTCAAGAAAGAATTCTATTTCACAAATAGTAAAATGTTTTACATTTTATACAGTCTAACAAAAAGATTTTTAGGATAATGACATTTTTTTTTTTGTCAATTTCCATTTAATGTCCTATAATCACACATATACCATTTCTAATAAGTGTGTCAGCAGCACAAAAATAAAATTTAAACAGGAACTGCTAAATTTTATTAAAGCTAAAACTTCCAATTCAATATTTTTTTCTGCATTAAATCCTTTGGTGACCTGTTGCAAGGGTTATTGGTTCTTATAGTAGTATTTAAAAGTAATTTTTTTTTTTTCATTTGTTGGATTTTGTTTGCCATTTGCTGTCCCTTTTTTCCATTTAATTCTGTGTTTCACAAAAATACTTTGAAAATCAATTGTTTTAATCTGTCATGTATGTATGTGCATGTATTATATAATTTTATATGATTATATATATTAAATACATAATATTTATATCTTGCATGCATGTGTGCATGCAATGAGTACATCAATATATGAATGTGTCTATACATTCTTCAGTCTTGAATTGACAGAAAATTCCATAAGAAGATGCTTTGCTTTTTTCTTTTTTACCCCTTTAATCCTATACACAAATGCTTGTGCCAGCATAGGTATCTGTTGTATGTTGAGGAAAATATGAATGTCAGATATGAATAATAATCTGACTAAAATCATCCATTTCTGACCTGATGTGGCACATGATGGATTCAGGGTGGGGTGGGGATATTTCTATTTATTTATTTATTCATCAACCTTTCCAATCCTTTTCTCTCTCACCCTCTCTCTCTCAATGATTAATCCCTATTAATACCCAAATGACTACTAAACAAGTAGAATATTTTAGTGGGTTTCAATGTTATTTTTGAAATCAACATTTCTGACTGTGTTCCTCTACAAAATTATCTCCTCCATTAAAGTTACAATCATTTGATCTTTCTGTACTTGGCTTTAAGATTATTCTCCTATTAAGATATTGAAATGTTATCAATTTTGTACTTTTAACTTTGAATAAGATAAAATGTTTTTGGGTGCCATTTTTATTTATATAAATTTTTGTTCATTTCTAGTTAAACAAAGCATTAAAATATATTTAATTTAAACTAATTATAAATATTTATGGACAAGAAAATCTATTAGATTGTTTAAGATTATATTATTTTTATTTCATTATTTATTGATTGATTTCAATTAATTATATTAAATCTAGAATCAATAGTTTGCATGAGCATGAACTATTCTTAAATAAAATGAAAAGTAAATTGATAATTATATACATTGTTTCTTTTTAGAATAAGAAAATAGTCTATTTCTATTGACATGCTCTTATTCAGTGGCAACATAATAAATTTTTCTTTAGTATAATTTCCAAATCAGAAACATCTATTAAAACTAATTGTCAATATTTCATATTTTGTAGCACTAAATAATTTGAAAATATACTGTTAATGATAATTTGCCCACTTGTTTTTACTTTGAAAGGACATTTTTTTATTATTTGCCTAGTGTTGAGTTAAGTTCCTTCAACAAAGCCATGTAAAAATGGCAGCACAATTAATATAGTGCTATCAGTTAATTACTTGTAATTCTGAATACTTTCTGACTGATGAATATGCTGTCAAAATTTTAATTCTGACATGAATATAAAATCTTTTGTTATTTACAAAAATTGTAAAAGAAAATTAAACTTTCTGAATTTTGATTTATTAAATTAGTTCTTTCTTTTTTCTTTTGCAGTTAGGTTTATTTGTTATTTTAAAATTTTCTTTATCATTGATTTTGTATTTAGTTAATATAACAATGGTAAACACTTTATTCATGCAGCCACTTACATAATGAATTGTATTTACCATTAGCTAAACTAATTAGAGCTTTCTTGAGTATTGTTTCAATTCTTTCCAATTTATTATCAACTAACAATATCAGCCTCTTACATAAGTTTTTTTCTATTAAGTTGCAGCTGTAGTAATTCCATCATAGCATATTTACAAATGTGAATACAAAATTGAAAATAGATTTTGTTTTTACACTTACAGCTTTCCCCAAATATCAATCACATATATACACTGAATTAGCACTACTTGAAATTAATCAATGACATGACTTTTCACAGATTCCTGGTTTTCATTTACTGTGTTAGTCTGACATTGTTTAATTATTTAATTTTCTTGTAATGAATGGCTTATCCTGCTGACGTTATCATATTGTATTGAAACTAAAGTGTGTCTGCCAACAGTATGTTACTACTCGGATGCTTCACTGATATCAGTAATTATCTGCAGGAACATCTGCTTCATTTTTTTCCTTTTAGATAAACTTTTGTTAACTTTATTGATGCACTTATTTTTATTTAACTCTCCAAAAAGAAGAGTAAAATAATAAGCCAAGTTTACCAATCTGTAATTGGGTTTTTATTTTTTAAATTATATTTGCCTGAATTTCTTTTTTTTTTTCTTTCTTTCTTTTTTTTTTCTTTTTTCTTTATTTAAATTGTTGGCACAAGTCTTACCCAATCCCTAATTTTTTATTCTTATTATTATTATTATAAAAGATTTTTTGTGCTCATATTATGTTTCTTTAATGTAGCAAATAAATTGAATCTTTTAGGGCTGTCTATAAGAGGAAAGTAGAAGATTGATTATTTTGGTAATCTTTTCGTACTGTAGTCAGATAAAAATTGAAATATTGTGCCTACAACACCCTCTTAAATACTTTTAACTAACCAGTTACAAGAGTCACATGACGCATGGTTTTGTTTGTTGATTTTGTTTTTATTACTATCACACAATGTTATTGTGGCTCTTAAGTTTTAATACATTGATTTTCTCAAAATATCAATTTCTTTTCATTCAGTAATATAAAAATAATTATATTTTAATTATGCCATGTTTTGTTACAACAAAAATGTTTGATCCGTGTCATCAGAAATACCCTTCATTATTTTATCCAAGAAATTTGGAGGAGAAATTGAATTTGGTTTGAAGGATTTGAATGTTTAATCCCTCCTGTCATTTAATCTAAACTTAATCTCTTACTTTCAAATACTCTGGTTTCAATTTATACGTTCTATTTTTATTTTATTTTTTTCTTTGTTTTTTTGTGTTTTTTTTTCTTTGTTTATAACAAAAAAAAAAAATCAACACACACATACATACATATATATATATATATATATATATATATATATATATATATATATATAATGTTTGTGTGTGTGTTGCTCATAACCCACAAACTTTTAATTATAAAAAGAAAATCCTATGCAAGAAAACAATGAGAACTTTAGACATTTCTGAAATCAAACCTGGAATTTCAATCACAAAACATTGTATGTTCAGAAAGTTTAATATTATTTGTGTTTATTGTTACATATGTGTGCGAATGTGTGTTAAGTTTTTAATTTTACGTCTTTTTTTTTTTTTTCTCTTCATCTACTACTTACTCCTCTTCTTTCTCCCAACTAAGAAAAAAAAACAGTAAAACTTGTTATAAAGCATTTTCTGTTTTGGTTCATAGTCCAGCTTAGCATTGATTCACTGGGATTATCTGATAGAAAGATGTTAGCTTTCACTTGTATCTGATTAATTGAACTCTAAGCAATCTTAAAATATTTATTTTCATCCTTAACATAATCATTTTATTGATGACTGTTAAGATGAAATATCTCTTGTCTATCAAATGTTTTCAATTGCAGAATGATAAGAGTTCAATTATAAAAATTGCACATACTTAAAACAAACTAAAATGAATATAGAAAAATTGCTATATTGTAAACATTGACATTTCATTGATCATTAAAATAATCTGTTAACATTTCTGATTATACACACAAATAAACACATCATTTTAACTACAATAAAGGAAGATTCAGAAAATGTCTCTTCTATTTCCATAAAAAATTAAAAGAAAAAAGTACACACATGACAAATATTTAATAAATATCAAAAAAAAAAAATTCAGTCATTAACTCCATGATTTTTCAGATAGACCCTCATTGAATCCATTTTCAATTTTTCCTCTATTTCTTTTAAAATACATTGAAACAAAGATTTGAGTTCCTTGTTGAGACAGTGTGTGTGATAATTAAGAGATCACTGTCCAAATCTCTGTGAACTGTGAACTTTAGTCTACATGATGTTGCCTTTGTTTAAGTGCCTGTCCACACTAATGTAAGGATTTACCAGGATCAGTTTAACAAAAACACACTACCAGCTTATCAATCAGAAAGACAGGAAACATGACTTGAAAAGGTCTTCATTCTATCAATGTCCTCTTCCTTTCTACCAAGGCTACTTACATGGTTTATTATGCTGGTGATTATATAAATTCTATGTTAAGTATTTGCTCAAATATGGTAGAAAGTAAATAAACAATATTTGCTGTTGATCAATGCAGTCATTTGTTATGAATAAAAGAGGCTGTATATTTTTCTTTACTAGTGGCAAATGGAATTCTTTTCTTATAAATTAAAATATTATGTTAGACTTTAATATTTTCAAATTATTTCTAATCCTGGTTACTACCTGTGCATCTTTTTCCACCATAATTAAAAAAAAAATTAGTTTGTTATATCAGCAAAATAAAACAGTTCTTACAAGAAGTCATTAACTTAGTGATTACTTTGAGCTTTTCAAAAATAAAATACCATTCTTATTAATAGAAATAAAGTATCATCAATTTGTATTTTTTTTATATAGTCATCCTGTTTACATTCACTTGATAACATTCTGTAATCTGTTAAATTTATTACTTTATAAATAAAATAAGACAACAATAAAAGTAAATACCTGGTGAAATAAAAGTAGTTATTTTTTTATTTTTTTTTTTAAGTTGATTTTATCTGGAACAAAGGGGAAAAAAAATTACCAAAAAGTAAAAATATAGAGAAGTTTTGAAAAGGTCCAACTTGAAAGAAAGAAGATACCTCATTTTCCGCTCCAGAGAATTGTGAAATCTTTCATCTCTTGCTTAGATTTTTCACTCTTCCATTTGTTTATGTTTTCTAATTTTCAAACGTTATTATCCGTCCGTTTGTGTAACTACTCATTCCCGTCCCATCTATCTTCTGATAATTGGCTTAATTCAGCCGCCTTATAGATGCTCATGCTTTCATCAGTATGACAATAATTGGTCATCAGATTTCAAATCCTCCTTTTTTGCGGACGTTGGTTTGAGAAGACATCTATTTCATCTATTATGTTTTAATTCTTTTTACACTTTAATGATAAGATCTTTCATCAAAATCATAATATTCTCATTATAAAACTTACTAAAACATTAGTATGATACAGTAATTATATGTACAAAATTTGTAAAGTTTTCTAAATTTGAAAATTATAAATTAATCTTTTTGAAAATTGATTGGCTCTCCTTTCAATAGTCAAATGCTAACATTTGATATTAAAAGGTAATGTCTATTTTAAACTTTGTAGATTAGATTATTTGTGGTTGAAGCTTTGCATTTGCTTCCAAGAAAACATGATTATAAAATCCGGACGTGAGAATTAGTTCTATATGAACATTGATATTAAATTGTAATGAATAGATTTTTTTTTCCTCCTATTATTGGTTAAGGTATTTCATGCAACATAGATGTTTATTTCACATCCTCAAGAACTTTTCATCAAATCTTAGTTTTAGCATTTAAATATGTAGATAAAATTAAATTGGAGCTGAGTACAACAAAATAATATTTTGTTTGGAATTTTATTTCTTGTATTTAATTATATCTTAATATGTTACTTTTTTCTTTTCTTTTTTTTTAACCAATTTCCTGTACATTTTAATTGATTGTATCTAGTGTTCATCAGATAATTTGTCATTGAAATACTAATCACATATGCAGGTGCCTTTCTTCAGGGAATGTTTTCCTTTATGATTATATGATTATATTCTGAATTCCCTGTTATTATGGCTCTTTCCATTCTCCACTGTCTATGCAGTCCTCATGTTATATTTAACTACTGCTGCTCTTGTGGATAATTTCTGAGTTACTGTTTTCATTTTTTATAGATAATAACATCTTTCTTTATCATAATAAATGTTTTTCTTGATCAAATCCCCCAAAATAGATTTAAGAAAATTTACATTCATTTTTTTTCTGTAGAAATATTTTAAATCATTACATTTATAAGAAAGAGGAAAAACAGATAGATAGATTTTTAATGTACCTTAACAAAAGTAAGAACACCAGACACTGATTTAAAAAAGAAAAAAAGAAATGAAACATTCTTTCAAAACCAGATAGTACATATAATTAAGGCTCTGCAAAAAATGACAACAAACATGAATGTTTTATTAATTACAATGCTTTATAAATTCATTAGTGTGGATAGGCACAGGAAGTAACTAGTGTAATTGAAATGTTCTTTCATCAAAACTTTAATGTTACTTTTTTCCCCTGGAGCAAAGATAAGTTTAAATATGAAAATAATAGCAGTGGGTCATGGAGAACATTTTTTGACATTTAGAGTGGGTTTAATGTTTATTATTTATGAAAAATAAATATTTTCAAGCCCTGTGGGTGTTGAACACTTCATTTCACTGGAGCCTTTAAAAAAATATTTTTAAAAAAAAAACCTTACCCATCTACTGTGCTAAATTGAATTAAATCAACAAAATATGAATTTCTTGTTTTTAATTATTATTTTTTTTTTTTTTTTGTATTTAAACTGCTTATGAAAAGTACTCTTTTTTTTTTTTAATTTCCTTTATAAACATATTAAAATTATTTTTATTTCTGTTTTGTATTTGATGTACATCCTGCAAATTCCCATATTTTTCCTGCAGTTTAAAAAAAAAAACAATATGCCACTTTTCAGATGCTAACAATCACTGATCATTTAAACAAAAAAAATCAATTTTTTCTCTCTCTCTCTCTCTCTCTCTCTCCTTATTCCTAATTTCTTGTTAATTCAAGTGGCATTAATTAAAAGAGTAAATGGAGAATCTTAACTTTGACACAAATAGCACATTTTGAACATTAGAAAATATTTAAAAATGAAAAATAATACATTGCTGCTGTTTTTAATTCACATAATTGATGTATCTTAACCTGCCCACTTGACTAGTTGATACTCATGTATGTCCCAAGAGGGTAGCAGATTAATTTGTTTAATAGATAGCTTTTTAATCATTACTACTTCAGTTATATTCTATTGTCTTCATTATTTCTATGACAAAAAAATTCAAATAAGCTTTACTTATACAGATGTTTATTTATCAAGAATCTTGCTCTTTTTACTTTTCTAGTTTTATTCCTTAATTTTTAATCTGAAAACATTGTTATTATCATGGAGAATAATCATTTAAGTGATTTCTCTTTTTGTGGAGATTTGCTTAATCATATTTGAATTGTTATTCTCATGACAACATTTGCCAGAAGGGGAGGATTTAGAAATATACCATTTTGTATGGATTGTTTTGAAATTGCTTGAATCATTCATTCCCACCAAAACATACACACAAACACACACACACACACATTATTCTAAGCTGTTTAAACACATTTTTGTTTCATTTATTTATTTTCTTCATTCTTTCACCATTTTTTATTTAACTTCACTAAAAAAAATTATAACATCCAGCTTCTCTTGAATTATTTTTCTTCCTACTGGCAATTTTATTTAAATAGAAAAACTTCTTGCTGCTTTTCTTATTTTAATAGCCATGGTGATTTAATCTTAAATAGAAGAATGTATCTATTTCTACCAAGTTATGTCATCCTTTTCTATTCATAATAAGAAAATTAGTATGCAGACTCTTTCCTCCCTCATCATATATAGTAATTTCTTTTTAAAACATATAAACACAAACTGTATATCTGCTCAATATAGTATTGTTCACTTGAATCTACAGAGATCATATTAGCAAAATTGCATCTACTGAACTATCTACTTATTTGATATATATATATATATTTGGTTGGATAGATGTGAGTTTGTGACCCGGGGTTTCATGCTTTAGCGATCGTCAGACAAACTCTTTCTGTTTGTCTGACGATCGCTAAAGCGTGAAACCCAGGGTCACAAACTCACATCTATCCAACCAAATATTTTAGCTCTATCTCTGATATTGAGCGCTTTTAATAAGTACTGCATATATAATATATAAATAATTATACATATATATATTTATTTATATTTATATACACTTTTCATATATACATATATATATATATATATATATATATTATACACATACACACTCACTGAAAAATGTTTTGCTTGCTGCCATAAACTGTTTATTATAAATTTTACAATTTTCATACATCTTAGTTTCTTTGTTGCAAGCCACCTTGAAATAACTTAGAAATATCATTAAAAATAAATTTAAATCATTTTTTATTCACTATATCTATACTTTTACCAGTCACTGAAAATTCAAAAAAAGTTTCATTTTTTGTTTATTTTTTATTTTTATTTATTTTTTTTATTTTTTTTTTTTTTTTTACTTAGTACATGTCACTGGCTACAAATTGAATCCACAGATCTCTATTTCATTTTTTAAAATAACATACACTATCACCCAGAATATATATAATTTGAACATAACACATTTTCTTGTTACTAAATCTAGATGGCATTTTCTTCACATTCCATTTTTTGAATACAACACTTTCATGAATAAACATTTCATTATTATATTAATTATATGAAGCAACTGTAATCACCACAATCTATTCTTGTTGCCAGGGAGGAAGGAATAGACATAAAAAAAACGTTTTAGCTGATGACATGCACAATAGAAATAATTTTTCAGATTTGTAATGAGCTTATTACAGATTTGTCTTATATCATTTAAAATACAATGAATGGATTTTAATAAATAAAGATTTAAATAAGTTAACAAATATAAACTAAAGAATTTACTTGAATTTACAGCTAAATATAAACAAATATTTCCAACCAATTTAGTAATACATTTTACATTCTATTTTAAAAATTAGCTCCATAAATTTTTAAAAAATGATTTCATTTTAGTTAGTGTTTATTTAATTACAATTTTTTATATACAAAAATAGTCATTTCTGTAAATTTAAAAAAAAAAAAAAAAAGGTTATGGCTTAATTTAGCTTCCTCTTTTATAATTACTGGTAAAATGGGACCTTTTTACAAAGTCTTGTTGGACTTGATCCTGACCCTCTGAGTTAATTCATAACCATGATGATAGTTATAATGCTAGTGATGATGATAATAATCACCACCTATCAATGTTATCAATTTTTCATTTCTTTTCTCTTTTTACTTTTTAAAAATTTTTTTTTATGTTTTTAGCAGACCATTACATTAGTCTGTTTTCACCAAACCACAATCTTTTGCTGTCGCATTTACGGCAACCATTATCTTGGCAATGCTGTAAAGACTTTGTAAATTAAAGAAAAAAAAGAACTCCCGAATAAAGTGTTCAACAGCTACATAACTGGGATTAACTTACTAAAATTAAATATTTACAAGTTGCCACCGCTGCAAATGTCCTGCATAGTAATTAAATAACATAATAGACATTAATTGCATACTTTTAGCATCTTCATGATTTGAATTCATAATTTAAGAACTCCCGAACAAAATGTTCAACGGCAAATATATACCATTGGCATAAATTAATTTTTTAAACATTTAGTAAGTACTAAGATGAACCATTCAAACTAGAAAACCTTTTAAACAAATCTTGGCTGTAAAATATTCTCAAAAAGTTGATCACATGATTGTTTTGTCACTTTTGAACAATAAAATAATCAAATTTTCAAAATTTGGCTTCCCTGTGCTTTGCTTTATAGATGTGTGATTATGTCTGTGTGCCTGTGTATATTATATGGACATGCACATCTATACACAGTTCTCTTCCATTTAAACTGGTTCAAAGGCATTCCTTACATCTTTGTGGCAGAAATTCTACTATTCATTGCAGATGCTGTCATATTGATGGGCTAGAGTGTGGTCATCATTGCAGCCTAAGGTTAAATGTTTGCATATGTCAAACGAAGTTTGTTGTTTATTCATCTTTCAACTCCATCCGATATTTCACTGCAAAACCTAGAGCTGAGCCTATGCAGTGAATATTTGCAGCGGTTAACTACAAATTGATTATTGAATAGGGAAATGTTGTGTTATTTGTGTTTGCTTGTTGCTGATTGAATGTTGGGGCAATTGGCACCCATTTTCTGTTGTTGAAATTTAATATCATGATTTTAGTCATCCATGATATGCAGGCATCATCATCATCATATCTTTCAGTATTTAAATTGTTCTGATAAAAAAGAAAAAAAATTGCTTCATTTCATGCCCTAGCACACCCCTTCTTGTGACTATTTGCAAATTGTTACTTAGTATTGTAGTTATTTAAGGTATTAGATACATGACCTTTTAGCTAATTTTTTATTATCATTATTATATAACCACAAAAATTATCTGTAACATTTCTTGCATTATAATTTGACTTTGTCACAAATATGGTGTTGGGGAGGGAACCCTCAGAATTTCCAAAGATTAGTGTGGGGCAATTTCAGCTCTCTACCCATTTTGTAGTGAATGTTTGCCTGATGCTGCTTGAAATTTGATCCTCAACTTGTGAAATTTGTGTTGAAAGTTTTAATAAGGTCATGTATCAAATAATTTGAATTACTACAGGTTGACAATATACTGACCAAACAAAAGTTTATCCCTATTTTACTTTGTATGGTTGACCATAGCATGTCATAACATTTTTGGTTGGTATATGTAATTATTAGCTAATTATTAGAATCATGATAATCAAGATAATTGACTAGGGATCAGTTATTATCTATATTGAAATCAAACATTAGAAGATAATTAATGTTTGAAAAAACATTAATGTTTTAAGAGAGGAATATCACTCATCTAGTTAGAATAATGAAAACATTTTCTATTATAACTATTATTGTTGATGTAGCACTCTTCACAACATTCTCTAATGTATTTAATCTCAACATTCACCTGACCACTTGCAGTTTATTACTCCACACTTTTCAATAGCAAAATACTCATCAATAATAATGGAAAACAGGAAAACCTAATTTCCAATCAGAAATAGTAACTGGTCCCTTTTCTTTCTATCAATGGTTACTTGTACCAAAAAATTTTAAAGCACAAAAACTTAAACCTTAAAGTAAAATTAATTTGAATGAAATATGTACAATCTTGACTGCAAATGTTTTTCAGAGGTAGAGAAACCTTGCAGCAGTCATTTTGGTATTTTAGTAAGATTTATGCAGTGCTGCAATGATTCAAATTACCTGCAAACATTTGCTACAGCTCTGCTGTTGCAAATGCCTTCACTATACCTTTGGTACTCGCTTGTTGGCAAAATGGGTTCTGATGTGTCAGATTCTCTTTGTAGCCAGAGTATGCTGAAGAAAGGCACTTTAATGATATGACAACACCTGGAAATTAAAGACTCTATTATTGAATAAAGCCCAAAAACTAGAACTATATTGTTTAAAAGAAAAAGTTGGGAAAGATATTTTGTAATTTCTTATTTATTTCCTGAAGTCCTTTTTTGTTTATTACTTTAAATTTTAACTGATATTATAATAATAGATATATTATGAATTAACATTTTCTTTAATTTCTCAAATAACGGTATTATAGATAAGGTAATTAGCTATACTTGTATAGCTGTGAAATTAAGTTGATTTAAATATAACAATTAAAAATAACTTTGCTGCCCTCTGATCTCTCTCTCTTTCACACACACAAACACACACAAACACAGGTAGTATTCATGTATTTTTATGCATAAACTTAACTTTTATTATAAAAGTAGAACAAAAGCTTACTAAATTTAAAGTACTGTGCTAGATGAAGGGTTGTGATGTATGAATTAAGCTGTGCTTAACACTTTAGGGAGGGAGTATGCACTTTAACTGCTATTAAATTTACATTTATTTTTTATTACTACTACCTAGATAGCTTTATTTTCAAAGTGGTTTTCTTTACATTTTGTCTTATTCCATTTACCCTTTTAAAATAATTGTCCAACTATTTGATTAAAAATATTTATCTTTGGTTTACTTGTCTTTCCCTCTTAATATTGGAAGCTAAAATATATTTTGTATTTTAAAGTATTAAAAAAAAACATTTGTAGTTTGAGAAAAAGTAACAATATTGCAGCATTTTGCTGCAGCTACTTCTGATTCTATTTGAAACCCTGGAAGCTTTGCAGCCAACAAAACCTTTGCAGAAAGAAATCTTCGCAGATAAAACTGCACAATTTAAAAGCTACTTGCAAAATTTGCCACAAAGTTTTTTTTGCTCCACTTTTAGAAAACATTTTTCAAAATCTAGGATAACTTTGAAGAATTTTTAATAAGTTTTTATTTCATGTAGGATTTTTAAAATAATTTGTGTGTGTGTGTGTGTGGCAAATATTTGCATTTTTTCTTCTCCTTCTAACACTAATAGCTGCATTACAGTTTTTTTTTTTTTTTTTTTTTTTTTTTTTTTTTTTTTTTTTTTTTTTTTTTTTTTATTATTATAACTTTAAACTTTACACCAGGGCATGTAAGTCTGTATTTACTCCAGAATATAGGCTTATAATTATCTAAGAGAAATTACATCACTACATTGGCTGGATTTTATGTTTTGCATGGGGTTTGTCCCCACTGACCAGGCAAAAAAGTCACTTCCCATCAAGAATTCACAAGAAACAGGATACTGGAGTCTCTAAGTTTGTTACCTGGTCAACTAATCCACTTTGTTCAATGAAATTGGCTCATCAGTGGAATTGTGAATAGATTCTCTGTTTGAAGAATGCAGTGATAAGTCCGCCCCCTTGCCTGTCAAACTACAGCAGTCTTTCATTGCTGCCTGAGTATAAATGCAAAAAGCTATTTGTTGAATCTTACACTGCTCTGTCTTTTATATTCAGAAATCAATTTATATCATTTGGTTATCACGTCCATGAAACTTGAGGAAAATATCTGCACACCATCATAGTTTTGGTAATAAAGTTAAACGCAACAACTTTTCTGCAAGCAGGGATGTGAGCAAGACCCACTGACGGATCTTGAGCAAGTAATGTTTACTAAAAAAAAAAAAATTGGAAAGAAAAAATATACCACTTTCAATTGGACCCTACCTCTCTTTATGATTCCATGAGAGAAGAGATTTTTGTTTTTGATTTTTTTTTTTAGTTTTTTTTTTCTTTTTTTTCTTTTACATTTTTTTTTTTTAACCTTTACTTTCATTACCTTTTTTCTTTTTTTTTTTTTTTTTTTTTTTTTTTTTAATATATGTTCTTCATTTGGCAGGGCCTTTTCCACTTGATCTTGTGGATCAGTTGTATGGGTAACATGAATTGTCACCTTTCATTTTGAAGCAGAATTCTGGAGTCTAAATCCATCTTGTAGTTGTAACTACTGGTCGCATGTTGGACTTACCCAGAGGGCTTTCAGTGAGGAGCCATTTGTATAGACCATCTTATTTAAAGTCATTAAAAATCTACAGCTGTTGACACCCAAGTTTTGAACTTTCAAATGAGAATTTTTGTGTGCTTTGATTCATACTATCCTCATTAACATTGAATGTATACAAGTCTTATATAAATATGTTTAACCACAAGTCATCTACTTATGACCTTATTTGCATTACTGATTTCAAACAATTTTTTGTTCTTGCATATTTAAGCAAACTTTCAATGAAAAATGTATTCAACTTATACTGAATATATCCAAAGAAACAATCAAAAAAAGGTGTTCAAAAGAATTATTCATTTTGAAAATTTTCTTAGTTTACTTCCATGAAATGGAATAGCTGTTTGAAAACTTAGGTTTTATGTAATGATGATAATAGTACATTTATTATATTTTGTATTGCTGCTCAAGGAAAACAATTTGTTTTGTAGTGTTATTAAAACCTGATCATGATAAAGTTTAGTTTGATAACATTTTAAAGCAGCTACATACAAAATATAACAAATTTTTCAACCTTAATTTTCAAGGTTCAAGCTTTATATTTACCACAAAACCAAATAACAATTAGTTCCTCACCTGTAAATAGATTTTTATTTTGTAAGCATTTGGAATTTCAAGTTGCTTTGTTTCATAGAATATTATTTACTGCATTCAAAATTTACATTATTTTAGTACATTTTATTACATTATTATTTTTTTTTTTTTAAAGAAACTCATTAACAACAGATGTTTATTTTAGATAACAAAATAAGTGCAATATAGTATTGCATTGATTTTAGGTTGGACAAGACATAAAAAAAAAATCAATCCATTTAGGGTGACTATAAAGAGTTTAGTATATAAGAGTTTCACTTTATTTTTAAGGTCATAATAGTTGAGTGGTTAGACATTTTTATCTTTGAACAATTCTTTTCCATTTCCTTTTAAATTTGACTATTTAATCTAAAAAAAAAAAATCCAATAAAAATAGTAATTGGGGTATTTGCACTGGATACATTTCTGAATAAAGTTAAAAGAAAATTCAGGAAACTATAAAAGATAATCTTTTAATTTTAAAACAAATCTGTAGATTTAAGAACAAAAACTATAAATAGATTAAATATTTTGCTTTCATATGTACTTACTGAAATATATTTTTAAAGCTTTCATAAAAGCACTTAAGTATTGCTGCCAGAAAACTATTGGCAAAACTGTCTTCCATAGATATTTTTAATAATAATTTGTTCTATTTTAAATATCCTTCATCTGTGATTATTTTAAATTCTATAAAATTTAATTATATATGTCAGTATGAATTGAGATCAAATATAGATCAGAATCTGGCAGAATGATAGGGTAAGGAACAAATAGGAAACATTTATCAATCAAAAAATTGACACATCTTAGATTGATAAATATTTCCTATTTGTTCTTTATTCTATCATATGTCAGCATGTAAAATTCTTTTATCTAAATCATTTAAAGATTTTCTCATTTTGCTTAGATATTCTAATCATCCAAAGTATTCAGTTTATTCAATGGTAAATAAAATTTGCAAGATTTGATATTAATTCTATAAATATAAATCTCAATAATCAATAGTAAATAAAACTTATAAAAGTTATTCTCATCAATCAATCAATTCTATATCATTTACAGAGAACTATGAAAATTAGATTAAATGTACTTGTTTAGGTTTTTAAAAGCAAAATGTTTTACTTTAAAATTGTCAAATTTTTTTATATTTTAAAGTCTCTACTTTGATAATTATAAGAGAAAAAAAATTCCTTTTCAAAATGTGTATATGTAAGCAGACTGTAGAATGTTCTAATTTTAGATTCAGTTTTATGCAAAGAATTAATATTAGAGTATTTGAAGAAGAAAAAAATCAACAAAAAGTGTCAGTAAATCTTGAATAATTGGCATTAAATAAAATATGAATATTTTTGTAACAAGGATGTGTTGAAAAGTTCTAATCCACTAGCAAAAATGTGACTAAATAATGAGAGGCAAGGAACACGAGTCGAGAACTTTCTAGCATTTCCTGTATCATAAGGACTTTAAACTATGATTTAGAATAGTTGTAGAAAGACATGGGTTAAAAACTTGCCTTCTTCAACTTTGAAATTATTTTTTTTTTTTTTTTAATAACCATAACCCAATACAAAGTGCAAGAACCACTCAACGTAGAGGATTACTGTATGAGGGTTGTATGTGTATGAGCAGTAAAAATAAGAGATAAGAAATTCAGTTTATGAGGATGTATAAGAAAGATAACGGTTAACTCTAGACTTGAAGAGGTTAAAATTGTAGTGGCTGGGAAAGCAGTCTCTTGGGTGTGTTCCACAAAATAGCTGTCCAAGTGGAATTACCATCTTAAGAAATGAATGGGGTGGATTCATACTGGTGTAGTGGGTTTTGGCTGTGGAGGTCAGAACTAGTGGAGCTAAGGAATGTATCTAATCAGCATTTCCCATGAAGAGCAATAGAAGCTTGCAATATTTCATCTGCAGAGAATAATTCATCACCCCCAAGGCTACGTAGATGTTTTTGAACAAGGCTGCAAAGTGAGAATTGAGCAGTTCCAGCCCAGATATGGCAGCAATGCTCTATTTTTAGTCTGACCTGACTTTTATAAAGGTAAAACCTGGCAGGAGTCCAGTACTTTCAAGAGCATGATGAACCAACCCGTTTTCCAACAACTTTAGTGATGGATCATATATATGAATTCCACGGGAAGTCTGGAGTGAGTTCGCATCCCAATAGATGTTAAGGACAAGAGGCCTCTTTGAGAGAAACCTATTCATTGTGATAGGCAAAAATTCAGGGTCTGATCAATGATGATGGAACAACAGAATATTTTCAGTAACAGAGAACATGTTTAATTGGAAATGGAAACAAGCACAAGTTTGAATGAAAGAAAAACAAAACAATCATTTTTTATTCATTTACTCAAATCAACTGGACTGACTATATTCAAGGATTAATGGTTATTCTAATTTTTGATTACTATTTTGCAATGGTACTACCTCATGAAGTTTGAAAAAAAAATAAAATCTTGAAATAGTTTGTATGCACAGATGTACTTATTTGACATTTTAAAATGCCTTTAATTTTAAACATCTTAAGTGTTTCATTACAAAGATTAACATGCAATTTTTAAGACATTCATTCAAGCATAATATTGGAATCATTTAACAAGAAAAATAGTGCTTATTACCTGTTGTGTATATATATATATATATATATATATATATACACAGTCACATGAATGTATGTTGGGCACATGGCCTGGTGATTAAAATGTTCTTTTTCTGACCATGAGACCCAGATTTGAATCTCACCATGGTCAATTTGTCAGTAAGGAAACTTCCTGATGTTATTGGACTGGAGTGGTCAATCCAAGCATGCGACATTTTTGGAAAGTGCCTGAAAACCATACCACGGGTTAACCCAAGCCTTGTGAGTGAAACTGGATAGACAGAACTCTTGAGAGCTGTCAATAGCTGTGCTAGCACAAAGTCACAAGTCATTGTGGCGAAGAGCTTGAGTATGCTGGCCTTGTTCAAATTGTTGATCATGCTAGATAACACACTCTTTCCCAGAAACTGTAACTAAGGTGTGCTCAGCATAGTTGCAGTATAAACCACAGGTGGGCTCTGTGGATGTTGAGTAAACACAAATGCACTTGAGCAAGTGTCTGCAATAGGGATTGGCTAGTCACCCTAGTAGATATGGCCAGCTATATTATACACATGTATGTATGTATATAGATATATATATATACACACACACACACACATGCATATATGTATGTGTGCATATATATATATATATACACACACACACACACACTGGACTCTCCCATTGCTTTTGACATATGAGGGTCAAGCAGCTCACTCCTTAGAACCAACAGTCAGACTACACACGCATCATTTGATTATAGTGGTGAAGGCTTGTGCAAAACAAACCCATCTTTTTTTTTGTAAGAGCCAAATACTGAGAACAGGTACATAGTATGACATAAGGTTCCTAAATGACTTTCCACTGGTTCTGAATACATACATACACATATACATACATACATATATATATATATATATTGAACAATAAAAAATATTAAAAAAATTAAAATCTTCAGACACACTGGGTTGTAGATTAATATTCTTTCGTTTTTATTATTATTTCATTTAGATTCCTCAACTAGTTTCAGCCAAAATGGCCATCATCAGGAGAAGAAATATTTCTGCTTGCTGCTAGCAGTGAACTATATAATTGGAGACTGTTCAATTTTACATTTACATATGCACTGTTTCTGATATTGTGTACTTTTAGGCCTAAATATAGCACACCTTAAAACTATAACACAGAATCTATAGCTTCTCTTATTTTAATAAGTATATAAAATTCATAATTATTCAAGCATCAGTTATTCACTCAATATTGTTTTCCTTGCCTATGAAAGAATATTGTTTCAGATGAATATGATTATGAATGCACCTGCAAACATTTTGGTAAATAATTTACTGCAAGACTGAGAAATCTCAATGGCATATCTGACTAATACCAAATGAGAGAAAATGTTAAATGTCATCTAACAAATTACTACAGACAAATCAATCATTGTAAGACTTTTTGAGGATGAATATAAGATATCTATAAATAGAAAGTAATTTTAAAATCACCTTGTAACTTTAAAAAAAAAAAAACAAGTTAAAACCAACTTGTAACAATGCAATGAAGCAGTCACATTTTGTTTTCCCAGTGGATTTCTGTAAATGGACAGCAGTAAGCTTTTGTATTCACTTACTCTTATGATTTTCTAGATCAGAAAATTATTTATACTATAAATATTTACTAAGCTTAGCCATAAATGTAAGGCTCCCAGTGTAGAATTGAGAACAGCTTGTTCCATGATGAAATGCTCAATTATTTATATTAGGAAGAGATAAATTGCAAATATAGTGATTGAAAAAAATTCAGTCATTAACTTTGGAATATATATAGCATTTTATATGTAAATAAATTATTTGAAATATACTTTGAAAGCTTCATAAAACTTGCTTCAGGAGGCAGCATGTTTATGATTTCATGAAACTAACTTTAAGATAAAACATGACACCCATCATATCATGCTAATAATTTCAAAGCTGGGGAAAGAAAAGACAGATTCATACCTTTCCCAAGGGTATTTAGGTGTAAGTGAATGCAATGAACACAGCTGGAATTTGTACTCAGCTCTCCAATTCCTCAATCTGAGTCACAATCCATTACACCACCCACACACCTACACATATTCTGTTCATAAGTCCTTTCTGATAATACTTTATGAATCTAATCGTACAAAAAGACTAAAGTTTATAGATACTAATTTATACATCCAACTTTAGTATCCATAAATAAAAATAACTCTTGTCTGGATCCTGGCATTCCTGTTTCTTCTACTCTCAGATCCATCCCCACCAATGATTGAAGCAATGAAGAGTTAAAAAAAATAAAATAATTTCTGAATGTAAACAAAATGAATTATTATTCCAAAAATATTATTACACACTGGTGTCACCTGACTTGCTGCATTTGATTTTGTTTTTTAAAAATAATGATATAATCTACTTAAAACATTTAATTTTCTCTTCTTTCTCTCAACCCCAATGAAGGTTCATGTGAATCAAAGGATTGGGACAGCACAACATTAATTTTGGTCAATTTATCCACATACAGTAAACACATTTGCAAAAGGATATTCATACATTAGAGGTGAAAAAAGATCATCAAATATAATAGACACAAAATGTCTGTTGCTTTTAACAACAGATATTCTTAAATGAACAATTGGTGACCAAATATATCACATTTTAAAATGCTTTAAGTATAAATATTAATATTATGTACAGTGTAAGTTAATATATAACAAAAGTGTATAATATATAGTAAAAGCATATAATATATAACAAAAGCAAAACTATCCAATTGCATTTTCCAAATTGGATTTTTATTTATAGTAACCAGTTTTGTTTAAATGAAAACAAGCACTAATAAAACAGGATTTTAAAAAAATGGAATTACTACATATTAACATAAAATTTAGCAAATGATGGTAAAAAAATATTTCAGTATTGAAGTGTGAGAAGACATCAATGGTTTTCTGCAATTTCAAGTGATGTACACTCAACACCCCTGGTCTTCCGAAGGTGTCAAAGTAATATTCTAAACAATGCACAAGTGAGGCATGAACTTTTATGCATTGCATTATAACATCCTCTACTTCAGGCAAATTGTTTGAGTTTGATTCAGTAGCTAGCACCCACATGCATCCAAGCATCAAGATTGTTATTCTCTCTCCTTATTTCTTTTCTCCATTCTGATGGTGGTAGCAGATGTGGTTGTGAATTTGATTTTGGTGGACAAAACTTCACAATAGAGAAGCCCATATAGTTGGCCAGAAGTGCCTCCCTCACAGCTGAAAGAGGATTGAGACAGGCAAGATCTGCCAAACTTGATTGCATTAGGTTGTCAGATGCTTGGTCCGTCAATGTCTTCCTTGATATTATGCCAGCCAGACTGGTACTGCCTTCAAACACCAACAGGGTCATTGAGATTGTGTGGATCTTTGCCTATTCTGCCATTGGTATCTTTGGGGGTTGGTTGCATCCAGTCTGGTCCCTCCTCCTTGACCTTACCACCATGGGTAGCCCTACAAGAGTTGAAACTCCAGGCAGCTTCACTATTTGGATCACTGGGACATGCAAACCCTCTAACATGGCAAAGAACCAACCATATTTTAGATTGGATGTTGGAGTGAACAGTTCATTATCAAATGTATCATTTTGACTTATTACTATAACAACAATAATAGAAATGATTCAATTAATAGGAAAAGGGTAATAATATAAAATTATTAAATATATAAAAACACTTTTATTACTGTTGTTGATAAAAATATTTGGAAGATAAACAATAAAGGGAGAAATTCGCTACTGAACCAATAGTTAAGAAACTTCATTTTTAAGTGTTTGCTCAATACAAGATATCAATAAAGAGTAATTTTAATTTTATAAAGAATCCTTATTGTCAAATAGTTCAGAGTTTGAAGGATCAACACAAAAGAAGAAAACATGGTCAACATCAGAGAAACTCAACTGTCTACCTTCAGGACATTAAGAAATGATTAGCTTGTTATTGTGACTTATTATTATTTATCAAGTATTTCAGTTAAAGTATTAAATCAGCTTCAAGCTTAAATACTTCTCAAGAAAAATCAAACTCAAGTTTTCTCTCTCAAATGGCTTGTACTTTACTAAAGTATTACTGTAGACTTTCAAGATCTCACAATAAAGGAAAATACATATGTGCATTTCATGGTTATTGTCTATGTGTAAAAATTACCTGCTCTGAACAATTTTTTAAACAATTCAAAAATACAGAATAATGTAATCTCAGATAAATATAAATCATTTAAGATTGATATTGACAAATGAGTGTTGTAGATTTTCTTTACTGGAAACTTTGCAATAAAATGAGCTGATGAGCGTGTCCTTTGATATTCAGTGTCACAAAAATATTTACTTATAAGGTGGATATTGACAGCAGTCTGGGGAAATGTCTATTTCAACTCAGTAATGAGTAGTTTTGAAGTCAAACTGAGCAAGGGTTAGTAGTCATCTTAGAAATAGGCCCATATCAATATACTGTGTTTTTCTTTACCCTAAGCAGGGCAGAAATAGCATTAACAAATGACATCTTAACTACTTCTGCATGTGTCATGAATGGCTAGTTTCTAACTAACATCAAAAGTCTCTTTGTGTCAGTTTGTTTGAATGGCCCCTGGTGCCCCTTTCTTTTTCATTTTTCTTATAATGGAAGTTATACATGAAGCCTCTCTTATTTTGGGTAGTTTTCAGTCATAAATTATTAAGCTCTGTTCCTGCAAACTTCCGGCATTTTTTGGCTTGGTTCAGTCTTTTCTTCTTCTTCCTCTTTTTAGTTGAAAGTTGCGTTCTCATTAGTTGAGAGAAATATTGAAAGAGAAATTTAGAGAGTGAGAAAAAAGGTTTTAAAGGAAAAGCATAAATGCCTTATTTTAATTTTATTTTTATTTTTGTTTATATATTTTATTTTTATCGAGACTCACTACAAGCCTCCCAACAGGAATCAAACCAGCATCCCTTTTTCTATCAGGGAAACCATTCCTATAGCTGAAGCATGCTGTTACCAATTTGGCCATGGGATACAATTTTGATAAAGCAAAGTTCAATTTAAAGAATGTATATCTCTCATTGGGACTTCTACAGAGCTATATCTGCTTGCTTTATTTGACTTTTCAATATTAATTTTACTTTTTAAGAAAAATAAATTCATTTTCAATTTGTCTGTTGCTCAGTCACTCTGTCAAATATTGGATTTCTCTACCCATATCTTTATTAATTCTAATCAATATATTTCTTTACTTGATTTTTTCCTTACCTCTTCTCCTTGCTCTTGCCAAGCATCACAACTCTGTCCTCTTGGCAATTCAGATTATGCTGTAGTATCTGTTGATATTTCTTTTGAGTTGTATATTAGGCAGGAATCTCCTATTCACAAGACTTCTTTCTATTACCAGCATAATGATTGGGATTAATTTTGTGACTTTCTCCGAGACACCCCTTGGATTGATATTCTTAACTTTCCTATTGAGAATTATACCACAGAGGTTTCTTATTGGGTTAAAGCAGTCATTGATACTTTTGGATTTTCTCAGAAATACCAGATGAAACCAGAATATTCTCCTTGGTTCACACCTGCCTGTTCAACTGTAGCAGCATAATTCCAATCACAACAGATGCCTCTTTATATCTGCTCATAATAATTGTAAACATGACCTCAAAGCAACTAAGTCTTTGTTTGCTGATAGAATGAGGCACGATATAGCCTCTAACAAGTTTGGTTCTTGCAACTACTGGCAGCCCTGTTACAGTGTGTTAAAGTCTTCTATACTTTCTCTCTTCACTCAATTTGAGGAATTGGCATCTTCTGCTGATAAAGCAGAATGATTTTCTCATAAATTCTACTTTTGCTTCATCTGGAGTATCTTTTCCTGACTTTCCCCTTAAAACTGAGTTTCTCTCAAGAGATATGTATATAATTCCATCCATGGTTTCTGCTATTATCTCTAAACTGAATCTCCACAAAGCATGTAGACTTGATGGTATCCCTGCAATAGTCCTTAAGAAATGTGCTCTTCCGCTGACTCCTGTTCCCTCTAAACTTTACAATAAATGCCTTGATGTTTCTTGCATTCCAGCTTGTTGGAAATTCTCTTCTGTAATTTCTGTTTTTAAGACCTCTGACAAACCATCTGATCCTTCTACCTCTTTTTGACAAAATACTAGAAGCCCAAATCAACTCAGAATTGGTCAATCCTCTCACATCACTGGCTCTTCTTTCAGATAAGCAATATGGCTTTCACTTCTCTAGGTCAACTGCTTATGTATTAATAATTATTGCTGAAAGAGTCTATCAAACTTTAGATAAGAATGCTGAAGCTCAGGCTCTTGCTTTAAGTATCTCAAAGGCATTTGACAGTGTCTGACATGCTGGTCTCCTACACAAGTTGAAAGGTTATGGTATTTCTTGATAAATTTTTGAACTGAGTCTTTTTTTATCAAATTGTAAAATGAAAATTTGAACATCTTAATCATTAGCAATATAAATACTTAAATGATATCATGAATTTTGAACAGTGTTTTTCACAATTTTAATTCGAATGTACAACTTATTTGAAAATTAGAAAAATCCAATTAAATATTGTAAATTGACTAAATTGAACCCTCTTCAAGTGCTTCAATAAAATGTAATTTTGAGTCAAAACGGGAATAATCTAGCCAATATCTATTTGTGAAATTGCATGTACAGTTCTGATTATAACAAATTCTTCTTCAAATGATGATCTTAGTATCAGGCAGGGTTTAGAAAATAGAATATTATTATATAGTTCTTGTGATAACAGCATTTCTAGTTGGTTCAATTTGTAAAGATTGATATTCCAATAGTTTTTTTCAATTAAAGGCCAAAAAATAGATATTTCTGGGATTCTAAATAAAAACATATATCAACCAATAAAAGACTCTTTTTTAATAATGGTTTTCATAAGATTGATTATACCATACACCATTTTATATGGAGTTCTAAAAAAATTCATGGCCTAACACACTTCATAAAGTCTGATAAAACATTTGATTTTTGGGAGGAATAGCTTTTTGATTGAACCAAAAACTTTTCAACAGTTCCTCATAGATTGGCTGTTTCATTCAGATTGGAATTGGAATTTTCCTTGATCCCAAAGAAGTGATTTCCTAGAAAAAAAAAAAGGTATAAACAGTGATAGCAAAATGAAACTGGTGAGCCAAGTTTGAATTCCAGTCAATTCTGTTTCATTCACCTCATGCCAAGAAGAAATCATAATGTTTATATAAAGTGAGAGATCAATTCTATATTACAATCAATATATAAATTGATCCCTAATTTTGTAACCACGGCAGTTTCTATACAATTATATTCCAGAGAATGTAAATAAATCTAAAAGACATGCCTGTGTGGTTAATCAGTATTTCATTGATTGATTCATTTTCTATGGCTTATCAACACTTTGCAGGTTATTTAAAGCCCAAAATACTTTTTAGATTGTAAGAGTTTTTTGTGTGGGCAGAAATAATGATTTCGTGATACAAGTCTTACTAATTAACCCATAGCTGGAGGGAGAAAAGGCAGATTCATACTTTTCCCAAGGATATTTGCAGGTAAGTGAATATAACAAACCTAACAGGAATTGGAACTCAACTGTCTGATTAAACACTTCAAGCCATTATCCATTATACCACCTGCATATTCAAGCTCACAGCATCTGGTATTATCAAGTAGTCATACATGTAAGTATTGACCAGGCTTAACATTGCTTAACTTTGATGGTAATATGGAGACCAGTGTTTCAATGCGATGTGGCTATAAGCCTCAAATACAATATAAATTAATTTAGTCTATATAAAATATTCATTTGATTAAAATTTTAAATGAAACAAAAAGAAATGCTAAATGTAAGAGAAATATGATGCTTGCTCTTTACAAAATTTTATCTGAAGATAAATTTGACATCATAAATAAATTTCAATTGTAGAAGGACACTATTAACTATTACATAAAATAAACACAAGTTTAAACCACCAAAAGAGGAGCACTGCAGTTTTTTTTTTTCAGAACGTATTATTTCTTATAGTAAGCAAAGTATATCTGTCATAAAACCTATTAGGCTAGTATAAAATCACAATAAAAAAGAAGGATGAAAAATATGTATTCCATTTTCATCATTAACTATTTTTAGAAGAAAACCATGATCATTTTCAGTTTCAGATTGTCCAACTTTATATATATTCAAGAAAGTTCTGGAAATTTTCCCCAACTCTCAAGCATTTACAATATCAATGGAACATGTCTTTTTTAATATCTGGTATGATATGGATTATGTTTAATACATGTCATTCTTTACTTCAGGCCAAGTTATAGTGCAACTGATGGCCAGAACTGGAGGTCTATCTAATTGTTCCACTGGGTGTTGCAGTAAGCATTGAGAAAAAGGATGGCAGAAAATTTAAGCTTGCATGTTGTTGTTGCATGATTCTGCATCTAGTGGTGAAGGTTTCTACTTCTTCTTCCTTCTGCCATAATCAATAATATGAAATTGAGATTATGTCTGAGTTAGATAAATACAACATTTATTGCAAAAGTGAATAATACATAATAGAACTTTGATAATGAGAAATGCACAAAGCTGAAAGACTGACTGGATTTGTAGTTGAGCAAATGAAAGGTTATAGAAATAAAATTCATAGTGTTGTCATAGAATATTCTTTTGATGTAAAATCTATAAAAGTGGAGATTTTCGTCAGAGTGACAAGGAGTTGTGTGACTTGTGAAATGCCTTCTTTGAACGTCTCCCCTTGGACTGTCTGGGGTCAAGGTTTTCATATTTGTCAATTGGCTTCCAGATGGAGATTTGTATTTTAGCAGGAAGATGTTTCACTGGTTGTTATTAACCAATGAGAACATTGTATTTAATGCAGTAGTTTTTAGTGTCTGTTGCTATATGGAATTCATGCTGATTGAAAGGTGAATGAAGAGGGATAAGGTAGGAGTAGGTGACAACATGGGCATGAAAGATTTTTAGTGACGGACAGAACTTGAGACCTATCACAAATCTCATTGTTCTACTGAGCATGAGGAGTTTTAGTTTTAGTTCAGGTTTCTAGTAGGTCTATGCTGTTGTTAGCTTAAGAGATGTTTTCTTTTTACACTTGCAATAATTTTAGCTTATTTAATGGAAGTAAGATTTAGTTATCTTATTTCTCTTGGACTTGCTATATTATTTTAGGTTTTCATTGCAAAAACAAACTTTTTGTGCAAAATTCACTAAAAACTGTAAATTACTGAACATGCACATGTTACTTGGAATTTAATATTTGTTACTTAAAGTTAATTTAATATTCTTCTGTGGATTACCCCAGTTGATGGTGCCAAAAGCACTCACTAGGTGGCACTCTTTAAGCCTATAAATAGGCAATGATATTCTCACTCACACTTCTTTTGATTTTTTTTAAATCTGGCTTTCTGATGTAGCCAGACGTAGATACGAATGCTATCAACAAGACACATTCCTTGGTCCTTCTATGACTTTGGAACTCTCTTACACATGCATATATACACACATCTATCAGACATACTTGTTACACACCCCACACACACCAACAAGCACATTCTTCTTATAATTTGTTTTAATGTTTTTTCCTCCTGTTATGATTGTCTACACATGTAATTCCTTTTGTTAATACATACATTGTCATTTGTTTTATATTTATTGTTTTGTGTTACTCATTTTTACCTGGACAAAAATTGAGTCTGACAATATTGTTTTCTGGAACCCCATAAATATTTAGCATCCTAAAGTGTTGATTCCCACAACATAATGGTGATTAATATTTACCCAAACATAGTAGTACCATGCAACATTTCTCTATAAATATTTTATTCATAAAAGAAAATACACAAATGATCAACCATATTTATTTTTGTGTAATGTGTACTCCTAACAACTGAAAAAAATATGTTGAATTCTTCCCACTCATCTTATATTGAAATGTAACATTATAACTTGATTCCACAAAATAATTTATTAATCAGATTTTCTATTAGTTTTTTTCTAGCAAATACTATAAAGTACCTTCCAATAAAGTTCATTTTAATAACATCTGATATGCTTCATTTTTAACAGATTATCTTCCAAACATTTATGTTCAATTCTGTTCTTACAGAGCAAGATTTATTTAAAAATCCAATTAATTTTTGCATAAAGTTTATTTGATATTTTTGTCTATGATATTTTTATTCATAACAACAAATATATTCCTGATAAAATGTAATTTTTTTGTGAATTTTTATTTTCATTCTAAAAGGTATTTTTAAGAAAGTTTGAATTTTAGTCTTCTTTATAATTACAAAATAAAATAGAAGTTAACATAATATTTTATATCACATGATTAATAAAAAAACATGAATTAGGAATGTTGTTATATAAAAATAATGTCATATAATTAAATTCAATAAATTTAATCAGATATTTTCAGATAATGTAAGTGGAATTGTACAAGCAATTATATTTCAAATAGGCAGTCAAATGATATATATACAGAGAGCAGGATATGTGTTAGAGAATGAATAAATAAAATCTTTAGATATTTTCAAAATGGATCAGCCATTGCAGGTCAGATGATTAAACATGAAAGAAACTTCCAAGATTGTTTCTTATGATTAAACATGAAAGAAACTGTAGTGGACCTCCTGGAAGGGGGGGTGATATAACATGGTCTGTGTGGCCGAATAAGGTATAGATATCACAGAGAAGCCCACTAACATTTTAAAAAAATAAAGATGTGAAATCTGACAGATGAAATAAAAAGGGAAACCAGAATGAGGATATTTACAAAATTATGCAAAATTTATTTACATAATATATAAATAAATATATATTTACATAATATATAAATAAATATATATTTACATAATATATAAATAAATATATATTTACATAATATATAAATAAATACAAATGTGTTTGGATTAAAGGAACATAAACAGACACTGAATCAAATAATGGAGGCAGAATTATATAAATTGAGGAATACTGACCGGTTAGAAAATCTAGATGATATAACTGTGACTACATGTTAAAAGTAGGGTCTATAAAGGTTAAATTGGCATGTAAGTTCACAGTTTGGAAGTTCAGTTCAAATGTCTGGCAAAAGTGTTGAAAAATTGCTGGTTAAGTCCAATGATGAACCTTGCATAGTATTTAACCAAAGTGTACAGAATAGGTTGGTTGAAGTCTTGATGATATGCATGCTGCAATTTCCTAAACCAGGTGAGTTAGGTTGACAGAAAAGCCGGAAGCAGGGACCTTGTGTAGCCGGAAGTTCAGGGCTGTTGTAAGCAGGTCCATTAATGCCTATCAACTAGGTGAGTTAGGTTGTGATAGAAATAAAGGAAGTAGGGATCATTGTGTAGACAGAAGTTATAAAGCCCATGAATGCTGGACGATAAGGGTCCATAGTAACCGGTAGTAAGGGTCCATGGTAACTGGAAGTAGTAAAAGCTAGGAATGCCAGAAGTAACATGCCAGAAAATAAGGGTCCATGTTAGTAACATTCTGTGGTAGCCAGAAGTAGTCTAGGTCAGGATTGCTGAAAGTAAGGATCTGAGATAGCTGGAAATAGCAAGGCCAAGAATGCTGGAAGTAAAAACCGTGGTAGCCAGAAATAATAATGGCTAAAAATGCTGGAAGATAAAGGTCCATGGTAGCTGGAAGCAAGGATCCATCGTAGCCAGAAGTAGTAAAGGCTAGGAATGCTGGAAATAAGATGCTAGATGATAAAAGTCCATGGTAGCTGGAAGCAAGGTTCTATGGTAGCCGGAAGTAGTTTACGTCAGGATTCTCAAAAGTAAAGGATCTGAGATAGTCAGAAGTATTAAAGCTAAGAGTAAGAGTTCATGGCAGCTGGAAGTAATAAAATCCTGGAATGCCAGAAAGTAATTGTCCATAGTAGCTAGAAGTAAGGGTTCATGGTAGCTGGAAATTTCTGTGGTAGCAAAAAGTAAGGATCCAAGATAGCCAGAAGTATTAAGGCCAAGAGTAAGGGTCCATGGTAGCTGGAAAGTAATAAAAGTCAGGAATGCCGGAAGATAATGGTCTTTGGTAGCTAGAAGCAATGAAGGTCAGGAATGCCGGAAGATAAGGGTCCATGGTGGCTGGAAGTATTAAAGGTCAGGAATGCCAGAAGATAAGGGTCTGCGGTACATGGAAGTAATAGAGGTCAGGAATACTGGAAGATAATGGTCCGTGGTAGCTGGAAGCAATGAAGGTCAGGAATGCCGGAAGATAAGTGTCCACGGTAGCTGGAAGTAATAAAGGTCAGAAATGCCGGAAGATAAGGGTCCGTGTTAGCTGGAAGTAATTAAGGTCAGGAATGCCAGAAGATAAGGGTCTGCGGTAGCTGGAAGTAATAGAGGTCAGGAATGCCGGAAGATAAGGGTCCGTGAAAGCTGGAAGTAATGAAGGTCAGGAATGCCGGATGATAAGGGTCCACGGTAGCTGGAAGCAATAAAGGTCAGGAATGCCGGAAGATAAGCCTCCACGTGAGGTGGAAGTAATAAAGGTCAGAAATGCCGGAAGATAAGGGTCCGTGAAAGCTGGAAGTAATAAAGGTCAGGAATGCCGGATGGTAAGGGTCCGTGAAAGCTGGAAGCAATGAAGGTCAGGAATGCTGGAAGATAAGGGTCCGTGAAAGCTGGAAGTAATAAAGGTCAGGAATGCCAGAAGATAAGGGTCCATGAAAGCTGGAAGCAATGAAGGTCAGGAATGCCGGAAGATAAGGGTCCATGGTAGCTGGAAGTAATAAAGGTCAGGAATGCCAGAAGATAAGGGTCCATGAAAGCTGGAAGTAATAAAGGTCAGGAATGCCGGAAGATAAGGGTCCGTGGTAGCTGGAAGTAATAAAGGTCTGGAATGCCGGAAGATAAGGGTCCGTGAAAGCTGGAAGTAATAAAGGTCAGGAATGCCGGATGATAAGAGTCCGTGGTAGCTGGAAGCAATGAAGGTCAGGAATGCCGGAAGATAAGGGACACGGTAGCTGGAAGTAGTAAAGGTCAGGAATGCCAGAAGATAAGGGTCCACAGTAGCTGGAAGTAATAAAGGTCTGGAATGCCGGAAGATAAGGGTCCGTGAAAGCTGGAAGTAATAAAGGTCAGGAATGCCGGAAGATAAGAGTCCGTGGTAGTTGGAAGACATGAAGGTCAGGAATGCCGGAAGGTAAGTGTTCGTGGTAGCTGGAAGTAATAAAGGTCAGCAATGCCGGATGATAAGGGTCCATGGTAGCTGGAAGCAATGAAGGTCAGGAATGCCGGAAGATAAGGGTCTGCGGTAGCTGGAAGTAATAAAAGTCAGGAATGCCGGATGCTAAGGGTCCGTGGTAGCTGGAAGCAAGGAGAGTCAGGAATGCCGGAAGATAAGGGTCCGCGGTAGCTGGAAGTAATAAAGGTCAGGTATGCCGGAAGATAAGGGTCCGTGAAAGCTGGAAGCAATGAAGGTCAGGAATGCCGGAAGATAAGTGTCCGCGGCAGCTGGAAGTAATAAAGGTCAGGAATGCCAGAAGATAAGGGTCCGTGAAAGCTGGAAGTAATAAAGTTCAGGAATGCCGGATGATAAGGGTCCATGGTAGCTGGAAGCAATGAAGGTCAGGAATGCCGGAAGATAAGGGTCCGTGGTAACTGGAAGTAATAAAGGTCAGGAATGCCGGAAGATAAGCGTCTGTGGTAGCTGGAAGCAATGAAGGTCAGGAATGCCGGAAGATAAGGGTCCGTGGTAACTGGAAGTAATAAACGTCAGGAATGCCGGAAGATAAGGGTCTGTGGTAGCTGGAAGCAATGAAGGTCAGGAATGCCGGAAGATAAGTGTCCGTGGTAGCTGGAAGTAATGAAGGTCAGGAATGCCAGAAGATAAGGGTCCATGGTAACTGGAAGTAATAAAAGGCTAGAGTACTGGAAGATAAGCGTGGATATGAAAGCCCAGCTAATGTCCATTTGGCATAACAAAAATAAATGGGCACATAACTCAATACATAACCAGTCCAACCTAAGTAATATTTAAAGAAAAATGAATTTATTTGTGAATGGGTATAAATAGTATAAAAATGTTCACAAAAAATATTCAGACTAAGTTTGTAATGCTGAAATAAGTTTAAAAAGACATTAGTTTTATTATGAATCTAAATGAAGTTGCTATGTTAAATTGAATGGAGTGAAGCAACAGAATGATGAAAAGGTCAAGCTCATGAAGATATATAACGTCTGCCCATGATCACACAGAGTAGCAAATGGGCTACAATAAAACTTCCATGATTGATTCTTGTGATTAAACATGAAAGAAACTTGAAAGATTGTTTCTTAGGACTCAACATAAAAGAAACTTCCTAGATTATTTATTGTGATTAAACATGAAATAAACTTCCAAGATTGTTTCTTTTCTTGTACTAACAAATCATAGAATATATTTTAAGAAAAATGAAATGGTAGAATTTTTATCTACCATTTCACTTTTGAAGCCATGAAGTTTTAGAACATGAAGCTGACATGACAGTAGTTATCAGAGTATTGGTGGTGCCAGAAACCATGGAGAAATCACAACAAAAATTTTGAGTTACTGGAGATTAGGAAGTGGTTCAGAGTGTTCATCATTGCTGAAATCCATGAAGAACATTGTTAAATGTTTGAGAAAACTTATTGTCAGTTAATCTCCAATTTAAGCTACTAATTTCTATTGATTTGAACTGAGTGAAACAGATTTATATGAATAAACTGAAACTGATAGAAATAATGATGAACGGAGACAGAAACAGACTGAAAAAAGTTAAATATGAACAGACTGAAACTGATGATTTAAATCTGGATGAGAATCTTAAATATATAAGTATTTAAGACAACTTAAAAAATTCTTCAAACTCTTTAAAGACAAGAATATATGAACATAAAAGATAATTGAAATTAAACAACAAATTAAATGCATTGGTATGACATTTAAACCTTAATGATCATAATTTTGATTTGGAATCTGCTATTTTATTAAAATGCTGTTTTATTTTGTCCCATAATCCAGGAGTGTCAAACTGGTGGTCTGTGGGCCACATGCGACCCTTTTTATATATCTTGGCGGCCTTCACATAGGTCTCTATAGCCGTGGTACATCGAGAATTTTTTCTATGTTGGTAATGCAAATTGTTAAAAACAGTGAGATTTTTTTTCAATTGGTATGATTAGATTGTTTATTCTCTCTCATTGCTTTTTTTGTTTTTGAATGTCAACGACTATTTTTAACTTCCGGTTAATCAAATGACCATTCTTGACAACTAAATAAGAACAAATGTAAAGAGAAAACATTCATAATTTTGTAATATTTTGCCTTAGGAATGTCGAATACTACTCCATCTCTAAAAAGAGAAAACTATCTGAAGAAGGATGTGTGTTTCAAGAAAAGTAGGAATCATAGTAATTTTGTACCACTGTTAATGGAAAAGCTAAACTGTTTGATTTGCAACCACTGCATTGCGACGCTAAAAGAATGTGAAAAGACATTATGAAACAAACCATCGATCTTATGATAAATAAGAAGGAGATGAGCATGTTTCAAAAGTGAAGAAATTCAAGGTTAAGTTAACAGAGTTGCTTTACAAAAATTCAGAAAGGCAAAGTTAGTTCTGTTACTGCAAGCTTTGAACTCTGCAAAATGATCGCCATCAGTGGAAAATCTTACAGTGAAGGAGATTTCATAAAGCGATGTCTTGTAAAAACAGCTGAAATTGTATGTCCAGAGAAGTCGCACTTATTTCAAGATATTTCATTAAGCAGGAACATTGTTGCTGAATGGATTGATGAAATGACAGGTGATTTGAGTCGACAGTTGAAGACTTTATCATCAAGTTTTGAACAGTTTTCTATTGCTCTGGATGAGACTGTTGGCATAGCTGGAATAGCACAGCTCGCCGTTTTCATCAGGGCTTGTGACAATGAATTTTGAATTTATGAAGAACTAATTGAACTGGTCCCAATTCATGATACTACAACAAGCCAGGACATTTTTGAGAAAGTTGAACAATTTCTCCATGAGTATGGCCTTGATTTGAGTAAACTTGTGTGTTTATCTACTGATGGTGCTACCAATATGGTTAGGAGATATAATGGTGTTGCTGCCAAGTTAGGTACAAAAATAGAAAACATATATCCAGATCCAACATTCATTAACAGAACTTATGTTCCAAGATTTTAAAATTAGATCATGCGTTGAGTTTTATCACAAAAATAGTGAATTATATCAGAGGGTCATGCTCTGCATCATCATCAGTTTAGCAAGTTCAGAATCTTTCATGTCACAAGGTACTGAAAATATTTTTTTATTGCGACATGAAATTATTATGTTTTTTGGAGATGAAGGGTCAAAGCATAGATGAATTGAAAGATGAAAGCTGGCTCTAGTTTATTTTAGTGGATATTACTACCCGATTAATTGACCTTAATTTGAAATTACAAGGTAAAAATAAGCTCATCACTCAGTTATATAATGATATCAAGTGTTTCACTACAAAATTACCTTTATTGAAGTCCCAAGTTTATTTTCCTATGTGCAAGAAATTGAAAAAACTACCAATATTGTCTGCATTTATCTTTGCTAAGTACGGCAGTTACTTGGAATTGCTATCAAAGGAACTTCAGCAAAGATTTTGTGATTTTTCGTCTTGTAAAGATCAGTTTGCATTATTCTCAGCACAATTCACTTTTGATGTTGTTCAGGCAAAGAAAAGTCCAGATGGAACTACTGGAAATGCAGACTGACTCATCACTCAAGGGAAAGTACCTAGAAGTAGGGGTACCTGGATTTTTTCATACCTTCCTCAGACATTTAAGAACTTCAGAAAGTTTGCCACAAAGATTATGGCAATATTTGGTTCTACATATATCTGTGAGAAGTTATTTTCATTTATGAAGGCTACAAAAATGTCTCACAGAACCAAATTAACTGATGAACATTTGTCATCTTTGATCAAAGTGGGATCTACACAGACATTCCAACTTGATATTTTAAGAATAGTTTGTCTAAAGCAATGTCAATCATCAAGACAATGTAAAAATGATTGAATTGTACTACCTTGTATTGTAAGTATTTTGTATTTAAAATTTAGTTACCACTAGCTGTGATTAATGTAAGACTGTAAGCAGGTGTGGCCCTTGAGGCTGCAGATATGGCTGATGCGGCCCTCTATATGCCCTGATTTTTACATGCCTGTCATAATCAACAGATCCTCTGCATTTAATATATAACCAGGCTTTTCCAGTCAACCACATGGTCTTACTTAATTGATGTTGCAACAGTGTGGGATATGAAAAACATTAAGACAAATTAACAAATAAAGAAAGACTTGAAATTTAATTTAAAAAACAATATATTTAAAAAGAAAAAATGAAATTCAGCATTTCTTTGATCAACATAGATCATGTTCTACCTTGCCAATGAAGATATGGTTGAAATAAAATCTATTTTTCTACTGAAACTGATAAAAAGTCAGACATGAACATACTGAAATAGAGAGAAAGTTGAACAGAGAGAGATATGAACAAACAAAAAGAAAAGATAGATGCTAATAGATATTAAGAGTCTGAAATGGACATCTACTTTAGATAGATAGATAGATATGAACAGACCAAGATAGATAATTACAAACAGAATGCGATGAACAGATTGAGATAGATAGTCACAAACTGAATGAGATAGATAGATAGATATGAACAGAGTGGGATTAGATAAATACATAAATAGATAGATACATAGATGTGTGTGACATAAGATAGAGATGCAATTAGATATACTGAGTGCAACAAACTGATAGGCAGATATGAACACACACACACACACACACTTATATATTTATATATACAGTGAAAGAGAGAGAGAGAGAAATGAACAAACTGACATAGAGAGGGACAAATATATTGAAATTGAGACAAACAAGTAGATATGAACATACTGATTTAATGTGATGAGAAGACTGTGATAGCTACGGATGAAAATTAATTATCTGCACTTACATATAAAGTGTCATAGGACAACCCTGCACTAGCAGCAAAATAAAGCCATCAAAAGCATTCACTTCCTAGCAGAAAAACTAGATAAAAGTCTTCCCTCATTTCTCATGGCTTGGCAGGTAATGGCTCAACATAGCGCTATCATTGTGAATAAGAAGCTTTTCATTCCTTTCTAAGTAAATATGTTACTCACCCCAGACAATGCCAGAATAGACTTTGCACTCAGTGCGAAGTCTCAGAAAATCTAGGTGTATTGGCAGATTAACCTAGGATATGACCTCCTGGTCACAAATTCATGCCTCATAGGATATCAGGTAAACATATAGTAAGCCTAATTATGCCTAAGATGTGCATACTTCAAAAAAACCCTCTGACAAGCAGATAAATAACCACCTAACCAAAAGGGAATGAGTACAATATCTTACATCAACATGAAAATGTAGGGTTTATATTTGGAAAGATATCCAGGGCAACAAACATCCACTGGCCAACATTGATTGACAAAGTTGAATAAAATGCAATGTTAGCTATAATAGATTTAGTTTTGTATTTTTATTTGTAATGTATTATGATAACATTACATAAGCAATTATCTTTGTTCATTTTTCCCAGAATGGGAAACACACATGGCATCATGTACAACTTAGTCTTTAGTACTTTCTAAAAACATTTTAATTTATATTTCTATATTTTATATGAATGTATTGTATATTTAACATGATCCTCTTGTTCTTTAATATTGTTCTATTTCAGTGTTAGTTCAGCCAACCAATTTTAGTAGTACTTTTTTTAAAGCATTTCACCCCAAGCAAGCTGATAAGCTAATAAATGACAAGGTGTTACTGAGTGTGGAAGAAATTGAAAACATTAATTAAGAGAAAGGACAATAGAAGAACAGATTCAAGAAGACAGAAGATATTAAAGTTAGGATGCTTGTCTTCATTAGTAGTTGCATAAATTAACTTCTTTGCACTGTTTTTACTCAAATTAAGGAGTGACCAAAACTGGCAACTGCTAGTCAAAATATTCCCATAAAAATAAATCATTTATTGGAATTACAAGATTTTCTTTTAATTAAGACAGAATATATTGTTTGACATTACATATAAACTCTAGAAGGTCATAGTTGACAGGAAAGCAAGAAGCCAGAACAGAGTTCCACAGGTAAGAAGTGAGAGAAAAGAAACTATTAAAATAGAACTTACAGTTACATCTAGTAATTTTATTTTTACTAAAAAGTCAGTGCTAATCTAGTCATACACTTAAATTCATGAAGTCACGACACTAAAGGAAAAAGCTAATCAGAACAATTGCCATGAAAATATTTATAGAAAAAGTACAGGGAAGCTCTACTATGACAGTGAGAAAATGATTGTAACTGAGATATCAGATCAAGTCTGATAACATTTTATCAAGAAACTATAGATACATAGCAGAGACTCCAGGACAGATGTGGCAACAATATTTAATGCACAGATGAATGGTAGACTTATAAAGGAGAAAGACAGTTTCTAGTGAGAAAAATTGTTTAACATGATACAGTTGTAACGTGAGTGCTTGGAAGAAAGATTTATTCTCCCATTTACGTTTCTCTTATTATGGGCATTGTCATATTCATGATATAACAACATTGTAGTTCATGGGCGGGACAGAATGGAATAGATAAAAGGAAAATGTATGACAAGTATGCTTTGTTCTCAGAGAGACTTTTATATGCTACGACATACACAAATCCATATATATACATATATACGCATGTCCCAAGTGGAGAACTATATATCACATATGTCTACATAGCAAATCAAAGTATAAGGAAGAACAGAGGGAAAGGCCTTAGATATAATTTGAAGATATTCGTGACCTGGAAAAGTCTCCAGGTTTAAACAGGCCAGATTCAACTATGTCCCAAAGGGAAACAGCATTATGTAAGCTGGGAAGGTAGATCTGATTGCTATTCATGAAGTGAAAATTTATTCCCACTTTAGATCACTGTATGGAGTGATATCACAAAACAGTCATCATGTGACCACAGGACTTATCTTTCACCAAAGGGAAATACGCGCCTTCTGTATTTCTACAGAGTGAACCAATCTTCCCAGAAGCAGATTTATCAATTGATTTGATAACGTTTTTCTTGAACACAATATTTCTTTTCCATTACCAATCCTTAGAAGGATGAGCCCAATATTGTTGAATTCCTACAGTGGTGACAGTTGACATGATATAGAATCCAAAAGTATCTCTACATCCTTGTGGGTGATGAATTATTTACCACCCTTCAACGCCTTGCCAACAAACTCAACATTGCAAGCCTTTCACTGCTCTATCGATATTTCCATGGAAAGTGTTCAGACAAACTACATTCCTTAGTTCCACAATTCTAACCTTCACGTCTAAGACCTGCCATGCCATGGACATTGTACTGAACGATCCTCATTGCTTTCCTCATCCACTGCTGAGATGTAAGTTTCACTCAAACAGCTTATTTCCATGAACAGCCACCAAGAGGATGCCTCACCATCACTAGAAAATTCCTGATAGAATTCAAAAGTATCTCCACGGTTTTGTGGATGATGAATTATTTTCAACCCTGCAACCTCTTTCTCACAGATAAATCATTGCTAGACACTCTCTCACTATTTTCATGGAAAGTGTTCAGACAAACTACATTCCTTAGTTCCACCAATTCTAACCTTCACGTCTAAGACCTGCCATGCCATGGACATTGTACTGAACGATCCTCATTGCTTTCCTCATCCACTGCTGAGATGTAAGTTTCACTCAAACAGCTTATTTCCATAAACTGCCACTAAGAGGATGCTTCACCATCACTAGAAAATTCCTGATAGAATTCAAAAAGTATTCCACGGCTTTGTGGATGATGAATTATTTTCAACCCTGCAACCCCTTTCTCACAGATAAATCATTGCTAGACACTCTCTCACTATTTTCATGGAAAGTGTTCAGACAAACTACATTCCTTAGTTCCACCAATTCTAACCTTCACGTCTAAGACCTGCCATGCCATGGACATTGTACTGAACGATCCTCATTGCTTTCCTCATCCACTGCTGAGATGTAAGTTTCACTCAAACAGCTTATTTCCATAAACTGCCACTAAGAGGATGCTTCACCATCACTAGAAAATTCCTGATAGAATTCAAAAGTATCTCCACGGCTTTGTGGATGATGAATTATTTTCAACCCTGCAACCCCTTTCTCACAGATAAATCATTGCTAGACACTCTCTCACTATTTTCATGGAAAGTGTTCAGACAAACTACATTCCTTAGTTCCACCAATTCTAACCTTCACGTCTAAGACCTGCCATGCCATGGACATTGTACTGAACGATCCTCATTGCCTTCCTCATCCACTGCTGAGATGTAAGTTTCACTCAAACAGCTTATTTCCATGAACTGCCACTAAGAGGATGCTTCAACATCACTAGAAAATTCCTGATAGAATTCAAAAGTATCTCCACGGTTTTGTGGATGATGAATTATTTTCAACCCTGCAACCCCTTTCTCACAGATAAATCATTGCTAGACACTCTCTCACAATTTTCATGGAAAGTGTTCAGACAAACTACATTCCTTAGTTCCACCAATTCTAACCTTCACGTCTAAGACCTGCCATGCCATGGACATTGTACTGAACGATCCTCATTGCCTTCCTCATCCACTGCTGAGATGTAAATTTCACTCAAACAGCTTATTTCCATGAACAGCCACCAAGAGGATGCTTCACCATCACTAGAAAATTCCTGATAGAATTCAAAAGTATCTCCACGGTTTTGTGGATGATGAATTATTTTCAACCCTGCAACCCCTTTCTCACAGATAAATCATTGCTAGACACTCTCTCACTATTTTCATGGAAAGTGTTCAGACAAACTACATTCCTTAGTTCCACCAATTCTAAGTAAGACCTGCCATGCCATGGACATTGTACTGAACGATCCTCATTGCTTTCCTCATCCACTGCTGAGATGTAAGTTTCACTCAAACAGCTTATTTCCATAAACTGCCACTAAGAGGATGCTTCACCATCACTAGAAAATTCCTGATAGAATCAAAAAAGTATCTCCACGGCTTTGTGGATGATGAATTATTTTCAAGCAACTCACAGATAAATCATTGCTAGACATCACTATTTTCATGGAAAGTGTTCAGACAACATACATTCCTTAGTTCCACCAATTCTAACCTTCACGTCTAAGACCTGCCTGCCATGGACATTGTACTGAACGATCCTCATTGCTTTCCTCATCCACTGCTGAGATGTAAGTTTCACTCAAACAGCTTATTTCCATAAACTGCCACTAAGAGGATTTCCATCACTAGAAAATTCCTGATAGAATTCAAAAGTATCTCCACGGTTTTGTGGATGATGAATTATTTTCAACCCTGCACCCCTTTCTCACAGATAAATCATTGCTAGAAAATTCTCACTATTTTGATGGAAAGTGTTCAGACAAACTACATTCCTTAGTTCCACCAATTCTAACCTTCACGTCTAAGACCTGCCATGCCATGGACATTGTACTGAACGATCCTCATTGCCTTCCTCATCCATGCTGAATTAAGTTTTTCAAACAGCTTACATGAACTGCCACTAAGAGGATGCTTCAACATCACTAGAAAATTCCTGATAGAATTAAAAGTATCTCCACGGTTTTGTGGATGATGAATTATTTTCAACCCTGCAACCCCTTTCTCACAGATAAATCATTTAGACACTCTCTCACTATTTTCATGGAAAGTGTTCAGACAAACTTCATTCCTTAGTTCCACCAATTCTAACCTTCACGTCTAAGACCTGCCATGCCATGGACATTGTACTGAACGATCCTCATTGCTTTCCTCATCCACTGCTGAGATGTAAGTTTCACTCAAACAGCTTATTTCCATGAACAGCCACCAAGAGGATGCTTCACCATCACTAGAAAATTCCTGAAAGCCTCCACGTTTTTGTGGATGATGAATTATTTTCAACCCCTGCAACCCTTTCTCACAGATAAAATTCTCTCACTATTTTCATGGAAAGTGTTCAGACAAACTTCATTCCTTAGTTCCACAATTCTCCACGGTTTTGCCATGGATTGTACTGAACGATTCATTTTTCTCAACCTGAGATGTAAACTCAAACAGCTTATTTCCATGAACAGCCACCAAGAGGATGATAAAATTTGATAGAACAAAAGTATCTCCACGGTTTTTTGATGAATTATTTTCAAAAGTTTTCACAGATAAAAACTAGACACTCTCTCACTATTTTCATGGAAAGTGTTCAGACAAACCAATTCCTTAGTTCCACCAATTCTAACCTTCACGTCTAAGACCTGCCATGCCATGGACATTGTACTGAACGATCCTCATTGCCTTCCTCATCCACTGCTGAGATGTAAATTTCACTCAAACAGCTTATTTCCATGAACAGCCACCAAGAGGATGCTTCACCATCACTAGAAAATTCCTGAAAGAATTCAAAAGTATCTCCACGGCTTTGTGGATGATGAATTATTTTCAACCCTGCAACCCCTTTCTCACAGATAAATCATTGCTAGACACTCTCTCACTATTTTCATGGAAAGTGTTCAGACAAACTTCATTCCTTAGTTCCACCAATTCTAACCTTCACGTCTAAGACCTGCCATGCCATGGACATTGTACTGAACGATCCTCATTGCTTTCCTCATCCACTGCTGAGATGTAAGTTTCACTCAAACAGCTTATTTCCATGAACAGCCACCAAGAGGATGCCTCACCATCACTAGAAAATTCCTGATAGAATTCAAAAGTATCTCCACGGTTTTGTGGATGATGAATTATTTTCAACCCTGCAACCCCTTTCTCACAGATAAATCATTGCTAGACACTCTCTCACTATTTTCATGGAAAGTGTTCAGACAAACTTCATTCATTACTGAACCTTAGTTCCACCAATTCTAACCTTCACGTCTAAGACCTGCCATGCCATGGACATTGTACTGAACGATCCTCATTGCCTTCCTCATCCACTGCTGAGATGTAAGTTTCACTCAAACACCTTATTTCCATGAACTGCCACCAAGAGGGTGCTTCCTTTATCATTCGAATCTTAACCTGTTCAAGTCTAGAGTTAATCATTATCTTCACACATATTCCACATAAACTGTGCCTCTTACACTGTAATTCTCTACCCTGAATGGTTCTTGGGATTTCTACTGTGTGAACTGGGTATTGTAAAAAAAAAGACAGTTGAAGAAGGCTAGAGTTTACAATGGCCAAAAGATTGTGAATATATTAATGCTGGTCTGAATACTAAAGAATATAAGAATAATTATTTATTCGTATGTTTGTACAAAATGTGGCACAAGGCCAAAAAGGGGGTTGGAGAAGGACGGTCTTCTTCTGTCTTAATTCTAAATTTAGCTAGTCACAGACACGGATCTAAACATACCAACAATATTCCTATCACCAAAACAACACATTCATTCCTACCTTTCTTACTACGTCCACCATAATACCTCAAATTCTCTATGAAATCCTAAGTAGTCCCCATATGTACATTTCAAAGTCTGTGGGGGGGGGACAACAATTTAAAAAACCCCAATGATTATTTACAATGTGAATTAATACTATTTACATAAAAGAAAACAAAATAGGGTTAGTAATAAAAAAAAACACAATCCCTAAATGTGGCAGAAACATCAGTTAACTGGACGAAATAATTGCGGGATTATAACATTATAAAAACAAAAAAAAAAAAAAAAGAAAAAAAACACGCACTCATTTAGACACAATAACAAATACGAAAACACACACACGAAACGAAAGTCATCCCGCAACAACCAGAGAACTGACATCACTGACCACCTAACGAGGGAGGGGATGAGGAATTAAACAAAAGAAAAATAGGGACAGAAATAAAAGGGGCCAATGAGCATGCATACCCTAGATAAGTTAACGGTAAAACGGGAAACTAAAGATTCAAAATAATAAACCTAAACTAGCCTAATATCGGGGCGGGTTGCCTCTGTTCAACCCTGGTAGGACAAAATCCTGTACGTAACCGACATGCAAGTGCCGCTCCAGGTCAGCCCCTTTCACTTTACCCACCTTTTGCCGAATTCTGATGAAGAGAGTCGCCGCCTTTCCGTTCTAATCTTGACTTTAAGCTGATGCCTAAAGTACAAGATCAGTTGGGAAGAGGTGAACTTCTCACCTCCATAGAATCCCTTCAGATGTGTCAACCAAATCACGACTCTCATAACTCCTAGCAAGCAGTGGAACACATAAAGTTCAGCCTTCGTCAACGGCGGTGCCACATTGTTACAAACAGAAGAGGCCTCAAGGACAAAGAACTTTCCCTGCAACATGCGAACCATGAGGCCTTCAACAAACTTACACAATGTAGCTACCAACTTGCAATGAAAGAAGACGTGACCTAGAGTCTCGACTTCCCCACTACAACGTCGGCAGTTTGGATATTTCTCCAAGCCCGCTGCGCAAAGCTTTTTGGCGACCCAGAGGGCCCCACGCATCACCAGCCAGGTGAGGGATGCTTTATCGTTATTGAGACATTTCAACCCGGGGGCCCAAGGCCAGATCGAGCGAGCCTCCTGCTTCGTAAGACCGAGCTCGTTAATCAGATCATCATGAACGCCCCCTCCTAACTAACACTTGATATAATGCCCTACGAGACAACGCCTGGACGTTGGAGAGGCCATCCGTAAGAGGCGTTTCAGAGCAAGACGACATTCACGATAGAAGGAGCATTCGGCTCGGGGTAAACGGCGGGCCTCCTCTTCGCACGAGTGCACACTTCTCAAGGATGGGAAATTTCTACGGGCGTCTTCCTTCCAGAAGGCGCCCTTCTCATCTGGTTCGCAACACAAACGATCTAGGAACCCGATAGGAAGCATATAGAGACGGATCTCAATACTAGGCATACCTAGACCGCCTTCAGATGGATGAAGGCAACAGATCTCACGAGAGACTCTGGCAGCCCTGCCTCCCCACAAGAAGGAGAACAAGAGCTTCACTAACGCCAGCAAAGTATCAAACGGAAGTGGAAGTACAGAGTCGGTAAAGGAGAATCGGGCAGATATGTGAAACACATACCTCCGCCCTCTCCTTTAAGGAAAGATTCCTCCGAGACCACAAATTAATTGCGATCTCGGCCTTCCCTTGTACCTCCGACCAATTCATTCCCAACTGGATATCTGGACCGAACCAGACGCCGAGAATCTTGACCCCTCCATCTGTCCAGTGGAAAGGTCCGGGAAGAGAAACTCCCTTCCACGCACCCAACTGCAAGCCAACAGACTTATCGCGGTTGATCTTGGCCCCTGTCACCATCTCATAACCACTGATTTCTTTGCTGACTTCGTTAATCTCGGCTCTGCTCGACACAAGAACCGAAACGTCGTCAGCATAGGCAGAATACCTGGCCGAGGTGGTAGCACCAGGTAGGGAAATTCTGCGCAGGACCGGATTCGCCTTTAACTTGCGAAGGAAAGGTTCCAACGCAAGAACGTAAAGCATAGGCGAAAGCGGATAACCCTGACGAATAGATCGAGACAATACGAAAGGTTCCGATCTTACCCCGTCCACTTCCACCAGCGCACCGGGAGTCGCATACAAGACGGATCCAGGAGCGAAAGTCTGGCCCGAAACCGGCACCCGAAAGGACAGCCTCCTGGAATCGATGGTCAATCCTATCAAAGGCCTTGGACTGATCCAAACTGATCAGCGCGGCTTCACTGTCGACTTTCTCTATGACCAAGCGGACCATATGAAGGTTGTCCTGCCCTTCACAGCACTGTTAGCTGAGAAAAGATCTTTGCCAAAATCTATAACTCTGTATTTAACATAGTTAAAGGGCGAAAATTACCTATCCCATCCCCACCGTTTTTGTCCTTACGCAGCAACTTGATCACACCCCTGGTGAAGCGATGAGGTATAGACCCCTGCTTCAGCCAGTTGTTGAAAATCAGTTCCAGCAAAGGAACAAAAACGGGCGACTGCCTCAAGTAGACTTCGTAGGGAAGACCATCTAATCCCGGAGATTTATCCAGGCCAACCTGTTTCAGCGCTTCCCAGATTTCCGACTCTGTGATGGGACCCTCACACCTAGCCGCTTCAGCTGCCTCAAGGCAGGGAAAGTCGGCTAAATAGGCGTCGAATAATAATATGAGAATAACATATAGCAATATATAATATAGTAACAATCTAATAATATGTAAATATAATTTAAATGCATCATACATGTAATAAGTCAAATTTAATAAATAAGTTTAAATATAAGTTAATATGAAATAATATATATATTATGTAAATCCTAATAATATAATATTAAGTAAAAGTTCTAGTAATTATTGTAAAAAAAGATACTTAAAGAAGGCTAGACAGTAGGAGTATTAAGAGGAGTGTAAAAAAATGAATCCCTGATTCTTAGCTTAGTGTTATCTACACTTAAATTTTCTATTTTGAAATGGTGTGTCTTATTAAACATGATTGATATCTGCATATATTTTATACTTTTGTTAAATTAATGTAAATTTTTGTTTTTTAATTGAAAATGTAGCTCTCCCTACTTTAAAAAATGTATGTTTGTTCTTTAATAGTGAAGAATCATTTTATAAAAATATGAAAATAGTGTATTTCATCGAACAATCGCTTGTTAAAAATATTTTCATATAATAAAAAAATATATATCCGTTTATAATATTTTTGTAAAAATAGTTTGTTTGCAATAGATATCAATGGCGTATAGTTTCAAACTTGACATTTTTAAAGATGTAAGGGCAGATAACTCCCTAAAAGTCAGGGATCAATTTTACTGTACACACTGTGTCAATATTACTAACGGGAATGCCCGCTCCCTTCGAAATCAAAAAAAAAAAAAAGCATTTTTCGATTTTGACAAATATCTTACTTTTAGGAAGCACTAATCTACAACAATTATCTCCATAAATTTGTTCCTATTGTTTTACGAGTGGACCAATCTATTTAAGTAGTACCTAAATATGGACACACACACACATACATTTAAATGAGCATTCCATTAAAAAAAACAAGTAGGTATACAGTGTGTGGAGGGGTGCGCGTGCGATAGTAAGTATGCAAATCAATATGCATATCATTTTTTTGGCTTCTAGAATAATTTTCTTTTAAAGTATAAAAAAAAAAGAAAAAAGTTTACTTCCATTTCCAAAAACGTTTTTAAAACGAATGTCACAAACCAAAATTTTATGAATAAAATTACTTTTCGTAAATTTATATGAAAATCCTGGAAAACTAAACGAGAAAAATTAAAATAAAATACTTTTTTTTGCATTTTTTGTTTCAATTTCATGATTTATTTATTTTCCTTGTCACTGCAATGCACAATAAAATTAGTTAGAGTGACAGTAGTCCCCAGGCAGACCAACAAACACACACAGAGCATTAAAGAAAAGTGCAGCAGTGCTTATTTTACTTAGGGTCCAATGATAAAAACTGTCCCTTAAGCACTTTGTCCTAAATAAAACGTCACCCTGAGAGTAAAAGATCAAACAAAAAACAAATAATACTCGGGATGCTGCCTTTCATTGTTTTCTGCTCTAATGTCCTAAGGAGAGCAGCGAACGGGTAATTTTCTGGGCAACATAATCTTATGGAGGATCCAACTGGTATATATATCATTAGTGATTCGAATATGCATTTAAAGGAAAGAAGTTTTTTTTTTGTTTACATATTTCTACGTTTTAACCTAAACGCAGAAATATTAAAAAAAAAAAAAACAGTAGAAAATAATGGAGAGGTCACTCCAGTCCAGTATCTCACTATTCAAAGGTCTGAATTTTGACCAGGGCGCTACCTTTTTTTAAACGAAATGTATGCCTACTCTAAACTAAAATAATGAAAATTAAAATATAAGTATTTATTTAGTTGCATAAAAATTCTTCCAGTTTCAATTATTATATTATTCTGTATTTTTTTTTAGTAATGATAATTATTACTTTTTAATTTTAACACTACACAGCAATTAAAATTTAAAAACTCATTGTCAGCAAAATTAGACTCCACTCCATTATTAGTCCATATCATATCTTTTCATTTTTTTTTCTGAAGCATAAAACTATTATTAGAAACATCACTACAGACGTAGCTTGTAGCAAGATAAATTAAGACTTTTTGAAGGTGAAAGTATCCGGTAATTTTAACATTACGCAATAACGCAGATACTATGAAAGAAAATATAGACTAAGTGTTAGTTGCGTATGACAAGTATGCAGAATGTTGTTATACATCTCTGATGGACAAAATTTCTGTAAAAATACATTTATTTATGCTAATTAATAATTGTTATAATACGAATATATATAATAGGGGAAGTAAAAAAAAATAGAGTTAATTAACTACGTATATCTTAATAATAATGACATTTAAAAAATGTTGACCTCGAAATATTGAAAAGAGGTGAGGGGCGGATAACTCTAAATGATTAAAAACGAAATAGAGTGACTTCCCTTGACATTGTATCTTAATTTTGGGCACTTCGACGTGGTGTGATGCAATTAGTAAGCTTGATTAATTACAACTGAATAGTGAGTTCGATCCTCACTAGGTGCCCTATACTTTCGGCCTTGTGCCACATCTAAGCTACGATTAAAAATCACCATTGTAGCTTAATTTGGTAAAGTATACCGTAAGTTACTCTTTAGGTGATTTTGCATTGAATTAAAAAAAAATTGCTTACATTCCAGAAAAAGGTATATGCCGCAATAATGCCTTTATTTTTATATCATAGAAACATATTTATTTGAAAGAAGTGAATTAGCTACTAATGTAATTATTTTCTTCTCTGGAATTTTACCAGGAACAGAGAATGCACACTATCTTCTTTTGCGTAGAATACAAAGAAATATATTCAACATCATGGTATCATCATCTCGCAAACAAGTTAAGTCTTTACTCTTTCTTTATGTATTGTATTCGGTTCAGTTATTAAATCCTACTAAAAACACATCTATCTGTCTACTTAATATTTATCTATGTAGCTAGCTAGTAGAAGGAGTAATATTTTTGTCGCTAGATAGCATGTGGCCTTTATTTTTTTTTCTTTTACTCATCAATACCTCTGAACGGATATAATTAGCTCTCTAATTTTATTAAAACTAAAAGTGATTCCGTTGGATTGTAACAGTTATCATCAATGTGCATTTCTTTTTTTAATTGTCAAACTTGGCGTATTTTTACTTTCAAGATGAAAAAATAATCAAGTTTTTTGGTATTTTGTGTTAATTTTTTATATTTTAAGACAAAAATATCAAAAGATCCGTGCATTTTATTGCGAATATTCGGACATTTCAATTATTTGTGCATTATAGCGAATAATTGAAATTTGAAAGTATCAAAATCTTTTTACAGTTTCCTGATGGAAGGTAACGCTTTATGATGGAATTGCTCTGTTGAAGTTTATAGTAGTAGGTGTTTCCAAACCAATGATTCGCTAAAAAAATTATACATGATGAAAAATGCCCCAAACTTACTAAAAACAGGGTTTTAGCGTCAAAATCATTAAAAGAGGAAAGAGTAAAGACCAAAGGATTTATTTTTATATTTAAATTGTTTCTTTAATCCTTTCCTTCTAGAGAACGTTCAAAATTTTTAAAAAATGTGTTTTTCTTGCGCCAACGGGTGACCATATGGGAAATTTTAGCGTCTTTTTGCGGTGAAAAACACTGATTTAGAAATTCTTGCAAGAATTGGATTTTAATGAAACTTTCAAAACTTATTCACAGTGAATTAAATTATTTTAGAAATGTTACTTTTTTACAAAATTTTGGTAAAAATATTTTTTTTTACATCTGTTAAAAAGTTAAAAAACCCTACTACTGTTTTTAACCTTATGAAATTTTGAGAAATTCATTTTTGTAGAGTTTCTTAATGTGTTTTAGTTTTTTTTATCAAGTAACTCTTTAGAGAATGTTGTAGTAAATCATTATTTTTTGTAAAACTGGACTCCAGTTACCAAAAATCTTCTCTGAATCGTAAAATAAAAAATGCAGTTAAACTAAGACAAAGCTTTTAAATTACTTAAATGAATAGTAACTATAATCGTAAGAAACTTTTTTGGATGTATAATAAATTTTTATCTACAAGAATTTGTTACATGTTTTTTTTAATTTTAATTATAATAATTTATAGTTTTAAAACTTAAAATTCTGTATTAATTTGTAGCAGTTAGATGATATAGTTATCAAGTAAAAAATAATTTACTAACCATAAATTGAAAAACTTTATAATTCAGTAAGGTAAAAAAAACCCAGTATTTTAAAAAGAATTTTGAATTTGTGTGTGTGTGTGTGTATCATGTCAATTTTTATAAATATGAACATTCATCATGCACAATATTATCGGAAAATTAGAGCAGTAACTATAGTAAATTTAAAATTTATTGGTAATTTTCTAACATAACTAATGTTAGAAAATTGCCGTAATCTTCGTAAATAAGACTGTAAAGCCAAAGTAACTAAAATTCAATTGGATAAAATATTAGATTACTTAAAATATTTTCCTAAATTTAAAAGATTACTGGGTAGTTTAAAAATTATATAAAAAAGGCATTCACATTATATTCAAGTAATTGTTACAGCTATGCCTGTAGAAAAAATTGCCAAACGTAAGTCTATCGAGTTGTCAACATCTCATAAAAACAGCCACCTCCATGTTAATACTTCTGTGATATTTTAAACTAAAAGTAAGTAGTATTTGTTTCAAATCTGATTAATTAAACTTTAAATAAGCTAATCTTCCTCAAGTAAAGTTTCAGAAAAGTATATTTTATTTTTGACAGATTTTATAATAAAGAGAATTATGTTGTATTGACAGATTTGTCAATCTGGCCATTTTTAATGAGTTAAAAAATCATTCCAATTAATTTAAATTCAGTTTGAAATACAGAAAAGTACTTTGCATATTAGAAATATTAAAATGAATCTATTACCTTGAAATTCAAACTAAAAAGCTTCAAGATATATTTTTCATTTTTAAAAATGCATTTTAAACCTTAGCTATTACTTTTCTTTGGAGGTATGTAGTTTATAGTGACAAAATCAAGTCATTACTTGAGAATGAGTGTTGCAAAGCAACATTGAAGATAGCCAACACACTCAAAATATCCAAATGAAACTGAAAATTATTTATATCAGTTTAGTTATGTTGGTCATTTTGATGTGTTGCATTCATATAATGAAAAAATCTACCTTACCATATTTAAATGTCATGTTTTTTAAAAAGATTGTCATCAACAATGAATATTTATATGAAATACAAGAGATTCAGGCAAGTAAACTGAACTATCATTAACTTTAGCAAAGGCTAGTTTGTTTGTTTTTTTAAGATATTGTGTATATGGTTAGATTGAAAGCAAGATTTCTACTATCAATTCCTTTGATTGAATAAAACATTTCATTCAAACTTGTATTATTCACAATTAGACCAAATGGAAGCAACAATTGATGAAAAACATAGATTTAGTTATGAGATCAGGATAAAAATAGACTGCATGTTTTATGTTTGTGATCATGCTGAAAACTAATTACAATTTGACTGAGAAGTTTACACTGATCTAAAAATTCATATTACTATTTATTTTGGTATTTAAAGAGTTAATGAAAAAGTTGCATTTCCCTAAAAGATTGCAAAATGTATTTGGACCAGATCTGTGGTAAGAAAAATTAAAAATTCTGAAATGATAGACTTATTAAATTCCTTAAGATAGCAGAAGATAATAAAAAAAATGATAAATAGATTATCAATAAATTTCATGTACTCATAGTATTTTTAAAGAAAAACTTTGAAAATCTATTTTTTCTTTTTCTTTTTTTTTTTTTTTTACTAAAATAGTAATAGTTTTTAGGAATAAGCTTTTGGAGTGATAGATCCTTCTTATTAAAGCAATACATAGGGAATGTGGGTGATACAACTCTGTGGGCATAACAAGGCAGCTCTTGGCTATAAAGGACAACTGGTGGCACTAAAAAATGAAGCTCATCAGAAAATTTACCATGCAAGTAATGATAGAATAGCGATAGACATGTAACATTGGATCTGTTGGAAGACCTGTAAGGTGGGAAATAAGTCATTTGCCAAAAGGCTACATAAAGATTTTTGAATTCTTTCAGGACTAGAAAGTGAGGATTGTGCAGCTCCAGCCCATATATGGAAACCAATACTCCATTTTTTTTTTTTTTGTTTGATTTGATACTTATAAAGATAAAGCATCGTTGATTTTGTTTAGCAGCATATCAACACCTCTATGGATTATTTAATGCTGAAATTTAAATAATTTGAACACCATTGCATGCCTTCAACTATAGATAAAATATATTGCTGGTCATTTTATTTTAAAAATGTATTGTTGGTAACTTTACTATAAATAAAAATGTATTGTTGGTAACTTTACTATAAATAGGTATTGTTGGCAATTTCATATAAAAATATATTGCTGATACTTTTACTATAAAAATGTATTTCTGTACTTTTATAGTGTTTTGTTTTTGTTTGCTAGTTCACTATTTACCCATAGCTGGGAGCCTAACAGTTGCTACCACCCTGGATAAAGCATGGCAGGAGTCAATTACTTCAGGGTCTGCTTGGTGATAATTTGATATAACTAACTTCATTTTTGAGATATTGAAAGATAGAAGCCAATCTTTCTCCCATTGAACTGTTAGATCTTGGTCAGAGGAAAAATCAGCTTTATTATGGCTGCAATCATTTTTTAAAGTGTTTCCATAAACTATGACATCATTTGCATGGATGTTTACTAATGGTCTGAGAATGTTCCAAGGCAGATTATAAAGCAGAAACAGGGTGGATCCAAGGACAGAGCTTTGTGGGATGCCTGAAGTGATGCCACGGGCTTCAGAAGACTGACCATTAGCAACAACCTTCATGGATCTACTTGAGAAAAAGGACTTGATAATAAATAATGATGATATATAAATTAAGATTTGGTAAAAGGAACAAATTATACAAATTCAGATTATAGCAAACACGGAGCTTATTCTATTAATCAATTTCTGACAAAATAGTTGCCTTTTTATCGAGAATTATTAACAAAATGCAATATCCTTACTGAGTGGATACCAACTTAAAATAAAGTTTAATTATAATTTATGAGAAAAATAAAATTTACACTGCATTTAAAATTATCAAATTATTAATCTGCAAAGTTTCATCTTTTAGATATTTATAATTATTAAGTTATTAGAAATATCATAGTCTTCAATTAACACACTTTCAACAGGTATCCTTATCTTTCCTAGTTTCCACTGTGAAAACAGGTCAAATAGTGAAATATCCTTCATCAACTACCAATATCTTGTTCATTTTCAAGGTCATTTTGATAAAATTAGTATGTAAACAAATTTTAATCTTTTCTCTTTATAAAGATACAATTCTTTCTCATATGTGATGATTAGTTTTTATTTCCTATCTCTTTAAGTTACATCAATTATTTCAGTAGCAGGCACTTCTTTTCCATATTTTAAAAGTTGACAATTTCATAGTGGTGTTTCCCCAAATTGTGTTCAAAGTTGTCTCCCTACACATCAAAATTGTCCCATCTTAAAGGAAAAAGGACACTTGTCAATTTGGTATGCTTAAGAGAATTTGAACTTAAAAATTAGTGGATGAAATAGCAGAGAAATTTGACACTGAAAAAATGAAAATTACACCTTGTAGATCAGGTGCAACACATTGAAATTTATATTGCTGACAATATTTATCAACAGTGCAAAAGTAGGAAACTGAATTTAGTATGAGAAAGTAGAGTCTTGAAGATGACCTAAGGCATGGATGTCCTGTGACTGCCACCACCAAAGAAAACATTGATCATGTTCATCACATGGTGATGGACAATAAGCAATTGATTATAAATCAATTAGCCAATGCTATTAGCATATCCCATGAGAAATAGTTAAGAATATTCTGCACAATGAACTTGGCATTATGAATGGGTTTTGTTCAATGGGTGCAATATCTTCTGATATCAAATCAAAAAAGCACATCAGTTTTATCACATCACAGGAAAATCCAACATTGTTTGAGGCAGATTCAGTTGGTTTCCTTGAACATTTCCGAACCCAGGATGAATGGTGGGTTCAAAGAGACATTCCATGAAGTGGGAAACACTCCTCCTCACCTGCTCCAAAGAATGCCAAGTTCATTTCATCTGCAGGGAAAGTGATGGACTCAATTTTGGGGAATGCAAAAGACATTGTGTTTGCCACATCATCAATGGAGAGTACTATGCAAATTTACTGAGGCAGTTATGAAAGGCTATCAAGACCAAACACCCAGAAAAACTGACGAAGGTAGTTATGTTTTATCAGAACAATGCTCCAACAGACAAGTTCTTGATGCCAATGTATGTTACTGTGGCTTTTTACTGGTTGATCACCCTCCCTATTCTCCTGATTTGACCCATCATCTTTTCCCCAAGATGAAAAAATACTTGGTTGGGAACCAGTATCAAAGTAATGATGATGTCATATCTGATGTTGTTGACTTTTTTCACCAACAGGATGAATAGTCTTCTTTGAACAGTCAGATGTCAGTTTACCTGGAAAGAAACCATGCAGTTATTAATAGGAAGAATTGGAATTAATGTGTGCAAGGTTTCACAGCTCTAGCATCACTCCTTCATAGTCAGCCTATGAAAATTTCAACCCTTCCTCATGTAGCAAAAAGTTACAAAACATTAACTGTTGCACTGAAACTTATATGAACTGTCAAAATTGCCCTACTGTGTCAGATCTTAAGTATTTCATTTTTGAGAACACAATTTTCCCTAATAAATTGATTGAATTTAATAATTATTGATTCTATTAGCAGTATCTTTGTTTCTTTTAGTTCAAGACTACCTATATGACATTATGTTTATAATATTTTTTAAATTGCTTGAAGCCTGCATCTTCAGTTATACACTGTTAAAATTGACTTTTTTTCCAATAGCAGATGAAAATTTGGTACCATCTTTTATGGTTTGCCAAGTTCTCTCTGTCTGTATTAAATGTTTTTAGATATATTGAAAATAAAATTTTAGTTTGGGATACTTAATTGAACATTAGATTGGGATGATTTTTTTTTAATATGGGTACAATGCATAACTTTTAATTCAAATTTGGTTGTATTATTCTAAAAACAACTAAGTTCATAAAATAAGCATTAAAACAATTTATGAATAATAATTATCAAGGTTTTAATAAATGGAATTTGAGAATGTAATTTTCTCTAATGTTTATGCTGGTCTTACCTAATAATTATTGATTCCATTAGTATTGTATTCAGTTATACGCTATTGAAATTAGTGTATAAATAAGTAAATAACATTGCTGATTCTTCAGATTTTGTCAGGAATCTCTAAATATGTATCCAAAACACCAGAACAGATGTGACAGCAATATTCAATGCATGAACATATGGAGGAATTATAAATATGTAAGATAGATTCTAACAATAAAAATTGTCTACCAACTTTACTAGCATCAGACTTATCAATTGATTTAATATAATCTTTCCACTTCCAAAGAGAACATTTGCCTGAGAAGGTACAATGAGTCACTCGCCTAGAGGTTAACATTTACAGTTTTAAATCTATTTGTGAACTATACACTTAGATTTTCTAATGTTTTCACTTTATCATAACCAACAAAAATAGCTTTCTCACTTTTAGCATCAACTTTATCCTTATTTTGTGCAAACATTACAAAAAGGCTTACATGTTGCTATTGTTTGGTTTTGAACATGTAAATAATTCAAATGCAATTTTCCCCCTAATCAGTTAATTTAAGCAAAAATATCTATAGTCATGTCAAAAGGAAAGCACAATGATCTGTCTACATTATCAATAAGAGGCAGGTTTATATCAGGTGTAATATAACTGTTAACAAGAAGCAATTAAAATACTTTAGATGTGAATTCAGTACAATGGTCAAATTGTTTATTTTTTAATCATTTTACTCCAAGCAAGTCAATAAGACCACTAAAACACAAAAGGTTACTGAGAGCTAAAGAATATGAGAAAAACTACTATTAAGGAGAGAGGACAATAAAATAATAAGAATTAATAAGACAGAATAAGAATTAACATTTCATTTAAATTTTTGAAGATCAAAGTTCACTGGAAAGTAAGAAACCAGAGGAGCAAGTGAGAAGCGAGAGAGAAGAACTTGCAGTTACATCTAGCCATTTCAACTGTAAAATGATGAGTCCTTTCTGCTAATCTAGTACTGCACTTAAATTCACAAATCTATGTACCATAGAGGAAAGTTCATCAGAACAATTACCATGAAAGTATTTATAGAAAAAAACAGAGGAGCTAGGTTAAGGCTGTGGGGAAAATGACTGGAGCTGGGATGACAGGTCAGCATCAATAGAATTGCAGATGCTTCTCTGTATTTTATCAAGAATTTCTAAATATATAGCAGCAGCACCAGACCAGATGTGGCAGCAATATTCAAAGCAAGGATGAATAGTAGACTTATAAATATGCAAGATAAATTCTGAAAAAGCCATTGGGATAAAAAAGACACCTGAAAAAGCCACTAGGATTGAAAGAATATCTGTAAAAACCATTGGGATTGAAAATATCTGGAAAAAAATAATGAGTGAAAAGACCCTAGGGTGGAAACATACTTGAAAAAGCCAGAAAATCTGAAAAAGCCCTTGGGATTGAAAATATATCTGAAAAGTCTGCTAAAATAGAAAGTATAAGTAGAAAGCCATGAAACCTGAAAAGATGTCTAAAAAAAAAGTCATGGGAATTGAAAACATAACTTTTAAAGCCTCTAGTATTGAAAGGATAACTGAAAATCCACAAGGACTTTAATGATACTAGTAAAAGCCACTGGTATTCAGAAGATACCTGAAGAAACTACTGGCTAGGATTGACAAAGAATACTGAAAAATTCATTAGGGTTGAAAAGATTCCTGTAAATGCCACTTGGATTAGAAACATATATGAAAAGCTCCTGTGATTGAAAATATCTGTAAGAACATTGAAATATATCTGAAAAAACCACTAGAACTGAGTAAATGAAAAATCGACTAAAATTGAAATGACTACTGAAACAATCCCTAAAATAGAAAACATATCTGAAAAAAGTCATTAACATTGAAATGATACATAAAAAACCCCACTGATATTGAAAAGATACCTGAAAATCCACTAGAATATAAAACATATCTGAAAAAGCCACATAGATTTTTAAAAATCCAGAAAAAGCCTCTGAGTCTATAATTTGTTACAAATCACATGATAAGAAATGGAAATAAAAAATGTCTTTTTAATTTGTGGACAGTTGAGTAGAAACTAATTACCACTGGTACACATTTATTTTTATAAGATTAAATTGAGACAAAAGCAGACAACAGGAAGTTATGTCATCCATAAGTTTACATACCAAAATTATTTTTGTTGAAATTCTGGAATCTTAAAACTAATGTCTGTAGTTCGGACAATTATACAGTTCAACCAGAATACAGACAATGTGTTAATCAACCCTCAACAAATGTATATTTATTGTATCCAATGACCATTGAGTGTTGAGTCAAGATACTGGAATAGTGTGTTGGAATTTGTGAGTTAAGGAATTATCAATGTTATTATTATTATTATTATTATTATTATATGCCCTTTTATTCAAACCAGCATTCTCATCTTGGTTGTTATTTTTTTTTAATAGTGTTCAGCTTATAGAAGGCCCAAGAGTCACTCAAGGTAGAGGGTTACTGAAGGAGGTTGTTGTGTGAGCGGTAAGTGTAAGAGGTAAGAGGCGCAGTTTCTGAGGATATGGGGAAAGATAAAAGATGACCTTAGATTTGAACAGGTTAAGACTGTAGTTGTCAAGAAACCATTCTCTTGGGAGTTGGTTCCACAAAATAGTAGTTCATGGGAAGAAGCAGTTTGAGTGGAACATTTTACTAATAGAATAAGAAGGGAATGAGGTTTGTTCACGTCAATGTACGTGGCATGGTGGGTCGTAGCTGTGCAAGTTAGAGTTAGTGGAACTAGGGAATGTAGCTTGTTTGAACATTTTTCATGGAAATAGTGATAGAGTAGCGAGAGTCTTGCGACATTTTATTATATGCATGTTTCCATTGCTATAACTTCTGGCCTTCTTCAGCTGTCATGGCACTCTGTAACTTCCTCAGCATTTTGAACTCAACAATCCACAGATGGTAATGTGTTCTCATTTTGATTTCCATACTTAAGGGATAATTTCATATCAGTTAAAATTCACCAGTCTTATTTACCTTTGTGACATCTGTCTTTTTCTTCCACTGAATCAAAGTGTGTGATCTTTCAATACTACCTAGGCTAAGGATTGAACTATCAGAGAACCAGATATGTTTTAACTAACACTTTAACCCATATATCTGGAACCATAAAACCAAATGTCTTATTTTGGTTGAACTGTATAATTTTCCCAGCTACAAACATTAGGTTTCAGACTCCAGAATTTCAACACAAAAAGAGACATGGCCTTGTGGACTAAAGCATTGGTTAAAATATACCATGTTCTCTGGCAATTATGAGTTCAATCCCAGGTTCTGGTGGTGCTGAAAATTTACATACATTGTGGTAGAAACATACAAGTGGCAAAAAAAAGTAAATAAGACTCCTGAGTATTGATATGAAAAATTCCCCAAGCATGTAATTATTATAAACCCCTTATTGATTTGTCATCCTCTGTCCCAACACTAGAAAAAAGATAATATTCTTAGCATTGTCATATCACAGTATTATTGATTTTCATATCTTCCATCACATGTAGACATGCTAGATGGTAACCAGATTTTATGGTGATTTTGCACAGTGGTTGTGATTCCTGTTGAAAATTCCAGTATAAAACCCAATGTGCTGTGGTGACTTCTTTTTTCTCTGCTGCAAACCAATTTCATAGATCAAATCAAAAACATCTGTTGATTACTAACAACCTATTTAATGAAAACAAATAGGAGAATTTAATAATATATAAAGGAGTAAGGAATTATTAATATATCTATGTAACCTGGTTGATAATTTTTCAAAGGGAAAATTTTTCTTGCAGTAATTCATACAGAAATAATAGACCTTGATTTTTGCACTATATTCTTGTCTATTTGGGCTTGTGTCTGTGTGTTTGCTAGTAGCAATAACAATAGAGAGAACAGTATATGAATGGACTGCTTCTAGTCTTCTCTCTTCCCATCTCACGTCATCTGTGTTTGTCACATTTATATAAGGAATTATGTATTTCTGACATTGATTTATTGCATATTTTTTGATAAGATATTCATATGGCATTCTTTTGTTCAATAACATATGGCCCTTTTTAGAATGCAGTCAGACTGAACCCTGAACCTAAATTTTAATAACAAAACAAACATTTCAGACAGTATTTTGTATAAATATATCACAAATTCTTCTTTGGAATTTGGAAAATTTTAGAAGACCATAAGTCCTTGTCATATTCCCCAGGAGTCAATTGAGTGGATTGGGGGAGATCTAGTCTTAATAAATTTTAATGAATTCTACTTGGTTTATTTCAAGTTTGAATCTTCCTGAAACCTTCCCCAAAATTATTTTATGAAGTTTAATTATTATTTTTAATCATTTCTTTCCTTCCTTATGCTCATTGATGCTTAATTAGCTTCCCTGAGTTTTTCACCATTTAATATTAATTATTTCCTGCTTTAAACAACCATGCAATAAAATATTGAACCAGTGTTGCCATCCTGTTCTATTCAATCATGCTGTAAAACAGACCAGGGTTACCCCACCCTGTTATAGATTGAAAATAAACATTTTACTCCCTATGGACCAAATAATGTGTTTGGTTCAAAATTTCAAAAAGACTACCAAATATAAAGACAAGTAGATACAATGCACAAAATTTTGGGACTCGAACAACTGAGGTGAACCTACTAGTCCAAATAATAATTTGACTATTACTCCCTATTATTAATTCTTGAGTATTGTTTTTTGCTTAAAATTTAATAAATCTCATGTTTATTTGAGAAAATGCATCTGAGGAAGGCTGGAAAATATATTAATAAAAAACTTTCTGGTTAAAAACAACAAAGATAAGGATATTAGTTTAAATAGTTTGTAGAATAATGTAACATTCTTATTCTGTGTACCAAACAGGAGAGACACCTCACCGCCTTTCATCTTTGCTATCTGAAATGCATTCAAAGCATCATTTGGTCTGACTGGGTCACCAATACTGTAGTTCTTACCCATGTCCAGTTACTTAGCCTATACACCCTTCTCCAACAGTGCTGGCTTGGACATGTACACTGTCTGCTGGATTCTAAAGGTCTTTATGTCCTGGGAACTGGCCACTGGCAAGAGGGCATAAGGGTGACCTGATCTTTGCTTCAAGGACATCTGAAAAAGGAACATGAAGGCGATTGACATTGAAAGGTGGGAAGGTGTTGCTAATGATGCGATTTACACTGAGGGCTGGAGGGAGGAGAGGAGAAATGAAGACTTGACACTGGGAATAAGCATGCTCAATGGAAAGAAAAAACAAGGTGACATTGGAAGAGAGCATCTTCACATGCATTCATTGCAATCAAGACTGTCACTCCCATGTGGGCCTGTACAGCCATAACTGATGCTGCAATGCTATCAGCAACTGAAGCTTTGGGTGCAGATCCAAGGTTTCTCAAGACTAAAAGATGCCACTCACATGCACACATATTGTTTGTAATTCTAATTTGCAAAGTTAAATTTGCTTGATATAACACTTTATAAAATGATTGCATGTTGTCTTCTTGAAATTAGAGATAGGTACTATAGGGTAAAAAAAATAAGTCATTCCTCATAAGGTCATGTAAGTGTTGTTTGCCCAGTTTAAATACAATGTATCTAGATACAAATTAGAGATGTGATACCTATCTCTAATCAAGATGGAATGATCTATTATGACATCTCTAATTTGTATTTAGGTCATGTAAGTTATTTTGAACGCTATCAAGGCTGGAAATTCAGGATTTTCCAGTTTCAGTCTAGTTCAATTATTGTTTGCCCAGTTTCCACTAAATCTTTGTCCATACTACCTGGCTAAAGGATTGAACTCAAAATTACTATGTCCCGTTACTATATCAACAGCCTACTGAATTAAAGCACTGGTTTGTGAATTTGGTAGGATAGTAACTGTGAATTTAATCCCTGGTCAGAGTACGACTCAGATTCAGTGAAAACAAGGCTAGCAGTTATATACTAAATAAGAAGCAGATAAGTTCTTCCTAGGCAGCAGTACAAGAACAATCTATCCCTTTAGATTAATTAAAGGGTTTAGTTTGAAATTCTCTGAGGGTTACTTGGATCAAGAAACACTTGAAGAAGGCTGGAAAGCATAATGGCCAGAATGTATTAATAACAACAACAAAGATGAGGACATTAGTTCAACTGTAAATAATGTAAATAAAATTAATATCAATCATTTGTAAGATTATGTTGTTAGCAACACCTTAACATATGATCCTATTTTTTTCACTATATCTTCATATATTTATGTCTGTTAAATGTTTTAAGCCACTAATATAATCACAGTCCTTATGTTACATTTGTAGGATTTAGTTGTATCATCTATACAAGGTTGGTGCAAGGCTCTTGTAGCCTTCTCTTCAATCTATGATATGAGCCTCTCCCACTACTAAATCTCAATTTTCATAAGGTAGTAGTCATATAAAATATAAACTTTATTGTAACCTAATTATGTACAACAATGGATCATATGCAATATGGGTGAACAATTCAACTAGAAAAATTGAGAATAAATACAATGTATCTAGATACAAATTAAAGACATGTCATAATAGATCATTCCATCTTAAATAAATCAATGTTTTGTGACAATTTTTAATATAGATTTTTTGATAGATTTTTCTTGTTAAAAAGTTGAATACTTTAATACAATCAACATTATGAATAAAAACAGTAAATTTTATATAGTGATTTTTTGAGGCTTAGCATGTGCAAAACAAATTCACAGATTTGGATGAAAAAAAAAAAAAGAACCCACAATAACGTCAAAATCCCCAAAGATTTTTCATTCTTTAATAGTTGTGCTTAGTTTAATTTGTAACATATAAATGTACATAGAAAAATGCAAATGTTAAGAAATTTGTAGTAAAATGGAACCAAGGGGCGGTCATAGTCACCATTTGTAATTCCATCATGGTATATGTGCAGAGGTATGTCTCTGGAAAGGGGTGCAAGTCTTTTGTAGCAGCACTGTACAAATCTACACCAGTGGAGCAGCTGGTTTTCATAGCAAGCCATATAGCTGACTTATTCTTTACATAGACGTCAACTGTGTCCCACGTACAAAGGGAAGTCTTTGATATCCTTATGGAAATATTAAAAGGTTAGCAGAAGTTAGAATCCTGTATAGACAAACTGGCAAAAGATGTAGCATGTTTGTCGGTGAGGGAAAGACAAAATTGTGGACATAGTGGTTCTCATAACTACTCTAAGGAATGGGAACATAAACTGATGTGTTGGAAACACAAGCGATTTGGAGAAAAAGTGAATTCTTGCATTCCACCATGGTACTATAAAGAGTAGGGAAATTTCTAAACCAACAGGAGAAAGCAGCATTAAGTGTCAGTGCACCTAGCTCTGGCTGTCTTCTTTATGTAACTGATAAGGCTACCGGGATGTCTTTTTTAGTGGACAGCAGGGAATAAGTGTCCCTTCTACCAGCAGCTGACAGGAGTACTACCCCTCCCTGTAAATTTATGTTGTAAGCTGTAACCAGTTTGCTGATACACACATACAGGAAGAAATATATGGATTTAAACTTAGGTCTACACAGGACATACACCCACATTTTTATAGTTGATGATGTGAACAGTGCTATATTATGGAAGATTTCCTGCAAACTTTTGGCCTGGTTATTGACCTAAATGGATGGTGTTTGAAAGACCCAGTAACCCACATTAAGGCATGTGATGTGGTCAAGCCTGGCACTTCATTATGCCTCTCCATGGTACATGCAAATCAGGACAATGCTTTCCTCAAACTTTTGAAGGAGCATCCTTCCATTTCTGTCCCCCTCCTTTCATAAGAAAGTTTTGCCTCACGCCATTACCCTATTATATAGAGATAAATGGACCACCTATCCACAGTAAAACCAGGTCCTTAGCACTTGAAAAATTAAAATTTGCTAAAGCAGAATTCCAGCAGATGAAGGAGCTAGGTATTATTTGACCTTCAAAGAGTGAATGGTTTTCCTCTCTGCATCTAATTAGTAAAAGCTGCAACACTTGGTGTACATGTGGAGATTATAGAGCATTGAACTCTGTTACAAAACCTGATAGGTACCCAGTACCACATATATAGGACATAACAGCAGAAATTAGATCTAATTCAAGCATACCATCCAATAACTGTGGAGCCGGATCATATCCCAAAGACTTCCATTGCAACACTGTTTGGGATGTTTGAGTTTCTGCAGGTTCCATTTGGCTTGTGAAATGCCACTCAAACATTTCAAAGGTTCATAGACCAAGTCCTATGGGATCTGCTGTTCATCTTACTGTGGACAAAAATATGCAGGACCATATTTGCCCTGTCAAACAAGTTTTCAAAAGCCTAAAACAATGCCTAAAGTGTGTTTTTGAACAATCCAATGCCATATTTTTGAGGCACCATGTCTCAGCTGAGGGGTTTTCACAATCAGGGGATAAGGTTAAATCCATACAAGATTTCCCATTCCCTACTACTATGAGTCACTTGTGTGAATTCCTAGGGCTAGTTAATTTTTACCATAGGTTTCTCCCTCACTGTGCACAAGTACTTTTGCCATTGACAAGCATGTTGACCAATGTAAAAAAAACTGTGACATAACATTGTCAGAACAGACAGTGGCTGCATTTAACAGGGTGAAGTCCAATTTGGCAGAGGCCGTAAAATTGTCCAACATCCAACCTAACCAGGAACTGTATCTGGCAGTGGATGCTTCTTCCATCAGAATTGGAGTGGTCCTACAACAAGAATGCTACTTGGAATGGAAACCCATATCCTTTTTCTCCAGAAAACTGTTGGAGACAGAAACAAGATACAGTACCTTTGCTGGGGAATTGTTGACTGCATTTTTGGCAGTTTCAGCATTAGCAACTCCTGGAAGATTAGCAATGCCTGGAAGATTAGCAGTTCCATATACTAACTGGCCACAAATCTTTATTGACCTTGCAGTCAACATTGGACAAGTACTCTCCACAGGAAATTCATCAGATGAATTACATCCTACAATTCACATCTGATATTCAACACATCAAGGGTGAAGATAACAAACATCCCCACAGACACCTTATCACATAAAATTATTTCCTTTATATTAGAACCTTCCATTGAATTTAATACATTGTTAAGGGAGCAGAAAAAGGATAAGCATCTGTTACAGCTTCTCTAGGATGATAAAACTTCACTACAGCTTGTGAAAATCATCAACCCTACCTACAAGGAGATGATCATATATGACATCAGCACAGGCAAATTATGCCCATATGTACCACCATCCTTATGCAGAGACATATTCAGTGCAGTGCATAGCCTATCACATCCCAGAGCTAATGCATCTGTACATTTATTAACTGATAGATTAGTCTTGCCGTAAATTAAGGCAGATGTGAGATCATGGGTGAAGATGTGCATGAAGTGCCAGTAAGCAAAGATTGGTCACTATACTTATATACTTATGCTCCTATAGGCACATTTCCTGAGCCAGATGAAAGATTTAAACACATACATGTTAACATTATTGAACCATTTCCCGCATGTGAAGGTCAGTCCTACCTGTTTACATATATTGACTGATTTTCCGGATGGTATGAAGCACTACCAATACCAGACATGACAGCATACATGACAGCCAAAACATTCCTTGCTGGTTGGGTAGTGAGATTCGGTGTCTGAGAAAACAACAATGGGCAGAGGTTGACAGTTTGAGTCTGAACTCTTACACAAACTCTCAAGACTTCTAGGCACCAAAAATATTCACATTACAGCCTACCATCCCCAAGCGAATGGCATGATAGAGAGACTGCATCTTAGTCTGAAAGCTTTTTTTACATGCACAACTAAATAATACCAATTGGTTTGAACATCTTCCGCTCATACTTTTAGGGCTTCGCACCTCAGTAAAGAAAGAAATGAACTGCTCAGCAGCAGAAGCTTTATATGGAACCACATTGCAACAACCAGCGAAATATTTCTTTGACCCACCAAAAAACTGGGTGGCATTTAGTATTATTTGTAGGTAGACTAACCACCAAAATTACTGAAATGGTATATTTACCATCAGGGTAAAATAAAAATAATATAGTATACTTACCAAAACATTTAAAGACCTGTTCACATGTTTTTATCCATGATGCATCTTGGTCACACTCTTTTCATCCACCATAACATGGTCTCTTCAAAGTCATTAAGCAACATGACAAGTTCTTCACTGTTCTTATCAAGAATGAAGAACAGAATATTTTTTTGGACAGGATTAAACCAGCAATATTGGAGGAGTCATACTTGGAAGTAACACCCTCCTACATAGACATAACACCAGAAAAACAATCTGTACAAAAAAGGACTTGTTTAAAAAGACATGTTAGCCTAAGCATCTAAAAAACTTTGTTTCTTTTTAACCTGCACATTGTTTTTCTTTTCTTATTTTCAGATACTCTATACCTTAGGGGGAGAGCATTGTAGGGATACACTGCCCTACGAGATCTATCTTGGGATCTCATAAATTACCATCCCAAACAGTCACATGACAAACCCTCTCTCTGTGTCTGGGACTCTCCTAGAGACAGAGAGAGTTTGGCAGTGACAAGGACCAGACACGATATTAAGAAGTCCCGAGGCAATATAAAAAGGTGAACTTCACTCACTTATCCGGGCACCCTACCCCCTGTCAAAAGGTAGAGAAATCCCCACAAGGGTACAGGCACCTTGTGAGTAATAACCTATTGTTTGTTGTGTTTTTTGTTTTATTTTGTGATACATTTATTAAATATGGTAAAAGTATTTGGTGTCCTCTCATTTTGTTACTTAGTACCTTGTTAATTTCTGTTTGGGAACTCCTTGAGGTATGGAGCAGTTAAATATCTAACACCTGCAACAGCAAAAATGGTTCTGTAAGATGATTAAAGGTTTCATTTTGGAGGCATTAAAATTAACAAACTATTTCTTACCCCAGTTAACAATAGATTGTAGGTAATTTTTTATATCACTTACATTAACTTAAAATACATTGATTCTAGTGTTACAGGTTACTTACTACCCATTGATCTATTAATAATTAATAACTTTATAGAAATTTTTATATAAAAAAAAGACAAGAATTGTTGTGTTTTTACTATTAAATGATATTAGTAGCATTTGTTTTTAACTAATTTCCTTCAGAAAGATTGCTTTTAATTGTATTATTCTTATATGTATGCATTTTTAAAAACACTTTTTCGGAATTATCAGATTTTTGTTTATTAATTCTAACTTTGGAAATGAAAGAAAATAAGCAACTTTTCCACATCATAATTTTGATTGTTCTGCTGTTACTAAGTTAGCATGTGCATTATACCTTGTCATTGCCTCAAATAATGGACCATTCTATTTTGGTTGCAAGAAAAGAAAGAAAACGATGTATCAGAGACACTGTTTGGTTTTAATGTGAAAAAGAAAGTAAACATAATAAGAAGAAAGAAAGGGAAGATAGAGGCAGTTTTCATTTTCATTTGTACCCTATTATTTCTTAAAATAATGACCAGCATTCATACTTATGATTGTTATTGCAATATTTTGTTTTAAAGTTGTTAAGCTCAAATATTTTATAGTTGTGGAACTTAAGGAAAACCATGAAATTTTCACAGGGACTGCTAATATATTATTTATTATTGGAAAGTTACAAATGTGACTCAAGGCCTTTGACTGGGATATTGGATGTTTTGATGAATATAGAACCACAGCTTAATTGCTGTTATATACAAAAGAAGAGTAAGAGAAAATTATATTGATGTGTGTACATTTAGCTTAGAAGAACAATTATAGGATTAGCATAGTATGTAAGGATAAGTACATGCATGTGTATCATGGTAGGGTGAAATCAAATAGTTGGATGCCTGAGAAGTGTCTCCTCAGATGAAACTTTGACAATGTCTTGTGCTTATTGCATCCTATAGATCAGAAAGAAAGAAAGAGAAGGGGCTTATGGTCCTGAACATATCACTATTTAGCAGTATTAAGGGAAGTCTGTTGGTAGACAAGGTGGAGTAATCCCACACATGCAAAGAGCAGATCTCAAAGGAGGTTGTTTGTTGGTATTAAATGATTAAGGGAGACGATGAAAGATAAGACAATAACAAAATGGTGTCCAACTGAAGATTTCTTGCTTTTTGTTTTGTATCAATTTTATATCAAATTAACTATAGATTTATAATAATGCTTATATATGATGAGATGATTAAAATTTCTCAGCACAAGTTACTTACAAAAATTTGACTAAATGATTTTTTATCACTTCTTGGATAGGCCAAGAACTTTTCACCACCTCATCTTATATATATATAATAATGTAATAATTATATATAATAATGCAATAATATATAATTAATGTAATAAAGATATATATATATGAAATGGACAAAGTTCAACAATTATTTTAAGACATTTTTTATGTTTATACGTTCTTTTTATAGATACAAATATTTAAGTAAATGCTCTGCTTATAATAAACAGTATTAATGACAATAAGGCAGGTAAATGTCGTTAATACTGTTTATTATAAGCAGAGCATTTACTTAAATATTTGTATCTTTAAAAAGAACGTATAAACATAAAAAATGTCTTAAAATATATATATATAGAGAGAGGGGGAACCAATTTTCCATTTCAAATTTTCCTTGATTTAAGAAATTCTGTTTTTTTTCATTTTCAGAATAGATTTCTGTTTTTACTTCATTCTTCACAATGCTTAGTGAGAAAGTGTAAAATTATATAAATGTTATTAAAACAAGAAAATAAAAGGACAATGAAAACTTTTTCTAGCTGGAATATCCACCCATTGGATAAGTTGCTCCAGCTTGATAGGCTCACGCACCTGATACTTCAGCCCTTAATGTAACTTGATGAGTTTCTTGGACAACCCTTGCAAACAATGCTACAATCCTAAATAAGAATTAAGTGTGAGTGACAAAACTTACAGAAAAGCATCACCACAAAGACATCTAGAGACAAAAAGCTACAAATTAAAATTGCAGTTGACAAATCTGATTGCTAGAAGAAAAAAATTTCATTTCAAAATTGCATTTTCCATTTGATGTAGGCCATTCCATTTTTCTGCCTGTTTTTCCATTCTTCTAAAAAATAAGCCATTCTATATAGGTATACACCCACACATACCTTTTAAGGTTAGGATAGTTATTACATTGTTCCGCTATTTTCTGTTATCTTTCAGGTTAGTTCATGATTCTACCCTTCCAGGATTTATCTTTCTCAGCAAAAAATTGTTCTAGGTTTTGTTTTTTTTTTTTTACTTCAATCTTCCAGGGAACTGGTTCTTTTAATGAAACAATTCTTTAAATATGAAAATTGTTACCTTGAAGGTATAATATAACATATTTCTACTCAAGCTGTAACAAATAAACGTATTCAAATTAATCATTTATTTCTCTGAAACAACCACTCTCATATACATAGTAACACCCCATTTGGATGAAGACAAGTTTTTGCTATACTTAATGCTTGTCTCATCCTGGGTATGACAATAAACTACATCTGGCAGCAAGGCCTCTGATCAGGAGGTTTTGGGGAGCATGAAACCACCTCTTAATTGCTGTTGTTCCCAGGTACACTTTGACCTGGGGTGGCAGCACCTGTTAGAGTCCCAGCTATGGGCAAATAGTTAACCTCCCCCCCCCAAGCTGGGATCAAAACACTTTTTATTTCACCCTTTATTCCAGAAGGAGTCATTGGGCTACTGACTTGCTCAGCAATCTACCATTTTCCTCCGTCTATCATGGTTGTGTGCCAGAGCCAAAATACTATGAAAGTATAAAAATACATTTTTATAGAAAAAGTACCAGTAATAGATTTTAATAAAAAAAAAGTTTCCAAGAAAATTAAATTTCATTATTAAGTGACCATAAGGAGTTGATATGCCGTTAAACAAACAAACAAACCAACCAACTTAATGCTTGTTTATTTCACTTGCCACACAATCTCTTATTTTTCTTGTTTAGATTTAACCTGATTTAACCTATTTGTCTATTTTCTTCAATCTAAAATGTTGGAATCAACACAAAAATTGCCAAATTTTGACAGTTAAAAAAAATGTACACTGTTATGACATCTGTCACATGTTAAAATCAACAAATAAAAATAAAAATAAAAATATGCCAATTTTGACATTTTTTTTAATGCATGCCAATATAGCAGCTGTCATAATACAACCAAAAGTAAACATTTTTAGTTAAAAAGAATATATTAAACAAAACAAACCACAAATCAAAACTTACAACCATCTTAATACATACATATACACACACACACACACACACACACACACATTATAACATCAATCAGCTAAGTGACAAATTTTATATTTGTATTAATCCTATATCTATCTATCTATAAATACATAAATATACACACAAATATATATATATATATATATATATATATATATATATATATATATATGTGTGTGTGTGAAAATGTGTATATAATATATATATATGTGTGTGTGTTTGAATGTGTATGTATATATATATATATATATATGTGTGATGAAAAAAAAATTTCAATATTGTATATATATATATATATATGTGTATGTGTATGTGAAATGTGTATGAACAATATATATATATGTGTGTGTGTGAAATGTGTATGCATATAAATATGTGTGTGTGTGAAATGTATATGCATATATTTATGTTTGTGTGTGTGTGTGTATAAATGAAATGTATATATATTTATATATAAATGTGTGAATGTGTGTGTGTAATGAAATGTGTATGCATATATATATATGTGTGTGTGTATTAAATGAATATATAAAATATATATATGTTTGTATGTATATATATATGTAAATATATATATATAAATATATATTATTTTGTTTATTATATATATATTGTGTGTGTTAAATGAAATGTATATATATATATATATATGTGTGTGTGTAAATGTGTATATATATATATATATATATATATATGTCCAATATATATATATATATACATATATATATGTGTGTGTGTGTGTGTGAAATGAATGCAATGAATATATATGTTGACTATGAAATGTGTTTGCAATATATATATAATGTATATATAATATATATATATATATATATGATATGTGTGAATGTGTATGCATATATATATAGGTGTGTGTGTGTGTGTGAAATGTGTATATATATATATATATTTGTGTGTGTGTGAAATGTGTATGCATATATATATGATAATTGTTGCCAAATAAAAATGTGTATGCATATATATATATATGTTTGTGTGTTTGAAATGTATGCATATATATATATATGTGTGTGTGTGTGAAATTTGTGTATGCATATATATATATATATATGTGTATGTATATGAAATATATGTATATATGTATATATATATATATATATAGTACTTATTGGAAAGTGCTCAATATCAGTGATTCTTTTTAAAATATTTAGTTGGATTGATGTGATTTTGTGACCCTAGGTTTCACATTTGTGATTGTCAGACAAACTGATTAATTTTTAAATTTTGGATTTATATATGATTGTGTATATCAGTGTTTTTATGGAATACATGTACATATATGCCCAGTCCCACAATGTTCATATATGTTTATGTTTACATGAAATCTGATGAGTGAGCATGCATGTTTCTGTCTAAATTATATCAATGAATGTATGTGTATGTATGTTTGTGAAAAGTATGCCAGGCGTCCCAATGACAATTTTTCCTCCTTTTTCCATAAAAATACCAATATACATAAACCATATATAAATCCAAAATTTAAAAAATTAATCAGTTTGTCTGATGACATAAAAGCGGAAAGCCAGGGTCACAAACTCACATCAGTTCAACTATATATATATATATATATGTCTGTGTGTCATATACAGGGTGCAATGGATAAATTGTCATCTAAATTTTTAAAAAATGAGAATAACACTGACATCTCAGATATATTTACCAAAATTACACAAAATATAGTCTTTTTATTCAATAAAATTTTTTCATTCCTTCAAATAAAATTCTCCAAAGCAAACTTTGGAATAACTTCAGAATGTATTTTTAGACAGTCTCTTTGTTTTTTGGTGAATGCTGCTATAATTTTTGCTTTCAGTTCATCTTTACAAGGATGGATTTATTGGTCTTTGCTAAATATTTTCCCATACATAATAATCAAGAGGATTGGCAGTTTGAGGAGTTAAATGTGGCCATTGTAAGGGGTAATATGGTTGCAGGAATTGTCTGAATGCCATGACTTGGTTCTCCTGCTTGTATAGCATGGTGCAGAGTCCTATTGCCAGAAATAGGGTCTTCCAGTAGACATAAACATTATAGGGCAGCACTACCTTCTCAAGATCACTTGATGCTCATTAGGCCTCTGTGTTAAGTCTGAGGCCCTTTGGAAGATGAATGGAGGCATAACATTTCATTTTTGTCATCATTATCCAAACACCATGAGAGTAAACTGGATATTTTGATATTGAGAACTTTAAACCCATAAATATAGCATACCTTAAATTTATTTTTTATCTTATATATGTATATATATATTGTAATTTACAATATGGTCATTCAAAAATTTCCCGAGGATAACAGATAGAAACAAACAAGTCATTTGTCAAAGGAAAGAGCAAAATTATTATTAATTACAGAATAATCTTCCTTAAAATCCCATAGGGATTAAGTATTGAGCACTGAAAGACAAAAACATTTTTGAGCTTTTTTTTTGAACAGAATATTTTCTTAATTTGCAACCATATAAATAGATTTGGGGATCCATTTGCCAATAACATAGGATATGAATAGATTCTGGTTTTTATAATTAGTGCATATAGCTGGGGATTTTGGATGCATCACAAGCCCCAAAGAAAATTTTGAAATTTGACCAATTATGGGAATTTTTTATCAAAGATTTAATGATGGCTTATGAGATTATATTCTAAGGTGATATTTTTACTGCTTGATTTTCAAATGGCCTTATTTTTAATAACAAACATTTTATAAAAAAAACATTGATTTTGTTAAAAAATTAATTCATTAAAAAATTTCAAAAGATCATTTATAGATTAGGGGTAAAATATTATTTCATAGTAGATATATTTTATACATTAAAGCACTATTATACAAAAAAAGAAATTTGAATGCATAGATTATGTGATACAACTTGATGACACCTGTATTCCAAAGACATTTGTATTTCCAGCTTTTGAAGGAAGATTGTTTTTTCAAAAACCTAAGAATTATTTTCAAAGATATTAATTTTTCTTGCATGATTCCAAATAGTTTGTCCTCACTAGCTGACAAATGATAAAAATAATTGGAGTAAACATATATATTTATTTGCCAATCAAATTCCACAAACTAGATAATTTCAGCAAAGAAAAATTAAAGAAATTCATAGATGGCCCAAGTGTCCCACAATTTATGTATCAGGAGTGTACTTAACAAATGCAGACCATCATAGCTATCTGCAAAACCATGTTGATGATCCTAACCACAGAATACAAAAAAAATTAATCAATACAGAAATTTTTACTTTTGCAGAGTGTAAAAGCTGCTCAGGTGTTACAAGACATTTAAGGGCAGACAAAAACTGGCCACCCATACAGCCAGGAATCAGACAGAGTTAGTATGTCATGTATGTAGCAAAGGATATAAATCTTTTGTTGATATCAATAGTCACTGTTGATTCCATGGTCAAAATAACATTCAACTTTAAGTGAATGCTTTTTGCCAGAGATAGTCTTGTTCATTTGTTGAGTAGACAGCCATCATATATATAAAGGGTGTTTCATTAAGATGGATCAAAGTCAGCAGTAAATAAATCAGTGTTATTGGTGAAAATTTATTTATTTCTCTATTATTGATGGTGTTGAATGTAGATTCTACATTCAACACCATCACTTGAGAAGACACCAAAAGTGTTGAAACTAAATGGCTATTTTTGTAGTAATTTTATAACATGTTTATGTTATAATTTTTGAATATATATATATATATATATATATATAGAGAGAGAGAGAGAGATAAACTATAGCTACCAGCATATACAAAAGAATTGATATCTACTTACAGGTTGAATTTTTATCTGAAATTTTCATTTTGTAATATTCAATCTATGTGGTTAAAAGGAAGGACATTATGTTGAATAATAATTAATCAATATGTAATATGTAAAATAAATCTTCTTTTTTTTTTAAACTTCAGGCTATAGGCACATTGAATATTACTGCTACATCTAGTCTGGTGCTTCTACTATGTATCTAGAGATTGTTGATAAAATTCTAAGGAGAATCTGCAACATTATCAGTCCTGACATAGCAATTCAACTTCAATCATTTTCCCACCACTGTAACATAGCTTCACTGAATCTTTTCTATAATTTTTTTTTTCATCATTTCACTCCAAGCAAGGCAATAAAGTCACTAGAATGCTAGGGATTACTGAGTGTTAGAGAATATGAGAAAAACTACTATTAAAGAGAGAAAACAATAAAAGACCAAGATTTAAGAAGACAGAAGATAATGATTGACATTACATTTAAATTTTTGAAGATCAAAGGCAATAAAGCCACTAGGATGCAAGGGGTTACTGAGTGTTCGAGAATATGAGAAAAACTACTATTAAGGAAAGAAGACAATAAAACAACAAGATTTAAGAAGACAAGATAATGATTGACATTGCATTTAAATTTTTGAAGATCAAAGGCACTAGGATGCAAGGGGTTACTGAGTGTTAAATTTTTGAAGATCAAAGTTGACTGGGACACAAGAAGCTGGAAGAGAGTTCCACAAGCAAGAAACTGTTAGCATAGAACTTACTGTTACATCTAGCCTTTCCAACTGTAAAAAGATAAGACCTTTCCACCAATCTAATACTGTGCTTAAATTCATAATTAAAGTACTCTAGAGGAAAGTTAATCAGAATAATTACTATGAAAGTATTTATAGAAAAGACACAGAGAAGCTACGTTACAGTGGTGGGAAAAGTCGAAATACCAGGTCAGGACCAATAACATTCTGACTGCTGGTAGTAAGGAGCCTGAACTCTTTGGTAGGAGAGGTTGCTCTGATCAAAAGTCACATAATATCAAGGTATTTGTAGTGCCATGTCACATATGGTTAAGTGTCCCCACATGTATTTCCAGTTGGCAACTGGAAATACATGCAGGGACATAGAAAATTGTTCTGGTAAGCTTTCCTCTTTGGTACCTCAAATTCATGAATTTAAATGCAGTACTAGATTGACAATTAAGTCTCCTGTTTTCACTGTGAAAATTGCTAAATGTAACCATGAGTTTCTTTGCTCGCATTTCTTGCCTGTGGACATCTTTTCCATCTTCTTGCTTTCCAGTCAACTTTGATTGTCAAAAATTTAAATGCAATGTTGATCTTTACCTTCTGTCTTACTAATTTCTGTTCTTTTATTGTTCTTTCTCCTTAATAGTGCTTTTTTTCTCATATTGTTTCACACTCAGTAACCCCATGCATCTCAGTGGCTTTATTGTCTTGCTTGAGGTGAAATGATTAAAAAAAATTTGTAACAGATATACGCATTCATTCACATGCACACTCACACACCATGTATATACACATGCACACAAGCACAAATGTATGTCCACATGCACACAAACACATGTATGCCCACATGTGCACACACACATGTATATACACATGCACACAAAGACACATGTAAACCCACACACAAATGTATGTTGACATATATGTACTTTACACACAGTTCCTCCAAGAACCTTACAAATAGCATATTTTTATAACTGTTAACATGCTTTCCTATACATATATTATAAGTAATGCACATAGCATGACATACATAATGAACAATAATTTTCTATAATGAAATAACAATGTATATAGGTCTCTCATTTTTTCCTTTTCTTTCATTACTTTTTCTTCTACAACAACACTAACAATATTATTATTATTATTAATAATAATAATAATGATGACAATAACCCACATTGGACTGAGAGACCAGGTCAGTGGAATCTAGTTAGCATTAATAACAATATTAAAAAAAATATGGAATCTTTCAACCTTAGAACCTCAAGTAGTGTTGTAGTTCCAGCAACCTACAAAGTAAGATTGAGAAAAAATATCAAATAAATAAATACCAAGAAAGAAAACTGAAAATGTTGTGGAATAAGGTGACAGTTGTAACCATCAGAAATTCTTCATCAAATACAATGGGTTGATGATGATAATGAATACATTGGATCATTTACCCCCCCCCCCCTCAAAAACCTTCTCCTTTTAAAGTGGCGAAAGGAATGTGAAATTTAAAAGAAGTGAAACCATCTAGAGATTATGATAGCATTACTAAAATCAGCTAGAAATACCGGGGCGGATGCTGGAGAAATATTTTATTTTGAGGAGACTTGCTGTCACTTGAGCTCTAGCAATACCCTCCACCCCCACCAAACTGCTGTAAAAATTAAATTAAAGAAATAAAAATAATTTTTTGCACGTTCCTAAAATATTCAGCGTACGTTCCAATTTCATACTGTACTAAATTACTATATGATCAGCTTACCACACAAAACACTTACGAAGCACAACCAAGAAGAAAAAGTAGTTGGAAAGCCATCTTCTTGCATACAGCTGTTGTTGTTGTTGCTATTATTATTTGAATAAGTGTGTGGGGTTTTGTATTCAGGTTTCTAACCATAGCCAAGAACGAACATCGTCTTTTTCATTTTTCTATTTTAACAATAGAAATATAATCATTGCTGGTGTATCAAGCAAGAGAGTCGGGGACAAAGAAAAGAACATTTTTGCTTTTATTGGTTTCATCCAACTCAGCGTGCAATTAATTTAAAATTGACGATGGAAGATGACGCAAGTTTTCTTGCAATCACGGTATATCTTTGTTGTTTTTTTTTAATTATATATATATATATATATATATATATATATATATATATATATATATATATATATATATATATATATAAATGTAATTTTTTATTTAATAATAATAATAACTATATGTTCGCTATTATTTTATATTCCTGACGAAAATGTTTCGATCTGTGAGAATGTTTTATAATTAAACAAGCCATATTCTCTATCTCTATTTCCCTCACTCTATCTCTCTCCCTTTCTCTCCAAGAACCATTTCTACAGATACAACGAGCAACATACTTACTGACCATAAATGGAGAAACAGTAACTTAGTATGTAAAAATGTATGAATTAATACCTACATACTGACCAGCCAGTATTGAGATGTATGTATGTATTCTTTATTATTGTTTGCAACTATGATCGTTTTGAATGCAAAGCATTTTATTATGTCAAGATTTTTAAAAAAATGTAAATATCCCAAGATTTTAAAACCAATACATAAAGGCTGTCTGTAAGTGTAAAATATCTTGCCTTCTTTTCAAGATATTTTTTTTCATTCTCTAAAGGTTCTTTAAACAAACTTAAAAATACCCAGATCGTGAATTTCAGATTTGATTTGGAATTTTAAGTTTTATTGTTAATTTCAGAAATGCTACAACTGTCACTTTAAAAAGAGTCTCCATTTTTTAAGATATTATTGACAATGTAGGTCGTCGGAAATATTCGAAATTTAAGTAATATAAAACGTCTTTTTGTCTGATTTTTTTTTGTTATGTGGTAAATTCATTCACTTCTCATGTTTTGTTTGTTGTTGCTGTTCAATGTTAAGTTGTAACGAGCACAAAGCGGCGTGGTGGTCAGCTGACCTGTATAATGGTCAGCTGACCTACACCGTGGATTCGACCACGTGTTCAATGAATGAATGGTCAAAAAAATGTTTCACTACAACAATTTGCTTTCACCTGTTGTTTGAACTTTTGATGGACAAAGGTCACTTTTTTAACTTTTTTAATGTATTGACCAGATTTTCATCTTTTTTTAATCTTGACCAAAGTCCATTGTATTCAATTGTTGTTGCTTTTAATAAGTAGAGAAGTTATTGTTGAAAAAAAATTTGTCTTCAATTTCTTTCTTCGTTATTTCTTAAAAAATAATTCTCTTCTTGTGTATTGAGCACAATGTTGGTTGGAACTTTTCTGTTTAAAGTAAAAAAAAAAATCATCTTTTCTTTTTATTTTAATAATCAAAAAAAAAATTATTTATTATTTTTGTTTAAATTAAAAAGAATTATTTATCCAAAATCCAAAAATGCAAACTATCTAATAATAAATAATATTTTTCTATTTGCAAATTTACGGTTTAAAAAATATATATATATATATATATATATATATATATATATATATATATATATATATATATATATATTTTATATAGGTTTTTTACTGAAACCAGTCTATAGTTCTTATAAGTTACGCACATTCATTTGGGGTTTTAACAAAAGGATTATAAATGAATGAACATTGGTGAAAGCAGCAAGAAAATAAGGAATTTCAAAGCTTTCTTAAGAATATTTTTCAGTAAATAATGATGGATTTTTAAAAATAAAGATTTAATTCAGTGAAATATACGAGTCTTTTATTTTTGTTTGAAGGAAAATACTCAAATAATGGCAGTAGTTTTTACTACATACTGATGAAAACCTTTTTATTTCCTTGTTTCGTTTCGTTGCACTGATTAAACAGCGATTGGAATTATTATTATTATTTCTTATTGCAATAAAAAAAAAAACTACATATTCTGACTATAACTATCATCCAAATAATTTTTTTGATATTTTTATTTCCGATTTGGCAATTTCATTTATTTATTTAAAATTCCTTGTTGGATCAATTTTAAATTTGCTGCCATCGTAGAAGAGCGGAAAAAAAAAAAAAAAAAAAAAAAAGAATCTGCATTTTTATGACTCCTTTTGGAGGAGATTGAATTGAAAACTCTCTCTACTTATGAGCTTTTCCTGTAGTTACTAATTTCTCATGGTTGAGAAACGAAGAATAAACGTACAATGAAAAATTAAGGTAAGAATATTGTTTGGTGTAGAGATAAATGACTTCTTTTTTTTAATTCTTTTAAACACACAGATTTCGATTTTCGTCAATATTCCCAGTCCCGACAGTAAATATTTTTCTTCCTTTTTTATTTTTTTTTTCTATACGTAAAAATATAACATTAGTAAAAATTATGACTTACACTGATGTAAAGGAAATGAAATACAATATATACCAAGTTAAGTTAGTAACTTATTGTCTTCAGTAGTTGCTTTTGCTGACAATGTTGTATAAATAAGGAAAATATATGTTACTCTCTCTTTCTCTTCTATTGTCAATACTCAGTATTTTCTAAATTGGTAAAAACGTAGTTTCGAGGTACGTGCGGGCTTTGTACAATATTTTATAAAATTTATACCTATCGTTTAACATATATAATATAATTTTTTTGTGTGTGGTGTGTGTGTGTGTATATGTTTACACGTGTGTATAAATGTGTATTATTAGACTTTGATAGAGAAAGGCTTATGTTCAGACTGAGATTGCCTAACTGTTTTGAGTTTGGCAATATGAAATTTTTAAATGTCATACTAGGGAAAAAAGGGTTCTAAAATGTGTATACACACACACACAGGAATTGCCAAAACCAAAAACAAAATTCACTATCTTCTCGCTGATTTATTTTGCAGTTTTCTACTATTTATGATGAAAAATTACGAACTATTTGTAAGTAATTAATAAATCTTCTTGTCTGTCGAAGAAGAGAACAGCTAGATAACTTATCTAAGATAAAAAAAAAAAAAAGTCTAACTATATAGATATATGAGGTGCTGAAAAATTCTCATTTTGACCCACTTCCCCAAATCTGACAAAAAATACATAAAATAACAGATTTTTAAAAATCCCTTCACGGTTGCGCCTACCTTTCAGCACCAAAAAAAAAAAAGAAAGACGTAGACAAATTTCTGGTTAACAGACTTAATCAAATACTTAGAAGAATGAAATAAATAATTAAAAAAAATTGATAAGTAGAAAATTCGAACATTACATCTATATATATAAAAAGAAAAATGGTAACTGATTTGGTAGTGATATATTGGTGCTTATTATTATCTACCAATAATCAGGCACGTAGTGCAGGTTTTAAATGTTTGTACGCGTGGTTCAACTTTTGTCAGTAGATCTTTTATTATGTAAAAATTTTAAATT
>CAHIKZ030001284.1:1212500-1270000 GCA_903632075.3 Acanthosepion pharaonis
TTATATAAAAAGCCTCAATAATTTTAGTTGGTATTGGCAGACAGATTTCTTTAGAATAATGGTATTATCAGTCAAAATTTTTCTAATGGGGACAGGTAGTTATTTGTGGGTGTCAAGATGTATATTATATATAAAATATATATATATATATATATATATATATATATATATATATAAATATATATATATATATATAATATATAGTGAACATTGAAGATAATAATTCATTTGTTTCATAATAAAACACAATCAGTATTTTTACAATTGTGTTCATCATGAAACAGTTTTGTCTTTTTTTTTTTATGTTATCTAAAAATGTTCACTTTATATTTATATACACTCTGTGATATTTTTAATTTTATCCCATAAATATTTTTTTAAAACTATATTTGTGTATGGATATATGCACCATGAGAAAAAAAACATTATTAAAAGAGAGAATGACCCAAAAGAATAGGAATTAAGAAGACAGAAGATAACAATTGTCATTGAATTTAATTGTTTGAGGATCAAAGCTGACTTGAAATCAAGACACTAAAAAGAAACCTCTGCTACTGAGAAGTGAGCAAGAAGTTGCTATCATAGAACTTGATTACATCTTGTCATTTCAACCATATATAAAAACCATCTCAAAATTCTAGTGCCAGAGGAATCTTATGTAAAAGAAAAATTATTAATGTCAATTTTAAAGGCTATAGCAGCTAGACAAGAAGACTCTTCCTGCTTGAAATAATAAATGCAACACAATCTTTATATTGTGATAGATGTAAAAAATAATAATAATAAAATGAAAAATAGGAAACAATACCCAACTAAGTAGATGGTTCCAAAAAAAACATAAAATAGAAATGAACTTTCTGAGATAGGTGGATATAAGTTATCCCATAGACACATCAATAGATAGATTCAATTGAAAAACAAAAGAAAAAAGTCAGATAAAATTAATTTTTGGAGTCAGAAGTTTTTTTTTTTAAAAATCTTTTGATGGATTTCAGTAAAACTATACCAACTCTGACTCTGGTTGAATTTACACTTTATGTAGAATGTTTTACATTATAGAATTTTCATTTTTATTGTTATTTCTTCTACTGTATATTTTACTATTTCCTTTAAAGAAATTTTCATCTTGGCTTCTTTTTTAAATCATTATTTCAATTATTATTATTATTATATTTCAACTTCTGTTATAAAGTAGTTTTATTTTTGTTCTGTACTTATTTCTTATTTGCAAATATTATATGTATAATATTAGTGGTCAGTGTATATATATATATTATATATATATATATATATAAATATATATATAAAATAGTATTTTTATTTTATTGTTATTTCTTCTTTATCCTTTCAAAGATTTTGTCTCTAATTCTGTTAGAAAATATTGAAGAATGAATAGGTATGATATAAAAACCACAATATCTTTATTCTTTGATATAAACCAGTTATAATGATATAGGCCTCCTTAAGTTAGGAATGAATGTGTAGGCCTTATGAGATTTCTAGGCCATAATCACTTAATTACATAAAGAGAAGTCGGAGGTGCCAAAAATAGAGGAGTCAGAGGTTTTGTGTCCTGACTTCACAGCCCCAGATAGATTACAGGCATATATAGAGATTTTTTTCTTTTTTCACTAATGTTCACCTAATACAAAGCCCAAGAGCCACACAAGATAGAAAGTTACTTTATGATGTTGTATTAGCGTAAGAAAGGGCAAGAATTGAAGTTATTGGGACTATACTGGAAGAAACAAGGGATAATAAACCTCTACTCTTGTTCAAAACATTGGGGAAAGAGTGTGAACTGGATGTCAGACAAAATCTAATCCTATTAAAGAAAAAAAAAAAGTAAATAAATAGTAAATGACATTTCAGAGTTTTAGGAGGAGATGTCAAAAGTATAGAAGTGAAATAGACTTTAGAAGGCACTGGAAACCCAATCCTAAACACGAAACAAGGGATAAACCTCTACTCCTGTTCAAAAGACTGGAGAGGAGTGTGAACCTATCTACTTGTACTGATAAAAGAAAAAGTAATTCAATAGTAAATAAAAATTCAGGGTTTTAGGAGGAGATGTTAGAAGTATAGAGTTGAAGTAGACTTTAGAAGGAACTGTAAACCCAATGGTAAACAGGAAACAAGCAATAAACCTCTACTCCCATTCAGAAGACTCTGGAAGAGTGTGATCCAGATGATAGAAGAACCTATCTACTTCTATTAAAAAGATAGCCATATATAAATTATACCTACAGGCATATACAAAAGGGAATTAGTAAGTTTGTAGCTTGATATGTACTTATTGGTTGAATTTTTATCTAAAATGTTCATTCAATTTATGGGATTAATATTCACCACTGAATTAAGGGCATTGACAAGGAAGGAGATTATGTTGAAAAATCAATATTCATTGTGTATAATAATATATGCACTGAAGCATCAATGCTATGAATCACATTTTATTTTTAAGGTTTGTTTATATATTTATGAAAGGATTTTTTTTATACAACATTATTTCTTATTGCTATAAACATTATTCTTAATAGTTTGAGTTGCTAATTCCTGTTTTTTTATTTTCTTAAACAGTGAAATTAATAACAACCAATCTCGAAATTGAGAAATTTGACTCAAGAAAAATTATTACCTCCAACAGGAATTGAGCCATTACCTGATGGAAAGATGTAAAAGTGGAATTTCTGTTGCAGGCACAATATTTTTTTTAGTAGGTCTTCTCTAAATCTATGCTGATTGTTATTAATTTCACTGTTTAAGAAAATAAAAAATGGGGATACCAACTCAAACACATGCCCCCATTAAAAATAATATTCATAGTAATAAGAAATAATTTTGGATAAAAAATACTTTAAAAACTTCTTTTTTTTTTTTTTTTTTTTTTTTACAGTAGACAAAAGGTAGAATATCTAATCAATGTGTGTGTGTTACTATAAGCAAAATGTTTATCTAATCATTGTGTATTCATATATTTATAGTAAATTTTGAAAGGATTTTTTATCTGCCATTATTTCCTCTTAATATAGACATTATTTTTAATGATTACATTTGCTTGATTTAATGATTACATTGGCTATCCGTGTCTTTATTTTCTTACTTTCTTTAACATCCAGGCTTTAGGTAGACAATTCTAACCCCCCCTGCTGTGTCAGACTGACTTTGTGGCCGCACATGTAGAAGTATACTTTAGCCTGAAAAAGTGTTTTCTTTGATGAAGAAAGGATGCAGGTTCGATTCCTGTTGGAAGCTCAATTTTTCTTTAGTAGGACATCTCTAAATCTAGGCTGATTATTCTTAGTTTCACTGTTTAAGAAAATAGAAAACAGGATTAACAACACAAAACGTGTCCTCATTAAAAATAACATTCATAGTAATGCTTCAGTGTGCATATTATTTTACACAAAGAATTTTATAGTAATAAGAAATATTTCTTTATATATTTGTCACTTTTCCACTCAGCACTGTCTTCCATTGACCATAAAAATAAAAATATATTGATACTGTTGATAGTGATTAACAAGAAATCAATAAACAATAAAAAGTACATTTTTTAATTTGTCCTACTAGATTTGTATTCAGGGTGTTTTATTTTTATGCACGTTTTCTACAATATGATTATATTTTTCTATATTATCTTCTTTTTTCACTAAACAAAGTAAGTTTTTCTTCATACTCATAGTCAAGTATACATTTTTCACTAAAACAATAGTTTACAAGGTAGCTTGCAGTTGTTAGCCAGACAGACGCTTTCATGTATTTGATAATGAAGATTTCCTGTATGCATCAAATTTAAATCAAATTCTGAGCTTCAAGGTTAGTTCCATATTTGATGTCATATAAAACCCATTTTTTCTGCAAATATTGGAATTTTATAAATTTGTAATTAATGCACAAAAAAAATTGTTAAATTATGAAAAACAGTAAATAGGGATAAAGTTCAAGTAACATCCAATGTATAGTCTGGTGATGTTTTTCTGTGTATGTTAGAAGCTTAAAAGCTATCAAATACATTAATATTTTGGTATTTAAGTATATAATCTGAGATTGCTAAATGGAGTCACATGAAACTTTGATTGGAAAAATTCTGACCAGAGAATATTTTCTGGTAGTTTCACTTTGTTGACCATAACTTAACTTTACATGTGTGCAAGAGAAATTTGCAAATCAGAAGAAAAAAGATAAGTTTTAGATTATATCAAATTTTGCTTATATTTATTGAAAAATTGATTTGTACTCTTCAGACTTTCTTTACTTCTCTAAAATTAAAAATCAAAATTCAAAACATTTGTTGAAAGAGGGTACTTATACTCTTGAAAGGGAAGTGAAAAAAAAAAGATCATATTAATTAGTAAATATGAAGATAATAATTTTTCTATTTGATGTAATGGAATAACCTGTCACCCCCATGAGTGACTACACTATAGGTAGTAACTACCTATAAGTATCTCTAAGTCAACGGACTACAGAGTCTAGCTGAAACCTTTTCCAGTTGTTCTGGTCGAACTCTCTGCCTTTGGGCAGAGAGGAACTCGGATGAGGCTATGCCTAAGGGCAGAGTCTCGTCTGAGGATGTAGACAGACCTGATCCCATTTATGCAGAGTCTATGGGGATTTTTTAGCCAAACCTACGGGCTTGGGAACCTCACATTAAATTTGGGCTTGTGCCACATGTGACTGCGTGGGGCAGCTGCTAGATACTGTCTAGCTGGAATCTGTTGAGTACAACTCAGATTTACGCAAGAACTACCAACCTTCCAGTAGTAGCACTCACTACTGGATTGACTCGCGATGACCTTGTGCATAACTGTACCTTTATTCTTATTGTACTGGTTTTTACAATAAACCTTTACTTATTTTATCCACTATGTTGTTCCTATTAACATGGAATATAACACTATTAATAAATAGAAATGGATTACTTATAAATATATGGTAGATTATTAGTTATATACAAAATCATTTTTCACTAGAAACCAGCTTTGCATAGAAAAAAAAAAAGAAAAATTACCAGTTGCAAGAATAACAACAAAAATGAAGATATTAAAAAATAAAAATATTGTTTAATGACTGAACTAATGAATAATTTTTTATTTGACTTTTCTTTTAGATATATAGAAATGATTTGTTAAAAAAAGATAGTTTTTTGTTTGATTTTGGTTAGTTTATTTTTTACAATGTTTCAACTGATGAAAGTCTTTCTAAACCCTAAGAAAGCTCACTATGTATGAATTGGGTGCTGAAAAGGTTTTAGTCTCACCCAGAAGCTAACACCTAAAAATTTTAATGTTTATTCATTTAGTCAGATTTTTGAGCCAATAATTTCCATACCTCTTTATACAGAAACTGAAATAGTGTAATAAAATAAATAATTATTGGATCAGAGCAAAAGTTTGCAGCACTTTTTAAGTAAATTTCAAAGACAATATTTAGGTATTTTTACACATTTATTCAGTCACACATATCTGCCATTTTGTTTCATTACCTTTACCATTTTTGAGACAACTTCATGATTCTATTCTACCAGAACTTTAAAACTTTCTGGTTGATGGACTGGTTTAAATGATATTTACAGGCATCCAGAAAACTGAAGTTTGTCTTATTAAAAGAATTTTGTAGGAATGAAAGTTTGTGGTAATCTGAAGGTGCTAGGTCAGGAGAGTAGAACAAGTGTAGTAGAACATCCTGTTCAAGTTAGACCAATTTTCTGCTGGGTCTGCAAATAGGCCTAGTGTTGTCTTGATAATAAAAACATCTTTCTAATTGACCAATTCTTGATGCTATTCATCAATTGCTGCTTTTAATTGGTCCAATTGGGAACAGTAGTTGTCTGAATTTGTGTTCCAATCCTACCAGATATTCAGCATTACTTTTTTTTTTTATGCATACCAGCTTTTTGCTTTCTCCCTGAAACTTTTATACTCACTGTTTTTATCACCTGTGATCATTATTTTCAAAAATGGGTCTTTTTATTGTATTTGAACAGAGCATCACAGATGGAAATGCTGTAATTCATGTCATGCATTCAAGTGTTTTCAAATACCGTACAAAATTTATGTTTATATGTGGAGTATCTCTGTGATGTCCAGTATTGTGGGACCTGGATTATTTTTCATTGGTGCTTCAATTTACTCATCATCAATGACTGCAGGACTGCCAGAACACTCTTGGTTTTCCAAATCAAAATTTCCATTTCTGAACCCAGCAATCCACTTAAGAATATTACTTTCAGCTATGGCACCATCTTCATAAATGGCACACATCAGATAGCCAAAAATTTATCTCATTCTCTTCCACTTTTTTACATTTAATATAAAAAAATTCGCAATCAACACACAAAAAGGTTTGCTAAAATGTCACCTTTTAGAATATTTATATATGTCATAAATTTTAGTCACATTTCAAAAGAAACACCACCAATTGAAAATTGCTACAAATTTTTTTTCCAACCCAATACAATGAATACAATTAACTTATCTCAGAATTGAAAATGAAACAAAAAATATTGAGGACCTTCTGGGTTTCTTTAGAGAAAAATAGGCAACTTTATATATTTTATTGTAGTTGAGTAATCTAAATTCAATAAAGTCTCTACAAGTGTATTAGTTGAAAGGGGAAAAGTTATGCAAGACATACTACAGCATGTTTGGCAGGAACTGGACTACCAACTGGATCTGTAACATGTCACAGGTGGTGCACATATTGAACATCTGTGAAATCAGTTATAAAATCTACATTTGAATATCTTGTTTGAATTTAAAAAATATATCTTTGGTTATTCAACATGAAGCCTATTTAATTTTGTTTTCCTAGGACAACTAGTTACTCAGATATTCACCTATTAAATGATGTCAATTTTTTGGGACTTCCTTATATATATGTGTGTGTGTGTGTATAGATATAGTATCTGCACAATTTTCCTGGAATCAAAGTTTTGTTCCTAAGTCTTTTGCCTAGGATCAGTATAGTATTTGTGCACCTGTATAATTTAGTATTTGAAAATTAATTTTACAATGCTGTCATAGTGGATATGTCAGTTGCTTGCTTTTCTCAAGGTCAGCAGGGCTAGATTCACGTTGATTTTAAATATCTGCTTGCATTTAGTATAACAGAAAAACAGAAACATTCAAAAATGTTAAATGATGATTATGAGAAAAATAAATCTTTAAACAATTGTTCCTTTGAGGTGCTATATCACATAAGCTAGAATTAATTTATTAATTTTTATAGAAAATGTGGATCTGAAATTTGGCCTGAATTTACTTATTTGTTATTGATGTTAAACAGAAGTGATTGATCTTTTCCTTTCTTTATTCTATTAGGAAAAAAAATGTAAAGATTACACTCATTATAATGGGAAATTGTGTTTTATAATTTTCACTCTCTGTAGTGTAGAAGAAATACTCAGTTTTTTATTCTGAAGATCAAACACTTCAACTGGAAACATGAAAACTTATATTAAAATGATAATAGTCTGAACATTCATCTCATAAAATGTTTAACTGATACCAGAAACACTTAGTTGTATTTATATAAAAATCTATTTTTGATATTATTAGCAATTTTTAATTTTTCTTCTTTTCTAGGTATTTTGACATCAGGAACATTGAAAATTCTCAATGGCTACACTGTCTGAAGACTACCAAAATTATTTCACCATTGATATTGATAAAACTGGATTGGTTCCAGCATATCACATTCCACCATCTATACAGCAGACATCAGCTATTACAGCAATGCCAATGAGTCCTGAGAAGACCATGGGTCTGGTTGGAAAGTCTCCCCATTTCTCACCGGTTCCATTACCCACTACATTTTGGCAGGAACCAAATACCGAAACTCGACTTCAATGTCTTGATCATTTGGCTGCAGCAGCAGCTGGGATCAAAATCTCTCCAAATGTTTACCCTTCCCATAATCCAATGACTTCATCTTCACCAGGACTTTCCTCAATGCAACCTGCTGCTGCATCTTATAACCAGAATGTTTTAGAGAAAATGTACTTTCAACATCAACAAGATAAAATGCAGCTGCAATATCAACAGCGACAGTTGGCAGCACAAGAAGAGCAGAAAGTTTCCCTTCTGAATTCAGGACATCCTGCTGCCGCTACTGCTCAAATTGGTCTATTTTCAACCCCAGCAAGACCCTCACCACGCCTACCAATCACTCAGTATCTTTATAATATGTATGGATCCAAATATCGTTATGCTAACCCAGTCGTATTACAGCAGTATCAGGGTGTGCCAACCTCCCAAGAGCAATGGAATCAACCAATAAATGGAATCCAAAAGAATATGGAAGGAGGGACTTTTGATAAGACAATCAGAGATAGAAGCAATCCAACAAATGTTGGCCTCCAAAGTCCTTATAAGTCTCCAAGTGAGATAGTTATACCAGTAAACCCTACACCAAAGCATCCATCTACATTACTGACTCAAGCACAGTCACATGTAACATCATCAGATACTATTGATGCTATCAATATTGACAAACTTTCATCTATTGGTTTGTCTCCTACAAATACAACTGCTGTCTGTGGAAGTCCACAAAATCCTTGCTTGCATCCTGAAACATGTCTTCCTTGTACTGAGACAAACAGATTACTATACAACTTCTGCAAGACACCAACTTCTCAAAGTTCACAGAAATCTAAAGACACTTGCAGCAATACCTTTAATAATAACAACAACAACAACAACAACAATAATAACAACAATAATAATAATAATAATAATAATAATAATAATACTGCTAATAGTAACAGAAGTTCTGTTAAAAGTAGTAATAGTACAGAATCATCAAATTGTTGTAACAGTAATACAGATGGAAGTGGCAACAATAAAAATAATTCTTTGTCAATGTCAAGGTCAGGTTTATCTGGGGATTATCCCGGTTCTTATCCTTCTATGCACACTAATCCGTGGCCTTCTTCATCATCGACTTCCTCTTCTCCTCCTCTTTATACTACCCAACTCCCAACCCAAACTTCTTTCCCCTTGCCTGCCTCTTCACCCACAGCTACTTACTACCCCTATGCTAACATAAGGAATGAAGTTGGGGATCCCCGAAATACAATTTACAGCTATGGCATAGAAGACCCAATGACACGCATGTCACGACCCCGAGGAATATTTTCCACCAGATACCACCCATTTGACAGAGAAAGAAGGATTTAACTTTTTTCTTCTTTTTTTTTTAATCTGTGATTTTCTTCAAAGGAATCCAATTTAAAAAATATTTTTAGCACTTTGCTAAATAAATCTCTATCCTGTATAATATTTGATTATGTGAAGGAAAAAAGAAAGACAAAGTTACTCTTATGTTCAAATCTATTCTTGTTTAGTATAATTAATATTCAGTCAATTAATTTCTCCTCCCCTTCCTATTTGAGCCTGTTGTAGAATACAACTTCTGTTATATACTAGTATATATTTACTAGTATATATATTGATACCTATAAATCAGTTCTTATTCAATAATGTATCTTAAACATCATCTAAAATAGAGTCAAGTTTATCAATAAACTTTTTTCTTTCATTCTTGTTCCTCTGCTACTGTTATTACCATTGCTTCCTAGTCAGTGGCCCTCTTCCCATTTAGTAACACATTTAAGCACTTATGTTCCGTCATCTTCATAGCCTTGAGGCATATTTCTCAATGCTTTTACTCAAATCTTCCTTCCAAGAAAGTAAACTTCCATAGGTACAAATTAAAATATGTGCCTATTAAGTTCTTGGAGATCTTTTCCTATTTCTGTGTAACTGATTGAATTCCAAGTTATAATGTATTCTTGGATATTTTCACAATGTTTATGTAAGGAAGATTCTGATTGTTTCATGTTTATGTAAGGAAGATTCAGATTGGCCAAAAATAAAAATCCTTAAGTCATTAGCTTTTATTAACTTTTTTCATGCAAATCACATGCTTACAAATAGATGTATATGTTTAAAAAATACACACACATTGAAACAGAACTTATTTTACATGAGTGAAATGTGTTTTGCGTTAAACAGTGTCTGACTTAAATAAATATTAAAAATTTCTCAAAGTTTACATTGAAGTCTGGAATCTGTAAGCAGAGGATCTATTAAAAAACATTGAATATATCCTTATATGAATAACAGTCAGCTATACCAATTGGTTCAGTGTGACTAATAATGTTAAGCATTTTTTTTTTTTGGTTGGAATATTTTTCTTTCTTGTGTTCAGTTATCATATTTTATTTCCATGTGTTTATACTCACATATATTTTGGTGAGGGAAATAACAAGTCCTTTTTTTTTTTTTTTTTTACACTTACAGGTAGGATGAAATTCTATAAGTAATAGTCAAGTGATAAGCATCTTTTGAGGAAGTTATAAAACAACATATATAATATCTGCCAGATAAATTTAAAAAAAATCTTGAACACCTGTAAAGATAAATTTAACAGCACAAAAGACTCTTTAAAAGAAAGTAAAGGAATATAATATGGAAAGTTGAAAATGATTATCTTTTGTAGACTCTTACAATAAAGGATTAAAAGTGTAAATTTTTTTAAACTTTCAAAACGCTATTAAAATGATTGACCTTTTAAATATTTTAAGAGGTCACTGATTTTGCTAAATAAACCAGTGACTACAGAATATCATTGACGAGTATATGTATGGCCACTGCTGAACACAAATTCTGTATTTCTCTGTTCATTTAATGCGTGTACAGTTGAAACAATCAGATTGTTACAAAATAATTGTTCCAATCTTTCAGAAAATCACTTGATAAAAATTCAGTACATGCACTAAGTGTTCATAAAAATAATGCCTCAAAATTGAGGATTTTTCACTATTTTTTTTATTCTTCATTTATGAATCAAAAACAAAAACACAATGGAACTAATTTGATTCCAATTGACATCAAGATTGGAAATTATATCCATGACTTTTGTTATGTCATTTTTCTTTTTTTTTTTTTAAGATTTAAGACTCTAATAAAAAAATTCTGATAATATTTTCTGTTTTTCTGTTTTTATTTTTAAAAATAATTTTTCAGTGTTGATACATGACATCAGCATTTCTGTCTTTCAGGTTGAAACATTATTTTAACCTTATTTAGTCTGTTTTCAAATTGCAGCCAAATTTTTAAACAAACCCAAATATTTTTACAGAAGTAAACATGAGTTCACACAATAATGGAATAAAAGAAAAATGATTTTCTAATAATCCTTATATAAAACCGTAACATTATTCATTTTATTATTAGTTTTCACTAATATTTCCATTTGCTTTTTATTCCAATATTTTACCTTATCTCTTCTTCTTCAGCTGTTAAATTCCTAGTCATACTCTTTAAGTTGTTTAGAGATTATGACATGAAGTATTTTCATTCTTCCACATATTTTATTCTTAATAGTTTTCTATCATCTCTTCATCTTTCTTTTGATTTTTATTCCAACATTTTAGCTGATCTCTTCGTCTTCAGCTGTTAAATTCCTAGTCATACTCTTTAAGTTGTTTAGAGATTATCACATGAAGTATTTTCATTCTTCCACATATTATATTCTTATTTGTTTTCTATAGTCTCTTCATCTTTCTCTTGCTTTTTCATTCCAACATTTTAGCGGATTTCTTCTTCTTCAGCTGTTAAATTCCTAGTCATACTCTTTAAGTTGTTTCGAGATTATCACATGAAGTATTTTCATTCTTCCACATATTTTATTCTTATTAGTTTTCTATAGTCATTTTTTTTATCTTTCTCTTGCTTTTTATTCCTAAGTGATCTACTTTTACAATTAATATAATAAACTTCATGATTTTGAAACAATTTTGCAACATTCCTGTTGAACTGTCATCCAGTATGGAAAGAGATCATCAACTAAACCCTTTTCATAAATCAAGTCCCCTATCTCATTCAGTTAAATTCTTTTGAATTTGTTCCTTTATTATTGACAAGCTAGTAGTATTAGTAGTACTTATATTGTTAGTAGCATTATTCTAAACACATTTTAAAATTCTAAGAAGTGATATTTTTTATTACTACATTTTATTTTTATTTTTAACTCATTTGTATTTCTTTTGTTCTTTGGTTTTTGGTTGTTAAAATAAAACTGAGTAAATTTAGAATAAATCAGTAACACTTCATGTAAGTTTTGAAACTGCATACTTTACATTAGGAGTTTGCTTCATGTTATAATATTTTTTCTACTAAAGTATATTTATATAATGGTAAAAAGATTAGGGATGAGAACCTTGCCAAAATTCATAGTAAAATAATAATTATTGTAAGTTATACATACTATATTAATAACAAAAACCTTTTTAGAGAAAAATATTTGCAGTTAAGTAACTTTAGATTAATACATGTGAATCACATCACTCAAACTGTTTTTTCATTTTAGATAGAAAAATGTGTTTTAATTCATGACTGCTAATGACTACATAATTGCAAAAATCAAAATTCATTAATGAAATAAAAACACAACAATTCAACATGTTATATAAATTATCTTTATATTTTATTTAGTGCCTGAGAAAAAATGATTCTAAAAAAGGTCATGAAAATTTCTTTGAATTTTGGCTGCAAACAATGAAATAACTGATAGAAAATGAAAATTTATGAAAGGAATGAAGAAAACAGCATAAAGATGGAGAGAAAAAAATTGTTTCAAAATCAACACATTTGTTGAAATATTTTGTTATTTATTTGCTTATAGGATTTATTTTCACAAGGAAATTCAGCACTCTAAGACAATGTATGCAAAAAGACAGTGTCCAAAGGACAGTTTTCCCCTTGCCACCACTATTATTATTATTATTTTAACTACCTTCACTCCTTGGCAATGTTTATTATTTTAAAAAGCTATGATTAGAATTTTAATAAAACCTAAATATTCCAAAGTGAATTTATACATTTTTTTTTCTTCTTGAGAAAGAAAAAATATTAAACACTATTAGATTGTTTATTGGAATTTTTAGCAAAACATCAGCTAACTGCCAATCAATTCAAGCTTAATAAAATAGTAAATAAGGATTTCATTATAGTTGGTTGACTTATTTTTATAATTTAGTAAATGTTTATGAATTTATGAAGAAAAGATTGTTTTCAAAATTATTTCTTTCATCATTCTCCTCATCATCATCTCCTTGACTTTTGTAATTGTAGGAGGGATCAGAACTCAGAATTCACACTGAATCTCCTCCACAACAGTCTATCAACAGCAGCCATCAGTAATTCTGGTATAGTCATACTTGTCCATTGTTTGACATTGTCCAACCAGTTTTTTACATTGGCATCCTCTCCTACATTCACCTTCAATGGTGCATTGCATGATGGCCTTGCAATTATTTCTTTATAAATTGGTAAATGATAAATATTGCATTGCATTAGATTTTAATAAAATTGTATTCATTTTTAGAATGTTGTAAATATAAAATTATTCTTGAAAATAAATAATGTAATAAATAAATAATGTTTAATATATTTTTTGTAAATTCTCAAGAACAAAAATCATATGTTTAAGTTTTATTCCAATTCTAATCATCGCTTTTTAAGTCATTTAACATTGCCAAAGAGTGAAGGTAGTTAAAATAATAGCAGTGTCAAGGAAAAAAACATCCTTTTGACACTACATCTTATTGGGGACACCTTTGTCCATGTTTGCCAAAAAATGTATAAATTCACTTTCATCATATGTTTTTGTTTCAATTCTAATCATCATTTAAAGGATTGAAGGTAGTTAAAATAATAGCAGTGTCAATGAAAAAACCGTCCCTGTATTTTACAGGCACAAAGGTTCAAGTTTACCAGAAATTCCCACACTTGATAATCTGGATAATTTCATAATCAGACACAAATTTCTGCAACTGGTGCATTAAAAACAAAATTAATATTTGGATATTTTTTCTGAAGAAAAGTGTGTTTGTGTCTTATAAGTAAATCCATCAATATTATTACAAATATTATTGGGTTAGAATAAATTTTTGTAGCATTTTTAAGTGAATTTCAAAGACTACTTGGATATATGTACAACCTGACCTCTTTAATATGGCATCTTTAGGACCAAGCCACTGCTGGATCACAGGAAATACTAGATGACAGAAATCACCCCTAAAAAAAATCTAAATAAACGTAATCTTACCAGCTCATTCCATATATATTGCCATATTATCAAGTGTAGAACAAAGTTTAAAACAGGAAAAAAAAACAATCATTAATGCTTCCAAACAAGATTTTTTATTGTTTCATGCTAAAAAAAGCCTAAAACCAAAAAATAATATATATTTACTATCCTGAATAGGTAAATATGCAGCTGTATATAAGAAATGAGCAAGACCAAAATACTCTGCTTCTGTGAAAAGTTGTAAATATCATGTAGTGTTACCCCCATAATGACTCAATGAATTAATGGTGGCTGATTAATTAAAAAAAAAAAAAAATAAAAAAAAAGGGACCAGACCATTGGTGTTGCTGGACTATGGTGTGCTAGATTAAAGGTCAAACTGTGTATAGATTTATTCAACCACATATGTGACATTTTGTTTCACTACTTTTCTGCATCTTTGCAATGATTTCATGATGCCATCTTCCTAGAACTTGGATGATGAGCTGGTATAAATGGTTTTACAAGCTTGCAGAGAATTGAAGTTCCCATTAAAAGAATTTTGTAGGGATAGAAATAATCAGTAATCTGAAAGTCAGCCAAGGTGTGCTAATATCTGTCAGCTGTGTAAAGAGACATGAGATCTGGTATTGTCCTGATGGAATGCCCTTCTGATTGACCAATTCCAGACACTTCATCAGACTGGGCTTTTTTTAATGTTACCATTTCTACACGTGCACAAATGGTTTTGTGTCTTTGAAATTTTTCAACCCCCATCACAAGATGTCTACTAAGAGGAAATTGTCTTTGTCTATTCCTCAGCCTAGAAAGAAAGAAAGAAAGTTATTGATTGTGATACAAAAATGTTGGTTGATCACATTCACTTTCATTCCCCCTTCATACTATTTAGTACGAAGGGGGAATGATAGTGAATGTAATCACATGTGATCTGAAGCTATCATACTCTACTTTGTCAACAACTTTGAAGGACAGTGAAAGTATTTATAAAACTTTAAAAAGTTCTGCATCTTTGTGATTGACAGTTATAACAAAACAACAGACTGGTCCTATCCACAAAATGGACAAATTGCTGCATATGTGAATGGAAAATCAGATTCCCAAAAATAGGTTCCATTTAGCATTTTTACTGTGTGGATGAAGTTTAGAATTCTATTTCAGTCTTTGAAGGAGTGTAATGGAGAAAACTACATTCAAGAATTTGTAGCAAATACTGGGTGTTTCAAGATTCCAAATTCATGATGTTCAAGTGTCAAGAGCAGTGAGTTCAGATAAGAAAGCCATGTGAAGAGAAAAAGAAAAAAATATTTCAGACAAAACTCACCATGTTTGTGAAAAAAAAAACAACTCCATCAACCAAGCACCAGATATTTTATATTTGTATGTATTTTGGTATGTTTTGCAATTAAAATGTTTTGTTTTTTTACACCTGTGTTTTGTTTCTTTGTGTGTCCAACAAATATTAAACCAACTGTATTGTAGTATGCAGTTTTTGATGAATATAAAAATAAGAAAGAAAACAATGTGTAGAGAGATGATACTAATACATATCAAACATAAAGAAACCACAAAAATTATAAAAAATACAGTAATGCCCAAAGAAAGATAAAAAGATTGGAAAATTAGTTATTGACTTCCATCAGAACCAACCATTAGCTGTGAAAGATAAATTAAACGAACTGGAAAAATATGATGAAAATTATTCTCACCTGCTGCCTGTAATCAATAAAGCCTTTGTAAATTTTGTAAGTCCAGAATCAAAAATTTATTACTGCAGGAAAACAACACTACAGAATAACACAGGATGCAATTACAACCAACAAGAATCAGTTGTCTTATCTATTATCCATATCTATATAACCCTCACTTCCTACTCTTGCATTCATATAGCAAACTGTATTTAGTAATTCTTTACCTTAAATGGTTCTTGAGCCTTGTACTGGGTGAACATTAATAAAAATAAAAAAAGGTTCAGGATCAAAGACTCATAACTGCAGTACAACCTCACAGAACATGACAGGCTCCAATTACAACTACTACAACAAGTATCAGTTGTTATTTATCATCCATATCTATATAATTCTCACTTCCTAATCTTACATTCATATAACACACATAATTTACTAACCCTCTACCTTGAGCGGCTCTTGAGTCTCTTATTTTGTTAGCCATACTTGTCCAGATTCTTTACTGCTAGAATAATAATTGCATAATCATCTAAGAATTCAGATGAATACATGGGTCATTTTTCAGATTTGTGGAACAGCACCCCCACCCCACATAATCAAACATTTATATCAGGAATCGCCTCCTTCCATTACCAGCATGCTGATTGGGATTCACTTTGTAACCTTCTTTGAGATACCCCTTGGATTGATATTCTTAATCTTTCTATTGAGAATTTTGCCAGTGATGTTTCTTTTTGGGTTAAAGCTGACATCAATGCTTTTGTATCTTCTTGGAAATACCAAGTGAAATAAAAATGATCTCCATGGTTCACACTGGCCTGTTCAGCTGCTATAGCCCACAGGGTTCACTTTTTTTGGCAATACCATTATGACAGTTCTGATCACAACAGGCACCTATTTGTGGCTGCACATTTGCTGATAGAATGAGATCATATAACCACTAACAATTTGGCTCTCATGAATACCAGTGTCTCTGTAATAGTGTATTAAATATATATATATATACCTCCTCTCTTCACTCAATTTGAGGTGTTAACATCTGCTGATGAAGCAAAATGTTTCACTTGTAAATTCTCTTCAAATTCTACTCTTAACTTAACTGAAGTATTATTGCCTGACTTTCGACTTAAAACCGAGTCTCTATTGAGTGATATGCATATAACTCCATACATGGTTTCTGCTGTCATCTCTAAACTGAATCCTCACAAAGCATGTATCCCTGCATGAAGCCATAAGAAATATGCTCCTGTTCTGTTATTTTACAATAAATGCCTTGCTGCTCCTTGCTTTCCTGCTTGTTAGAAATCCTCTTTTATGGCTCCAGTTTTTAAAAACGCAGGTGAACCATCTGATCCTTCTATTTGCCTATTAGCTGTAGAATTTTGGTAATAGCAACAGACAGTACTTGACTGTAATAAAAGTTGAGTCTGACTGACTGACCAAGTTATCTGCTGGGCAAATTGGTAGGTGGTTTATATAACAGCCTGGGAAATTCCATTCTGTTACCCGGGCAAGTCTATTCTGTAAGTTCTGATTGGCTAATGATTCCAGTGTGGATATTGTGCTCAATAAATATCCAGCACAATATCCACCCTGTGACTATTCAAGAGAGGGACATGTATTGAGCTACAATCCTGTTTATTTTTGTCGGCCAACTGGACGCTGGTTGGAAACCTCCTTGCAAAGGTGAGTCTCACACTCTTGATTATTCATCTTCTCCCGCCATCGCGCGAGGGTAATGGCCTTTGAGGGGAGAAGATTTCTTTCTGGTCTGGCTGATTGTATGGGAGTAATCTGGTCAATGCTCGGGCGATTTTTTGTGGCTGGGTGATGTTGTTTCATTTTCTTTGGCATGTGGGACATACGTATTGAGCTCCTGGGCGTCCCTGAACCTTGGCTCAGGGGGCTCAGGTAAAGCATTGGGGATGCAGATAGTGACTGCAGGTGTTTGAAGCTTCCTGAGAAATCGGCGGTTCCGCAAAGTGATTCTATCCAATCCATCCATTCTGATTCGATATTAACGGTTAGTTAGTGTCTCGACAACTCTGCCTGTTGTGTCCCACCAGTGATTGGTTGGACGTTGTATTGATACTATGTCCCCTTTCTGAAGCGGAACCAGGGTATAGGCTGTACGGTTGTACCTTCCTATAAGGCAGCTATTACGTTGAGATAGGCTTTTCTAGCGATTTTGAGCTGCAGCTATCCATTTCGCATGCGGCTTGTATAGCATGGGTTGGGATGGTAGAAGTTGTACTGGGGATATAGCCCAATGGTCTGGATGAGTGTGTTCTTGTATTGAAGGATAGCCCTTGCTGCTCTGATATTATCTAGAGATACTTGAGCTCCTGTGTTACTATGTACTATCCTTTTGGCAGATTTGACAGCTAGCTCTGCCCGGTCATTGGATTGAGGATAGGCAATGGATGACAATCTGTGTTTTACCGCCCAATCGTTCAGGAATTGTTGGAATGGTAGTGATTTGAAAGGTGGACCACATCAGTGCTGAATTCTTCTGGAGCACCATAGGTCTGGAATATATCTAGACAAATTGAAATTATTCTTGAGGCATGTCCATGGCTTAAATGATAAAGGATGAGCCATCCAGTTAACCTATCAGCACAGACAAGGTACTACTGACCTGACATGAAATATATCGATGACTATTTGCTAGAGTGGCCAATCTGGCGATCGTGTGAGAGTGATTGGCTCTCATGGTTGACTAGGGGCAATGTTTGAGCATACCATGCAATTGGCCCTAACATTACAGATTGCAGCGTTCATTCCGGGCCAATAGATGGACTCATTGGCACGGGCTTTCATGCCAACCACACCCTGGTGTACTGAATGCAAGCTAAGCAATATTTTTTTTCCAGTGAGAGGTTGGAATCATTATCCTTCTATCCAATAACACTAAACCATTGTCAGTGTCTTACCTCCCAATATTCGCAGAGTACAGGTGCGTTTTTGGGAATCCGTGCAGTACTGCATTTATCAATTCTTTGTATTAGGGATCATTGTGTCCTGCTGTACGGATGAGGTCTGGTGAGTTGATGGCTATGTTGTCGGTGATTCCAAATGCCGCCGTTAAAGTAGTCAATGTCATGACATTATCTATTTTATCAGACTCTAGGACGTCTGATTGAGTGGGTTGGATAGGAAATATGCCCAGGGGTGCTTGTACCATTGTGACTGGGTTGCGGGAAATGGCATCCGAGCATCTGTGCCATTTACCAGGGCAGTTCTGGATAGTAAAACTATATCTTAGTGTATTTTTCCTTCAATCGGAAAAATCAAGGGTTTTGGATTTTGCTTAAATCCTTTTACTGGTTCATAGTCTGTAACCAGTATAATATTAGGGCAACCCATGATGAACATCCAACATTTTTCCAATGCCCGTGCAATTGCTGCTGCTTTGCAATCTCTTGGCGCGTATCTGCGCTCAGTATCGGTGCAAAATCTGCTGCCGGCAAATATTAGGCGCCAACCTTCTGGACAACAGATCGGCGCTTTCTCGATTGTGCAATGTATGGAAAATGTTTCTTATAGGAGTAGGAAACCCATTCCTTCTTTACTCCAGTCAAGGGCAAGGCATGTTATTCGATTTTTGTCGAATGTCACAACACCCTTCCGAACGAGGTCAACTATGACCTGTTTGGAATGCGTCTTCAAGACTCTGGTTTCATGTAAAATGTGAGTTTTGTTTTACAAGATCCCGGAAAGGTAGAATGATTGGACCTAATGAGTATGTCCAGGCTACCTGATTGACCAGTCCAAACCATGATCATGCATCTGTGATTGTTTTTGGAACTGGGAAGTTCAATATTGCTTGTAGCATACAATCAGAAGGGGTTACTCCAGAGGGTGTTATTTGGAGGCCTCCAAACTGTACTAGGTCCTGACAAAATGTCAGTATGATAGAACACTTCGGTGATGTTAGAGTCATATAAAAGTGTGTCGTCCACGATTTTGATTTTACGGGGAATATCCTTTATTATCTTGTCATATCTGCGTGTGTACGCATCCCTAGATGTAAGATAGCTTTGAGGCATTCTGAGGTACATAAATCTTCCCCATTCTGTGATGAAAATGGTAAGTGGCTGGGACTGTTTGTCTAATGGTATTTTGGAAAAGCACTAGATGCTCTAATTAACTGAATTGGTTATTTTTGCCTCAACTTGCAAGTTCATCTTTCAAATATGCAGTATGGCCTTCACTTCTCTAAGTCAACTGCTGATTTATTAATGATTATTGCTGAAAGAGTCTATCAAGAATAGTGACGTTCAAGTTGTTACTTTGGATTTCTCAAAGATATTTGACATGGTTTGGCATACTGGTCTTCTTCAGAAGTTGAAAGTTTATAGTATTTCTGGGTGAATTTTTGAACAGTTTCTATCTTTAGTATCAAATCATGACATGAAAGTTATCCTGAATGTCCACTCTTCTATATCTTTTTGTACTAATGTAGGTGTCCCCAGGATTCTATCTTTATACCTACATTGTTCCTAATATGACCTTTCCCATGTCATCAATTCTCAGCTCAATATCTATGCTGATGATACAACTATTTACTACTATCTTAATAGTAGGGCTGATTTGTTCTATAAAGTCAAATAGGCAGCTGATCTCAAAATTAACCTACAGTCTGTTGTCAAATGGGGCAAGGAATGGTATGTTAATTTTAATGAAAAAAAAAAAAAACTACTCTTTTAATTATCTGAGAGAGCTCTTTTTAGTATCAAGTAAAAAGAGTCCCTCTCCTTGAGGTTAGTATAAGCATGGGACTCTTTGCTTTGCACTTTCTTGGACTAATGTTTTCAGCTGACATGAAGTAGAAAGAGTATATTGAATCAATTGCTAGGTTTGCTGCTAGGAAAGTTGCTTCACTATGTCGTGCTAGACAATTTTTCTTGCCATAATCTATCTTACATATTTATAAGTCTATCATTTGTCCATGCTTAGAATATTGCTGACACATATGTTATGGTGCTCCTGCTATATATTTAAATATTCTTGATAAAATCCAAAGAAATATCAGCAATATTATTGATTCTGACCTGGCATCTCAGCTTCAGTCACTTTTCCACCACTGTAAAGTTGATTACCTGTGTCTTTTCTATAGATTCTTTCATGGTAATTGTTTGGAAGAGTTCTTTGCTGTGATGCCTAGACTTTATAAATTTAAGTGCAGTATTAGATTGGCAGCATGGTCTCATCAATTCACATTTGAATTGGCTAAATGTAACTGAAGTTCTATGCTAACAGCTTTTCTCACACTTCTCCCTTATGACATTCTCTTCTGGCTTCTTACGTTCCAGCCAACTTTGATCTTCAAAAATTTAAATGCAATATCACTTGTTATTTACTGTCTTCTTGATTACTCTTCTATTGTTCTAGCTCCTTAATAATGTTTCTCTTTTTTCTTATTCTTCTGTACTCAGTAACCCCTTATGTCTTAGCAGCTATACTGCCTTGCATGGGGTGAAATAATTAAAAAGAAATGTTTACTAGACCTCACCCTATGTCGTTAATTGGTTCCAGAGATCACAACTTAAGTTGAAAAATGACTTATGTTAAAATAACCACACTAAAAACTGGAAATAAGCATTCTCCATTGCCTATTACAGTATTTATGTTATATGTATGTACAGTAGCCTGAATAAAATAATTAATTTCCACCTTATTTTCCAGTGATATAGCCTTAAATTTAGAATTAGCACTTTTCTTTGGCAAAAATGTATTCTAAATCACAACTGAAATGTAATTGAAAGAATGTCAACGGCAGAGCACAGATCTGAATTCAAAATCGGTGTTAGAGCAGAAAACAATGCCTGTGTGCCACCTGTCAGCAGGAATTTGAAATAAGAACATCTGCTGAACATACTTTATTATGCTAATTTTTTTGATGATTCTATATATATATATATATATATATATATATTATGTAGAGAGTTAGGTAAATCAAATGACCAAATATAAGAAACTGTATGTGTGTGTTGGCCTGCATACACAGGCAAACAGATAAATAATCATCAAATTTAGTCATGAAGTGTAAAAATAATAGTGCTCAATGTGGTTAAACAGAGCAAAAATATATATTAATATACATATACAAATGTTGGTATATGTATATTTATATATATATATATATATTATTTTTTAACTTTATTTCAATATGATTTTCTATGTTTTTTGTTATTTTAATGTTTTGCTTTTTTTAATATTTTTAACAGTCAATGTAAACTTAAGTAAAATGACCTAAGGTGAGTTTTATTTTTCCATATAATATTTAAGAAAACTGTATAATGTTAAATACAGGTCTTACAAAAAGTCAATTATAATAATGGGAATATAAGTTATTTGAAGCTAAAAGGAAAGTCATTTTACTGACAGAAAATTTAAGTCTAAGCAAAGTTAAAATTATTTCATCATCTGAATATTATTATTATTGGTCATTACCTTTTTGGTTGCTTGAAAGGGAATATTATATACAAAATGATTTGTTTTAGTTTCTCTTTATATACATTAATACAAATATATTAATCCAAAGCATTTTTAGACTAATAAAAATTTACATCTATCTTTGAAAAGGAAGAGTAGTGTAGATTTCAACAGATGAAATTTCTGGGATACATAAGGAAAAACTGCCGAAAAAAATCTAACACTCACAGAACATTGAATCAGAGTGAAACATTGAGTAACTTTAACAAGTTTTTATAAATGGATATCAAAGCAAGGGATGGTAATGGTCAAAGATTACTTACAGAAATAAAAAAAAAACAGGAAGTTGTGGAAAGCCATGATTGCTTGTTCTGGAAGGATATCTGTGTGTGTAGCTAAAACTAACGAACTACAAAAATTAATGACAAAATATATGTATACTATTTACATTATTTGGATTACTGGCCTCATTTTTGTTACCATATTTATCACAACGTTTTCACCATCGTACACTCCGGCCTTCTTCAGGTGGTTGGAATGTCGAACTTGAACACACAATTCTTTTGGATCCTGTCACTGGATCTGACCAACACCTTTATCCATAATGCCATAAATACAGACAGATGCAAAATTATATATATATATATATATATATATAAAATATAATATATATATATATATATAAATATAAATATATATATATATATATATATATAAAATATAATATATATATATATATATATATAAAATATATATATATATATATATAAATATAATATATATATATATATATATAAATATAATATATATATATATATATATATAAAATATAATATATATATATATATATATATATAAATATAAATATATATATATATATATATATATAAATATATATATATATATATATATAAAATATAATATATATATATATAAAATATATATATTTTATATAATATATATATATATATATATATATATATATATATATATAATATAATATATATATACACATACACACACACAACTCATTATCATCCAAGGCAGCTTCTTGTAAAAAAAAAATTATCATCATATGATTTGTATTTACAAAATTTTAAAATTGAAATGCATTCAAAATTCTTAGAATTAAAAAGGTAAAAATGAACAGCAATAATTCCTATTCCAGATTATGATTACTGTTCATTTTTACTTTTTTATTCTGTTGATACTTCTGAAATGCTATACATGCATGTATTTTTAAAAATTCTATTTTCTTGAGTTTATTTTCACATCTATAAAAAATAAAAGTAACTTTAAAAAATGAATATTAAAGCAACAAAGTAAATTTAAAAGAATATTAAATACAATTATTTGACAAAGTTTAATATTTATTTATTCAAACATTCAAGTGTGTGTGTCCAGCCACAAAATAAACATACAGACTCAGTATCACTCTAAAGAGAAGTTGTCTGTGTGTGTGTGTGTGTGTGTGTTTGTATTATCAACTTATTAATATTTTTCAGCCATCTTATGGAAAATAATTTTTTATTCAATCTTTTAAAAATAAACTTAATTTTTAAACCAAAAAAAAACAATGAAGACAAAGAATTTGATTGTCTTAATTTTTATTTTGGAAAATGTGATAATCTTAGGGCATATTGAAGGTAAGAGGAACAAATTAAAACATCAAATAACCTATCTAACAAATGTGTATAAATGGTTGGTAAAACAGGGATTAAGAGTGGTAGCAAAAAGACAAAGCTTACTAAGAGCTACAAAGGACAGGAAGTTGTGGAGAGCCATGATCACCCATATCCTTAAGGAATAGGAAGATAAAAAGGTTTTCCTGCAATATCTTGAACTTTGTTTCAAATTTTCTTTTATGTATTCTGAAATTTTCAGATTACACATTGCTTTACTAGAATTAACATTGTTCTTGATACAATGACTGTTGTGTTTCTTCACTTTTCTGATATTACCAAGAACACAGATTGATAGTATATTTGGGAAATGTTCTCATACCATATGATTTGCACTGTAGTTTGTAATTAGAAGCAGTGTAGTATTAGCATAAATAATATTTTGTTCTCAATGTACCAAAAATGGTGACAGGAAGACTTTTACTGTATTTCTTTAATATTGACAGAGTAAAGTTAAAACAACTCAAATTACATATTTTTATATTCTGAATATAGATGTATAAAAAAAAAAACAAACAAAAAAAACAAACATCTGAAACCTTGTACTTTGGAAATTTCTTTATTTGTCAAAAAATATTACAATTTCACAAATATACAATAAAATTCTGTACACAGAAAAAAAAAGAAAAAATAAGAAAGGTTCAATACTTGGATTTATACCATATTGTGTAAACACCTTTTTAAAAAACTGACAGTACAAATAATCTTTTCGAGGTCATAGAAAGACAAATGTTTAATTAAACCTGTGATGAAATTACAAAATAATAGTGAAAAATGCTTATAAATATTCTATGGATAAAAGGTGAAAATGTGGCAGAATGTGTGTGAAAAATATATATATATATATATATATATATATATATATATATATATATATATATATATATATATATATATATATATATATATAACACATACACACAATATTTATCTAATTCTCTAAGCAATAGATGGGTTTGAATAGATGTGAGAGATGTTAAAATGCACATTTATGAAACCTGCCTAAGTTTTACAATTGTTGAAAATTAATTTTAGTTCTTGTTTTCTATGATCTTGAAAAAAAAATTTTTTTTTAAGAGCTGTCAAAAATTTGAAAAATGCATTTCTTTGATGTGAAATAATCAAAGCATTGACCAAAGGAAATCATGTACAGATCCTTAAGAAAGTTGTAATTATTAATGAGGACCCTAAAGCACAGTGGAATTATCTATTATAACATTTTCTCTTTCACGCACATTCTCTCTAACACATGAAGAGGCAAATAGAACAATTGGCCATATTTATATTACTTATTCAACCTCTTCTTTCTCTCAACAATTTTTATGAACATAAAAATAAGCTAAAGTTAACCACTGCTATGCTTTTGTCCCACAAAACTGCCAACAACCTTTTTCTTTCATTTTTTAATTGATTTAAAAAATAAAAAAATTAAATCAATTTTTGCTCAAAAATTCCAAATAAAAAATATTTAATTTCCACTTTAACATTTATTTTTTTTTTTTTAGTTTTTTTGCCAACTATATTATCAACTTTTGATTTAAAAAAATTTTTTTTTAAAGAAAAAGAATAAACAAGTGAAACAGGTCTTTTTTTTCTTTATTTTTATAATGGGAGGGAAAGTACGAAAGGCTTAAAATTTTAGCCAATCAAATTCTTTGTTTTAATTTTTTTTTATTTTTTAGCCAATCAAATATTTTGTTTTAATTATTTTTTTTTTTGTAAATGTTCATCTCTTATGAGCAACATTCAAGAAATACACCCACACAGAGATCATAATATGAGATTAAGATTTTTGTTTTAATAACTTGTTATTTTGCAACATGTTTAATGTTTATGTGTGAACATGGGTGTTTTTTTTTTTTCTTTTTGGACTGATTGAGTATTGTATCCTTTATAAGTTATGAATGGACTGACTAAAGTCGATACGGTGGCACTAAAAGAGAAAAAAAAGCCCAAGACTAAAATGGCCATTAACAGATTTGAAACTGTCAACTGTTTAAGAAAAAAAAAGTTGTAGGAGAAAAAAAAAAAAAAAAAAAAATTCCATCATTACCAAACGAGCCACACTTGTACTTTTTGTAAATCTATTTGTAATTCTAAAATTAATGACAAAATGAAAAAAAAAAAAAAAAAAAAAAAACAACAAATCAACTGAAAGAACAAAAGCTTTTTGTGAACAGGTGGATTAAAAATAAAAAAAAAAAAAAAAAAAAAAGAGGGAATTTATTGTTCACTTTTCCCCTAAAATCCCAATTTTGTACATTATAGAAATAGCATGGGTACGATTTAATTCACTTTCAACTGTCATATTTATACTTGATGTTTTAACAAAAAAAAAAGAAAAAAAGATGGGCCCCAGAAAAACAATGTCTATGAAACTATTCACATGATAATTTTTACAACATTGAACAAATGGCACACAATGATTGAAACTAAAAAGTAGAATAATCTATTTTGAAATATTCTAAAAATTATTAAACACACCATAACTTTTTAAGTCTAAATTTAAATTTCATGTTTTTTGGTCAATTATCATCATTTGTTATCACAATATTTCGATAAGACAGTGTTTGTTTTTGAATTTAAAGCAACATGAAAAGTATTATGACAATAAAACAAAATAAAAAAAAATTACATCAACAAAATATTTAATGTAAAAATTTAAAGTGAAATTGTTTAAAATAGCAGAATTTGTTCAGTTAAATCTATAGTGAAGCTCTTTAAACAGTTGTTCTTTTTTTACCAATTATTATTTAATTTTATACAATGACCGATAATCCCTTAAGAATCATAATGAGTATCATGAAGAATATTACAGCTTTTGATATCAATTGACTAAGTAAATTGGCTTCAAAAGAAGTAGATTTAGGAGTTAAATATTAATTCTATTTTTTGTTTAATATATAAACCTATTAAGATAACCAGAAAAAAATGTTGACAGATCTTCAGCTCATACATTTCATCTAAATAAAAAAAAATAAACCACTGGATAACATAAATTTTCTCTGAACATTTGAAAGTTTATAGAGACTAATAATAAGATGCAAATGATTGACTTTTTAAGAATAAAAAACTGTAATACTTGACCTATTGTGTTTCTTTTGTAAGGAGAAATGGATATTTAAGAAAAGAATATTAGGAATTTGAAATTTAAATAAAATATAAATATTTATCCTAAAACCAACATAGCAAAGACTAACAAGTTTTATTGAAGAATATTCTATATTGAAGAAAGTTTTATAGATAGAATAATGTTAAACATGCTTAGATTGTAGTGATCTGTTAATCATTAATAGCAAGAAGAAAATCATTAAAAAAATATAGAAAAATATTAAAAATCATACTAAAAATACTATAAAAAATAAAATAAAAATATAAAAAGTATACCAAAATATTTTTAACTTAAATTGTTAATAATTATGACACAAGAAATTTTAATTAATGTGACATGATTTCAAATTTATTTCAACAAAGTTCAACATATAATTCTAATTTTGATTTTTAAATTTTTTCAAGCAAGATACAAATTTTTGTTCTTGCAGTTTGTTCTAAAAATGATCATTAAACAAATAAAACTAATAATTCAAAAGAGAGTTCCAAATAATTTTGATGCTACAAAAATGTTTATAATTTTTTGTTCTACACTTTTCTAAAATGTCTTATGAAATACAGGAAAAATAAATTGAATGAAGTAGGGTGAAAGCTTTAATACAAAATTGGTCAAATTTTGGTAAACATCTAAAATGGAAGAGCTGACATTAGAGTTAAAATATTAATATGAATGTTAAAACACTTTAATTGTATTTCTTATGTATGTGCATAAAATAGTATACAAAGTATTTTTATAAAATTCCATATGTAGCCTAGTTTTTTTACAAATGCATTATATGTTATTATAAAACATGTTTTAATAATACATTGATTTTTTTTTTTTTTAGAAAAAAATCTAGTAAAAGATAATGGGAATCTATTTTTTTTAATCTGGGCAAATTTAAGTAATTTAAAAATTTAATTCAGTACAGAGAGATTAAAATATAACAATAAGCCTGAATTTAATGACTAAAGAAAACAAAATTACATCAGAAGTATTTTCATTTAGATGTTTTCTGCTGTCATCCACTTGTAAAGAATTAAATGACAATAAAAACAAAACTTAAAAAACAGTATGCAATAGTGAGCTGAAGGTTAAGGACTGTTTCAATACACACACACATATATATATATATATATATATATATATATATATATATATATATATATATATATATATATATGAAATGGACAAAGTCAAACAATTATTTTAAGACATATATTTAAGTAAATGCTGTTTATAATAAACAGACAATTTACATTTTATTTAGAGCATTTACTTAAATATTTGTATCTATAAAAGAATGTATCAACATAAAAATGTCTTAAAATATATATATATATATATATATATATATATATATATATATATATATATATATATATATATATATATATATATATATATATATATATTATTTAGTTTGTACAAACAACATGTTTAAACTTATCAATTGGAATATGAGATTCTGTCAGTGCCTTTTCCAGAAACAAAACCCAAAAACTGTTGTTATATGAAGAATCTGAAACAGTCATCCAGTTTATTTCGTAGACATCAATTGTGAAACAAGATAGGTGAAACCAGAAAAAGAAAGTAAACAAAGAGAAAACAAAAAGACTAAAAAATGTACAGTGGATCTGTCAAGAGAATATGTGCATGATATTTGATATTCATACCTTTTTGCAGATTATTCTATTACCATTAAAATTTATGTTAGAAAATTTTATTTATCAAATAATTATTAAAATAAAATTATAGAAGCATACTTTTTAAGGCAGAAAGTTTGGTGATGTTAATAATTTGACATTTGTTACTCAGAGAATTTTTTTATGTGTATGTATTTATGTATATAAATAGGGCAACTTAGAATGGTGCTAACAAATGTTCTATTACTTTATATAACAACTTTGTCAGATTGCATAAATGCAAATATATCCACTAAAATAAAGAAAAAAGAATTTTTTGTAGTTTTTATCCTCATTGTATATCTTTCTAATACAAAATCTAAGATAAAAATCAGATGTCAACATTTAGTCATAAACAACATTTATCATTATTACAATTATTATTTATAAGACACAGAACTGCATGAATGTTGAACACTTTATATATACAATATAAGATAACTTTATATATATATATACAATATAACTTTATATATATATATATATACAATATAAGATAAATTAAACGGAATTTGAAAAGGAGTAATTATGTTTTCAAACTAATTTCTTGGCTTTAAAATAAAATTTCTCCTACAATGAACCTATTAGAATTCTCCATTTTCCTTTTGTATGCTTCCCAACATTATATACAAATGATGATGATGATGACCACCCAAATTTGTTGTTGTCCCAGGTAGAGCCAGATTACCTTGCTAATTTTATATTAAAGTGATTCCAATTTAGTAGCTAACTGAAATAATCATATTTGATTTCTAGTTTCATTACATTAGAAACTTAATACTACAAACATTAGTTTATATAGTAATAATTAATTACTAAGAAATTAAGTTTATAATGTCTTGATTAGCAACGTTCATGATGATGAAGAATATTACAATGTGCAATAACAAGCAAGTATATAACACCCACTATATTTTATTATTTATTCTATATAATAACATAGTAAAATCTAATATCTAAAATAATAGCTATAATTAATTTCATGAAGAAAAAAAAAAACACAAATTTTACACAAATTGGTTGACATTAAAAAAATCAATAAGAATGCTTAACCATGGAAAATTGACTGCCCTAAATAACTAAATTTATATTGTTATTGTTGTAAGTAAGAATTCAAGTTATTCATAATAGAAAAATATAAAAGCTCAATGGTACATGTATTTTATGCCCTCCAAACAACCATTTTAATAGAGGTCTTTATATATTTAAACTATAGATCATTAATCATCACTCTAATAATAATGACAATGAAAGACACCTATTCATTTTATTGTAACTTGTCTACCTGACAAAATAGTTTATAAAAAAATAATTGAGATTTCTTATTTTAATAATTTCTATAGGATTTTGACTGAAATATTTTTGGCACATATTATATCCAGTAATCTTGGGTTTCTTTATAGAAAGAATAAATTACTTCTAAAGGCTACAAGATAGAGAAAACACTGTATAATAGAAAAAACAAAAGATGGAAATATACACAAATACAAAAAAAAATAAAAAAAAATGAAAATAACTGTTCTCAAATGATAATTTATCAACTTAGAACATTTTTAACCTGTTTTTCAGATAAATTCATGAGAATTAAGAAAATATTTCAATATGGAGGCCAATATAAAACACACATTAATGCAGTCAAAACAAAGTTGAAAGTGTTCTGTTTGGTCACGGTTGTAGACATTAATAAACAAATTAATAAATTAATTCAGATATAAAAAACTAAAGTAAAATAAACTTAAATCTTTCTAACTAATCATATAGTGAATGATGTGTTCAGATATGCTAATATTTTTGGTGATATACAACAATTGATATGCAATTTATTAATAACCATGGTTTTTATAACAGTTTCAAATGACAAAATTAAGCTAACACTTTAAGGTGAAAATACAACAAGAAACTTGAATCAGTCTTAGGATAAATTCCTGCAAATAATGTTTAATAAAGAAACAAAAATCTCTTATACAAGTTTTATCACTGAGTAACATAAAATAAAAATGATTTCTTCTGGAGTCAACAAGTATTTAAGGTGAATCATAAAGATTCCTTCATTCAAAATCAATACAGGTTTAATTATATAGAATTATATATTAAAAATATTTTCATACAATAATTATTGTTCTAGATAGCTGTTGAGTACTTTATTGACAAAACTTCTGTTCATCTTGACATAATGACATACATTAAATTATATAATTTTACATTTATCAATAAGTGTTATTTTATTACACAATTATATATAAGACTATCTGAGGAAAGTCAGGAATAAGAGAGGATCCATAACATTTAATGGAAAAAAAATGTAACTTTAGTACATTTTTAGAAGAGATGGAAACCAAATACCCACATTATTAGTACAGAAAAGGTTACAAAAAGTTATGGTATCACCTATTTTAAACATTTAGTCACAATTGTAATTATTTATGACTGACTCAATATCTTAGCTTAGACATCAATGTTTTTTTGCAAAATCAAATGTAAATATATACAAAATAACCAAGTCTAATCATAAAGTTGAATAAAGAATATTATCTTGTCTTTGGCATTCATTATAATCAGATTTATCATTTATAAAGACATTCATCCTTACTTTAAAGACATTTTTACTTGGAGCTTTTTTGAGTTAAATAAAAGATTTTTTAGCATCATTATCAAGATATAAATTTGTGATTATAGTATTTTTTTTCTTTTTGATTATATTTCATTTTATTACTCTATTGTAATAGTAAAGTTATTTTACATTCTACAACCATTGAGCAAACAGCAGAGATTGAAAATTAAAGACATAACTTCTGATAAGATTTCAACTTATATCCTATCAGTTTGTCTCACATGGATAATACTATCAATTTAGCTATATAGACCAAACAGCAATTAAAGGAGAAATTCATTTTTCTCTATGTCATATTGTTTCCCAGGATTTGAGTTTAGAGTTCAAATCCCACTGAAGAATATCTGATCTATCCTGCTTAACAGTATAGAATATGAAAATAAACTGAATGTTGTGCTAAAAAGATGAAACTATTCAAAATTAATGTTAGGGTTTGTATTTCAGTCAAATTAGAAAATTTGTGAAATATTTATTCTACAACATTTTGGAAAGATTTTAAGTAACATTCATTTGTAAAATGATGGAATATATGGAAACAGTTCACATTTTACTTATGTGTCAGTTTCTATAAAATAATTTGTATATTCCTTTTGTATATATAAGAGTGCTCTATTTTAAACACTTAAGAGCTTTTTAATACATAACATTTTTTTTATTATTTACCTATTAAGAAACTGTTTCACACAGTGCGATTTTCAAAATGGGCATGTTTGTTTTATTTTTTTTCAAAAAGAATATGTTGATGTATTGATATTTTGAAATAATTTAATTCTTTTTGCTTATTAACCCATTCACATTCTTGAATTCTATGATTTTTAGTTTTGCCACCTTTTAAGATTATTATAGTCTTAAATATAGAATCCACATCAAGTGTAACGGCATTTATAAAAATGAAAAACCAACCTAAATAATTGCCCATCCATGATGTTTACCCCACCAATCACAAGAGTTGGCTACTTGGGGTGATAGTAACTGGTAGGTATTTTATAAATTATCATTCCTAACAGTTTAGTGTGGGCACATATTACATTAGCAATGACTACCCCTCCCCTCCAATAAGAAAATCATTTAAGTTAAACATCTCAATGTATTTTCTTTGTTGGTAGGAATTTTACTATAAATAGAACATTTCTCACTAAACATACATTTTATTTCTGAGATATGAAACAGTTTTTATTCTTCTATATTACTTTATAAAAAAAAAAAAAGCTTTATTACACTACACAGTATATGAATTTTTTTTTTTTAGAGGAAGGAATGAATAAAAAATACTAAATTTAACAATCATACAAAATAAATAATTTTATACATCTGCCATGAGTAGCAAGCAAGTATTGATAGTGAGTTTGAACATCACAAAATATCCAACTATTTTGGATGTGTAACAGATTAACAGATTGCGACATCTATCAGAGATGAAATTTAAATTTTTATTATTGCATTATTCCAAAATTTTAACACCTTGGCAGATGGCTATTAATGTCAACAATTGAGCACAAATAGTTATTAATTAAAAAAATTAATAATGTATAATTTTAAATTTATTAATAAAAAATAAAAGTAATTCATATTACTAAAATCATAGAAACAAATTAAAAAACAGAAGAGTCAGAATGGCTAGAAGTAGAGAGATCCGAATCAGATATCTTCAGATTCATCTTTGTTTTTTGTCTTCATAATATAAATGAACCATTTTATAGCTTTTTTGTATACAAGCCATGGCAAACACTCAGCCTCCCATGTCTGACTGCAACCCCACTCCACACACAGGTAATTTCACTTATTTTTCCACAATATAGCTATTTGTGCTATGTTATAATGCTTATTACCTAAACAATAATATAACTGAATAATTTTTTTAAACATTAAAGTATATTTAATCACATTTCCCTAATTATCTGTCATGATCTGTAAATTTAACTAAAGTCTGTCTGTCAATTTCTATGCGGCTCAAACCTCATATAATTTCTGAGATATAAATTCTGGAGAACTTTTTAGAAATCTAAAATAAAATTTAGTGCAATTAGTATATAATTTGGTTTAAAGTAAAAATTTCTTAAATAAAAGGTTAGTGATAATTAAGATACAACAATGAAAGCAACAGAGCCGAATATATATATATATATATATATATATATATATATATATATAAAGTTTCATTAAAGATGACTGACTGGGTACTGTGATTAAGCATTTTTTAAAAGATTTTTCATGTGTTCATACAAATGTTTTCTTCTCTGGACGTAAAAACGGTCTAAAATTTATATGTTCACATGCCCCCTTAAGGATGGGTGTTCCTGATCAAACCAAACTCATAAATAATTATATTGGTAATACAACTGCCTATCTAGACAACTCATGTTATACCTACCTGATCATAGCTCAATTAGGACAACATACATGGAAACCTACCAAACTACATCTAAAACATAATAAAAAGTACAAGTATAATAACCACATCCACATGTAAAAAAAAGACTAAAAATAATGGAAGCATTAATAATAAAAAGAGAAAATCCAACACTCATTGTCAACTATGAACATGGCCACAACATGCTGACTGTGTTTGGAAAATAAGCCATTCTTATAACTTCAGAGACATACATAAAAACCCACACATTCAATTAAAAATAAAAATTGTTCTTGGTAATAGACAAAAGAATAGCTGAAAGCAGTCAGATATGCATAACTTTTGGATATTTTTATACACTTTGAGTCCAGAAAAGAAAACGTGTATGAACACAGGAAAAATTAAATAAAAAGGCTAATCGCAGTACCTTGTTAGTCATTTTTAATGAAACTTGTATATAATTCAGAAGGCAGTAAATATCAAAAGCATGTCTGGTCAAGAAGATACTCAATCTATTACTAAGACTAACATGTATTTCCATTCAAAAGTGAAAAGAAAAAAAAAATAATAAAAATGATGACTCATTGCAAGGTGGGGGTAATGAAGCAAGTTGTAACAGGTCATTACTTGTATATAGCAAGTTTCATCACCCTTTTTCCCCCAACACACAAAAAGGGTTATAGCCAAATCATGATGAAAGCATTAGTCCTCATGTGATCACTGAAGTGATTAGGTAGATGACTTATTAGTAACACTTGGTATCAAACTAAGAAAAACTTAGTAAACATAAAAAAGAGAGGCAAACAAGGAAGAGAAATGAAATGCCAAACAGGTGAAAAAGTAAGACTCTAAGATTAGCTACTTCTAACCACAATAACCTGTGATTATATTATGAGCTACCCTTTTAAAATTTCAAACATATTCATATATTTTAAAGTTCTACAATTGGAATAATAGTTATAAGATTTATATACCAGATGAGACAGGTTTTACTTATAAAAGAAAAGTTTAATTGAAGTGGAGATATTCTTAACATAAATCTACATCTTGAACAGTTATAAACATAACTGACAGTTTTCCTATCAGTTTGGAGGATAAAAAAAAAAAAAAAAAATTTTCTGGTTTCTAAGACAACCCCCACAGAAAATGTAAAGATTTTAACCTGTATTCTACAGGCAGAAGGTGACATTTTTTAAAAATTTTACTTAAAAAAAAAAAAAAAAAGTCAAAATCTGGGAACACCAACATTAAGAAAATGTATTTTAATCAATAACTGTGTCAAATAATCTGAAAGTAAGAAACAAAAATAAAACTTAATGTGTGCTAAAGAACAATCTAGCAGCATAAATTATAAAAAGTAACATTTAAAAAAAAATATTACCCAGACATAACCATTATAAACTGGGCACTTCGATGTGGTGTAATGGTTAGCAAGCTTATCTTGTTAGATCAATTATGACTGAGTAGGGAGTTTGATCCTCAATGAGTACGCCATACTTTTGGTCTTGTGCCATATCTAAGCTATGCTTTGAAAATTACCATAACCTTATAATGGTTATGGTAATTTTAATTAAATTAATTTGCTTTTAAACACTGAAATTAAATGTTAAACTGATAAATTCAGCAGCAGAGCAAATGAAGGCATTGACTTACATATAAAGACACCCCCGCCAAAATAAAACTATTTTAAGGTCAGAAAATTTGAAATAGAAATCTGTAAACAAACATCCTCCCAAAACGACACTATACTCAATAGAATGATTTTATCAGTTTACATCAAATTAAGATTATTGCACTCAAAAGTAACTTTACTCAATTTAGAAATAAGTAACTCTAACGAAACAGAACAGATCACAAATTTAAGGAAAGAAAAAAAAAATTAAATTAAAAATATATATATACTAAAACTATTTTTAAAGAGAGATTGAAGAACATATAAAAAAGTTTAAGCTATGTTTATTATATCGAGTCATTTCTTTAGATCTTCTAAATTTTAACAGTTTTAATAAATTTATATTGTGAAATACATTTACAAATGACTAAATATTTCAAAAATCAATTACTCTGAGAATAAAAATGTTTAAAAGATTTTTGCCATTTTTACAAACAAAACAGTAGACATGAAGTGTCCTTTACAATTAAGATAAAAGTGATCTTGTATTATGTAATAGTAATATTGGGTCAGAGGAAACAGATGTTTTTTATTAGCAGAAGCATTGAATTTAAGCCATAGTTTTGTTGCATGAACAGATTTTAAGGTCACCTAAATTCAATATCTCTTTGAAGGTATGTTGTCAAAAGTTAATAGTAATAAATATCTAATTATTACTAGAATTATATATATTTTTTTATAATGATAATCTCCAATACAATCATATAGGAATTTCTTTTTTTGAATGAAACTAAAAAGAAAAAAAAAGTGTTTGTGTCTAAAGAAATTTAATTTTGAAGAACCTTGAAATATTTATAACAGTTGAAAAAAGTTAATCCCTTAATAATGAAATCTATTTTTTTTAACATTTCTATTAAAAATGTTGGTAGAAATCATCAGGGCATATATTTTTAGCTATATATATATATATTAAATCAGTTTCACCTCAAGCAAGGCAATAAAACCACTAAGACACAAGGGGGTTACTAAGTGTGGAAGAATTAAGAACAATAAGAACATTAAAAATAAGTGGGAAGAAAAAAAAAAAAGTAATCAGGAGGACAGTAACTAGATAGCATTGCATTTAAACTTTTGCAGATCAAAGTTGGCAGGAAAGCATGGAGCTGGAAGGGAGTTCCACAAGTGAGAAAAGAAATGGAATAGAATTTATATAATAAAAAAATAAAAATAAAATAAAAATGGACAAAAAGCTTATTGCTTTTAAGCTTACAAAATATACAATATTTCCATGTTAGGGAATGTGTGTGTGTGTGTGTGTGTGTGTGTGTGTGTGTGTGTGTAATGAAATATGGAGGAGAAAATTCTGATATTTTTAATTTTTATGTTTGTTTTTCATTGGTTAAGCAATGTTCATGTGCATAATTCATATGCAATATAATTATAGTTTGCCTGCAGGATTAGGATATAAGGTATATTTGTGTGTGTCTTTAACAAGCATTTTTATTTATGTTTGGTGATTGTCCACATGTTGATTTGGGGACCTTTTGTGTGTGTGTGTGTGTGTGTGGAGGGGGAATGTTCAAAGAATTTACATTACACTGGGTGTAGTAATAGGTAGATATATCCTAGATTCTATGTTTGATTTGTGTTTTTAGTTGGTAAAATATCTATCAGAACTCCCTTATTTCCTGCCTAATGAATTGTTCTCTTTTAATTAGGGAGGCACTTATAAAAATCATGGTTATAGCCTGTTTTTGTTTCTGTGTATTATGAGTGAGTTTAAAGGGTTGTCTCAAAATAGGCTCTCTCTTATGCTCATGTGAGCTTTTAGATTCCTAGATGTTTTGCAACTGTAGCTCTTCCTACATTGCTAGCATTTTATGTCATGAATTCCAGAATCTAATGTGGTGTTGGATCTATTTTTCTCCTAACTATATCTCCAATTGGCTTGAAGGTAGTGATAAAGATTCTAATGTTGAGGATAATTAATTTATTTTCAAATTTTCTTAATTGATTGTTGGAAGGTAAGATTATGAATTTAATTTTGTGGTGCCTAGTACTACCACACACACATTTTTTATATATATATATATAAGCATTGGGATCAAATGTGTTTTAAAATCTAACAAAATGATAAAAGGAAAAAATAGAAAAACGATTATAAATTTAATGTTTCACTTTTATTTAAGCTTCATCACAAAAAATGAAATATGAAGGAGAAAAGAAAATTATGGTATTTTTATTGTTTTTCATTGATTAAGCAGACCTCATATGTATCTGTCCTGTCAAGAAGCTTTTATGTTATATAATTCATGTATGCTTCTGTAGCACTATTCTAGTTGGTCGATGTAGGATTCAGTTGCTATGTGTGCATTTGAGTGATTAGAGGGTATTTTTTTTTTATCTATGTCTGCTAATTGTCTCTCTAATTATATATATATATATATATATATATATATATATATATATAACGTTTTAAAAGTGATCCATATTAAGTGAAAATATATCTTTAAGTGATTTTTTACTAGATGTACAGGTCATAACTGCAGAATATTTTGTTTTAACAACGAAACTGCATGCAATTTCTTCAGAATATTCTAGCCCCTCACATAAAACCAATGATGATTTGTCTAATGTGAGGAATATAACAATCGGGAGAAATGCCTGCCATTTTAAAGGTTGATAGTGAAAGTGTGACCAATGTATTATTGCAGTTAAGGTAATGCTTCTTATTGAGATGTCAAGATAGTTCACTAGTGTATTGGAAAGAATAGTGATATAAAAAATTTAAGATGTTTTATTTATGATATCAACTAACCAACCATTATGATAGAAATGTAGATCTTTTAAGATTTAACATTTCCAAGATTGTAATTTAAAAAATAGTTTTAAGTAATTCTAACCACTTTTCAAAAATGGCTTAATAGGTAAAATTATAAAATATTTATCTTTATTTCTAAAAAGCTAAAAAATACTGATCAATAGCAAAATACATACTTAGATGACATATTGACATTTGATTAAACAAGTGTTAGCCAACATTTAAACTTTCTTTCTATAAACATTAGTCACAAATTTTCTTTATAATTACAATTTTTTTAATAAGTACATCCTGAGTTCATAGTACTAAAGAATGAAACTAAATTCACCAAAATTGTACTTTAAGAAAAATTTAAGATTTATTTATTATTTATTGTTTTATTGCTTAAAAGATTTTTTCATGTTTTCATTAATTCAACTCAATTAGAAATTAGTTAACTTGCTGGAAAGAGTAATAATCAAAATAATTAAAAGGAAAATTATACATTAAAAAAAAAAAAAAAAATCGTTAAATTTGTCACCAGTTTTTGACATCTTAAATTTGGTTGATTTCATTAAATACTCAAACTATCAGTAACTCTTGTAAATTGGAAATAAATATCATGGATTTACAATGTTTCCTGGTGGCCGAAATAATGAAAACCAACTAAAATTAAGTTGAAAAAGTAATAAAGATTAATAATGGTTGCCAATGTTTCATCTAATGATCAGGGAATTATGATATCATCATCATCATCATCAGTGGATTTGTGTTAATTAAGAGGTTTATGAATTCAGATAAGGAACTATATTTTCAAAAGAAAAACAGAAAAGATAAAAAATGAGTTCAAAAAGAGGAACAAAGAACAAAACAGAAAGAATTCTAGTTTGAAATTAAATTGGAAACCTTAGAAATATACAAAAGAAACATTCAAGTGAACACAAATCTTATTTTATTCATTAAAAAATAAAAAAAAATTTCCTTCTCCCTAGTTTTACTAACTTAGAGGAATGTCAATGAATGGATCAAGAAGAAAAAATATCAAGTAAATATGAGCAGTTAAAAATGCTTTATATTAAAAAAAAATAAAAAATAAATAAATGGACCCATTAACAAAAATTGTTAAAGTTTATTTTGGGGTGGGGGTGGGTGAATTCAACTTTGAAAGGAGAAATATATCAAGTGGAATTTTAAAACAAAAAATTATAGAAAAATAGGGGAAAATAACCAAGGAAGAAATGAAGAATGAAATAAAAAAATATTGAAATAGCTGTAGTACATTTTAAAAATATTTTTGAAGCATTTTTACATTATCTCTGAATAATTTCACTTCATGGGCAAATCCTATCATGATATTTAACTGGACATATCATCTTTCTTCGTTTCTGATATATCTTGTATCAGAAACAACCTGAAATAATGTCTAAATATCTTGGCCAGTGCTATTCTTCATTTGGCATTTTCTTTAAAAATAAAATAAAAAAAATAAAACAAAAACAAGACAAAAACACTGATCTGAGAATTTTAAGATTGCCATGAGAGAAAATTGTACAAATTGTCCTGCTGAGAGATGATAGGTTTCTGGAATAACAAAGCAAAAATAAATAATTAAAAAATAAAGTAAAGCAATGTACAATCAGAAAAATGCCATGTTTATCAAAAAACAGATTCAATATTTTTATTTTTCTTATTTATAACTCCCAGTCCCCACAAACAAATACTGTTTCTTAAATTTATTTTAATATTTCAACAACAGTTTTTGATTAAAAATAGATTTAAAAAATTCAACTTTTTAAAAGTATTTTTAAGTTTCTTTTTTTTAAACTTTTCATTTTTTTTTTTTTTTACTTCACTGATTAAAAAAAAAAAAAAATTGTGTCATATTGCACATTTTGATGAATGAACAGAAATACTCCGAACACAGCAATGGTTGGCCATTTTAATAAAGAAACATTCAAAATGGGGTGGGGGTGGGGGTGGATTGATGTGGTAGACAAGGCAGTAGCATAAACATTCTTTAAAGATAGAATCTAAGTAATTATTTTTATTTTTTTCAGTAATTTAAATCTTCCTTACCCAGCATCCAAACTTAAAGTTGACATATCTCTCAACTGTTTCCAACAAGCATACTCAGATGCAAACAAATTTAACCAATTTGCAGCAGACCTGGAAATATTCATACATACCTAAAACCTTTTATTTTTGCTATCTAGCTTACACAAGGATTATATATATATATATATTATATATATATATATATATATATGTGTGTGTGTGTGTGTGTGTGTGTGTATTAACTACTAATATTATATATATATATATATATATATATATATATATATATATATATAAGCTTAAAATCATTATTGGAATGGGGCAGGTTTTTTTTTTTCACTCATTCAACAAAAGGCAAGAAAAGGTGAGCCCAAAACCAGACTCAGTCAGTCAGTCTCCCTCTCACACACACAGCTAGCCAGCCAGCCAGCCACACCCAATGCAATAGCTTTACAACATTCAAACAATTGAACAATATGAGTGAAACAGATACACGTGGTCTTTGGAATTTAAGCTTAACAAGTGTACTTATGAAATTTCAGGTAGAGATATGTGGACGCAGAGCAATTATAAGTTCACTGAGCAGAAAAGAGAAAAACACTTAACTGCTTACAGAGATCACTAGTGAACTTTGTTGTTTTGTCCCCCCCCAGTTATTGCCCAAGTATACATGACACTAAATGCAAACTGTACAACTTGAGCAGAAAACAAATCAGACTATTCATAAAAATGCTTTTATGTAGACAATAATGAATAATACAAATATCATAAATGATAATCTTTGCCTCTTCTGTAAATGGTTTGTGAAAAATACAACTTGAGTAAATGTTAGCTATTAGTAAGATATTCTGAAAGGCTATTCAAGATAATATAATCCCAATTGTTTTAAAACACACACATATATATATATATATATATATATATATATATATATAAAAATAAATCAAGATATGTCACTGACATTACATATTGATTTGTCAATAAAAAAAACAATTATTTAAACAAAGAACATACAAACTTGTTCTTAATGGAAAAAAATGGCACAAATTACAGTTTGATATGTCAAATACAACCAATTTTTTTAACAGTAGAATGTCTTGAAAATATCACTATTTAAAGATAGTGATATCTTCAAAAGCTTTTTCAGGTATTAAAATATTTTAATACATCTTAAATAATTGAGGGAATATTTTCTTGAGAAACTAACAAATAGAATAAAAATCTAGTTCTTACTTTTGAAAAATATCTATATATGACTGCAAAGTTGTGTGATCATATGCACACAGTGTTTTTCTATATTAGCTCAAGGGTATCCAGGTGTGTATTTTTCATGTCATGTGAGCATTTCTTCTACACATTTATGTAAGAGAAAATGTGTAAAATATCTGTATCCATATAGAAAAAATGTTTCTCTAAAAAGTTAAGAAAAAAGTCATCTTGTTAAACTTGCCCAAATAAGGTAATGAAAATTTTGCTCCTTTTCTTAAAAAGAAATAAGAAAAAATTGAAGTAAACTAAAACTATTATACTTGCCACTTTGTAGCTTCATTTGAATATTGCTTTATAATTATTTCAGGGCTTTTCTTTCCCCCCCTCTCACCACCTTTCTCCCTTTCAACAGTTCCTGTGGGTTAAAACTTTTGCATAAACCCTGCTCATTTCATTTTATATTAAAATCAACTATCCCCAGACCCCAAGGGGAAGTATTAAAAAAAAAAAAAAAGAAGAAAAACTTACAAGATTTAAAAAAAAAAAAAATTTCTGTATTTTTCTTTAAAATTTTATTTTCCTGTTTTTTTCCCTTCTCTTTCCTACATCATCCAATCTTAAAAGGATGAGCATTTTTATATATATATATATATATATATATATATATATATATATATATCAGGTTTCTTTATATATTTTCTTGCCATCTTTTTTATTTTGTTAGAAAATTTTGCTGCCTGTTTTCCTTGTGTTTTCAATGATATTTTTTAAAATTTTTATTAATTTCATTTTTTTTAATTTAAGCTTTATTTCTTTTTTTTCAGTAATGCTTAATGAAGTGACAGCATTTCCTCTGAAAGGAGGACAAATGAAACTGCTTAAGCAGAGAAGTAAGAGCAGTTTTATTGTTCCAAGAGTGGTGGTGGTGGTGGTGGTGGTGGTAGTGGTAGTGGTGGTGGCAGTAGTGGTGATGAAGTACTGGGTCATAAAAGGCTGTTACTAACAACCCCTGACCCTGAAAACCACTTGTCACCCTGTTTCTTAGGTGAAATTCTTGATTTGATGGTTGATGGTTGATATCAATTTTCATTCTTTCCTTAGGCAAAATTGTTGTGGTGTTGTGTGGCTGAAAGCAATTCAGAGAAAGCGCTCTCAAAACTTTGTTTTAATTCTGCATAAGAGACAACTAACATTGTCTGCTCATCTCGTGACATTAGAGTTACTTTGTCCATCACACCAGCATCCAACTAAAAAAAATGAACAGGTAAGAAAAAATTGTTAGAATAGTTTCCAAAAATGTTTAGAAAGAAAGCATGATAATAGAAGCAAAATTGTATGCATCCTTGAGATTAAGTACCTCCACAGATTTGTTAAAAAAATAAGCAATACCATGATGAAAAAAAGTGTCCCAAACTTAATAAAAACAAAGTTTTATTGTCAAAATATTTATGTTATTAAGAGGAAAGACCAAAGGATTTTTTGACTATTAAATTATATTTATTGATCCCTTTTGGGTTAATTTTTTTTTTTTTTGTGTCAGTGAGGGACCATAAATTAGTCTTTTTTTGTAGTGAAAAACACTGATTTGGAAATTCTTGCAAAAATTGTCAGATTTTAATGAATATTCCAAATGAATGAAAAAATATTTTAGAAATCTTTTTTACAAAATCTTGGTAAAATTTTTTTTAAAACATCTGTAACCACCCCCTCCCCATTTTATGAAATTTCAAGAAATTTATTTTTGTACTACTTAATGTTTATATTAGTTATTTGCAGGACACCTTGGAGAATTTAAATCATTTTTTTTTTCTTTTGTAAAATAGGACCCCCAGTTTCCGAAAATATGCTCCGATTCATAAATTAAAAATGCAATAAAACTAAGACATTATTTAATTAGAAAACCTTTTAATTTCTTTTATGAATAAAATATATTATTATGGATACTATTGCCTTTTTAGGTGATATTGTTAGTTAATTAAAAGCTATATTTACTAATCATAAATGGAAAAGCTTACAATTCAGCGACCACCAATATTTTAAAAATAATTTTTTTTTTGAGTGTAAAATTTGACAATTTTTGTAAATATGGATATTCATACATAACATCAGAAAATAAGAGCAGTAAAGTACCTAAAATTCAATAAAACATTAGATTACAAATTATATTTTCTTAAATTTTTGAAGATTCTTGAGTAGTTAAAAATTATATAAAAATGACACATGTTATATCCTTCAAGTAATTTTTATACATGTCTTCCACAGAAAAAAATTTAGATTAATATAATGAATTATATATTTAATCTAGAAATTTGATGCTCATGAAGTGAAAGTTGATTCTATCATATTTTCTCTAAAATATCTGGTGCCAAAATGCTCAATGGTTACAGAAAGCTTTTACACATTTGTTCCTAACAAATTATGGGAAATGTTTGAAAAGTATCACTTAATCTGTATTTTTATCATGTGTAAATTTTAAACAATAGTTACTTTGTACTATTATAATAAAAAGCAATTTTTATTACCTATACAGGAAGTATTATAATAAAAGTTTCCTTAAATTTTTTTGAGAACAATGTTGCAAATCAGATTGTTCATTTATTTTTTCTTAAGTGAAGAATTTTTATTAATAAAATTAACTTAAAAATTAATGATAATAATACATCTAAGAAATAAAGATTAAATTTAAAATTTAAAGTACAATTCTATAAAGTTTTGTATCAGAATAAATATTTATTCAACTCTTAAAAACTGAAATAACAATAAATTTTAAATAATTTTCAAGTAAATGATTTCTAATCATCAATACTTACTTTGTTCAATGAATCTACCATATGAGCCATATCAATCCATGGACCACCATGTTCATCAACTTGATGGAAGATATAATCTCTGAATAACTTTAAAATGTACCTATCTCCAGTTTCAGACCATGATGTGTCTATGGAAAATCTATAAAATAAAAAAAGATGAAACCACAATAGAAGAATGGAAAGAAACATTTTAAAAAGAGGTTTTTACTTTGAACAGAAAATCAGATGGAAAAAAAAACAACACAAATTAACTGATATTTTCTTTTAGTCATAGGAATGAAATTTACTATTTTCTAACTATTGAAGTTTATACAAGAAAACAGATTCAAAGTAATAATCAATACTAATTTTCCAATAGTAAACAATTTTTTCAGAAAAACAAACTATAAACAGATTTATTAAAAATTTATATTTTTCATTTTGAAATTAAAATTATAACAGTTAAGGTTTACAAAAAAAAATATTAAAAGATTTTTAAATGTTAGGACTTTTGTGATTAAAAATGCATTCTATATATTTAAACTTATTGTGATATCAATGGCTGATTAGTAAAAGAAAAATAAATAAAAATAGACAGATTTGGGAATTAATTCCACTATTTTGTATAGTTTATCATTAGTGTTAGGAAAAAACAAACTGACAGCCACTGAAAGAAACAGAATAAAATTTCCATAAAAAAAAAATAACTATCTTTACTGAAATTCATCTTGATTGCTTAAATCTCTTTATGCTATAAAGCCATTAATATAAAGTCTGTGTGAAAATATTCAACCATTTTTAATATCTTGAGAGTTGATTATGCAGCCTTGGTAACCAATTAGAGATAATCTTACTGGCACATGCAGGAATAGATATTTTCTCATGGGGTTTTAATCAAGATGCCATTGAGGGAGATTGTGTACAGTGTGATAATCACATTTACAATAACAGAGTGCATCAATAAATTATTTATTTAAATGATTAAGAATAAGTTAAACCAGAAGACATTGGTGTTGAGGATTCAAATTTTGTTGAAAGCAATCCATATTCTGGAAGCAGAAAACATGAAAATGTTGAATATATAAAGTGTCTGCAGTTAAAAGAAATTGATAATGCAAGATTTAGATCTACAATTCTAAGAACTATTAACCATTTTGAATATTTCAACAGCACATATTTTTATGCAAGGATTTTTCTTTGTAAATGTAACACAACACACAGAATTTTTTAACAACACTTGCAATTCATATCATTTATAAAATGCTTAAAATTGAGAACATTACAAAGGAAAGATATTTTAGATAATGGATGAGATTAAAGAGAATGAACAACAAGGCAGTTTGAAAAATAGAAGGAATAAGCATGAAATATCCTAAAGAGAATACTTAGAATGAAAGAGATTGCAGAACTAAGATGTCATTGTGCAAATTTGGATATTATTTTGTTCTTATTAAATAAATTATATGACCTCATATATATATATATATATATATATATATATATATATATATATATATATATATATATATATATATATATACACACATTTCATAATTTAATATGCCAAATTATTTGTGAAAGGCCACGCAAGTCAACCAGTGGAAGAACACTAACGAGTGACTAGATTGGTTTAAAAATATTAAAGACAAAGAAAGTTTAGTCTTTATAAAATATGACATATGTGACTTCTACCCGTCAATTACCGAAAAAGGGTTAGCCAATGCACTGGAATATGTCAAATTATTCGTGGAAATAAAACATGAACATTTGGAAATTATCTTCCACTTTAGGAAGTATGTATTATTTTGCAGTGGTGATCCCTGAATAAAAAAATCCTGGAATAATGGATTTGATGTCCCCCCAAGGGTCTTTTGATCGAGCAGAGGTATCCAAATTAATAGGTATCTATATACTAAGCAAAATGAACAAGCTAGTTCATATGGATAACTATGGATTATATAGAGACAATGGTCTAATATGTGTGCCTGCCAATACAAGAGCTAATGATATCAATAGAAAGAAGCTCTTCGAAGTATTAAAAAATTTGGGCTTTAAAATCAATGTCAAAATAGTCAAATTTTTAGATGTAGAACTTGACTTTGATGCTGGCACTATTTCACCGTACGTAAAGCTGAATATCAACATCATATATGTAAACACCAAATCAAACCATCCAGCAAATGTTATTATGCAAATACCTAAAGGGGTGGAAAGAATTTCCCATAATTCATCCGCTGAAGAGATTTTCAACCTTCAAAAAAAGGTGTATGAGAAAGCATTGAAAAGAGAAGGCCATAATACTGTTTTGTCCTTTTCACCACCTGTCCGTCCTAAGTGTACAACCAGGAGAAGGGATGTGATTTGGTTTAACCTCCCAATCAACATGCAATTGAAAACCAAAATAGGAAAAGTATTCTTTAAGCTTTTAGATAAGCATTTCCTTAGAAATTCTGTCCTAGCTAAGGTGCTTAGAGTTACTAAACAGTTACTAAACATTATAAAAAGACACAACACCAGACTATTACAAGCAGAAAGAGTTGGCAAGGTAAAAACGAAACTATGCAACTGCAGAGACAGTAATAATTGTCCTCTGGATGGCAGGTGCCTGATAGAAGGTGTGGTTTACTCAGCAAAGTCAGTGATAGCAAATTTTTTTTAATAAAACACACATTCAAGAGGAGATATTACAACCATACTACTTCTTAAGCTCAAGAGCCATAGAAATGAGACAAAATTGGCAAATTGTATTTGGAGGTTAAAAGAAGTTAATGGTAGAGTCCCACACAAAGTGGAAAATCATTAAAAAAATAAAGCCGGGCAGAGTCTGAGGAAAGCTATGCCAAGAGGAAAAATTGATGATCACTACATGCCCAAACAAGGACAAACTGCTAAATGAAAGATCGGAGTTGTTATCTAAGTGCAGACACCTTGGCAAATATTTATTGTGTATGTACGAACCTGGATGAAGTACCGCCCCTCCTCTTACAATATATTATTTTACATTGTATTCTAAATTGATATATATATATATATATATATATATATATATATATATATATATATATATATATAAACATATAACTCACTATATAAATATTTAAGTTTTTGTAATAGTAATTTTTTATAAATCAGGAAAATTTCAAATGAGTGATATGATGGAGTCAATCAATCACATAAGTCACTTGAATTTTTCTCCTACCAAATATCCAGCAGTGAAAAGAAGCTTCATGATGTTTGCATATGAGTCAATGTTGACATTGACCTTTCCTGTCTCTCTATTCAACTTTAAGTGTCAATTCAGAGATTGAAACAAACCTGGACCTCAACATCATACAACTCACAATTGCAGTTGCTTCATCATCCAAGTCATTATCTGCAAGATTTATCTAAAGATACATGCATACTACCAATCATATTTCCATCTATTACTACATCACTCAAAGGTAACCATATCCTTTACAACAATATCTGCCTCCATGCTAGCTTTATCATGAACACCAACCAAGTTATCACCTTCTCCATATTTGGCTTCAAGCAACTCTTAAAATCTCAACTAGCTCAGTTGTTTTTGGTAAATCCTTTGATCTAATTCACCTCTCCTGTAGTGAATCAGTTACTCTTTTATATTTTCCAAATATGTCCCATCAAGTTTTTTCTTTCCAGAGATCCCTTAATTCTTTCCAGTGAGGAAGGACAAAAACTGTGATGTCATATGACATTTTATTTTCCTTGCACCATCACTTTCTTCTGTTTCTTGACAGTCTGCATGAATACAGGTTAGCTCAATTAATTTTTGATTTACTAGTAGCAACATAATGACCAGTAAGAACCTGGTTTTCCTCTCCACACATGATGTATCTGACCATGACTCCTCTAATTACTCGCTCTGAATTTCCTTTAATGGATTCACAGCAATGCTAGCTTATTATTTCATTATTTCTATCATTGTACAAATGAGTTGGTTGGTATAGAGTTATTCATTCCCTAGTGTATTCTGTTTGTAAATGTACTGCATGCCTGGACACTAAACCCTATGTGGTTATAATAAAGATTAGAATATAAACATTAGAACTAAGAACATCTCTCCTCCAATAGTGAAAATTGCATCATTTTCTCCTCTTTATCATATAGAAAATAACATTTTTTAAATTTTTTAATTAAAACTAAGTAAATAAGGATTGTTCCATTGTCAAATATATAAACAAATTAGGAAATGTATTTAAATTTCATAGTAAAAATTGTTTGAAGTTACATATGTAATTCATGTCAATTAATATAAATAAATGATCGTAATAAATAGATAAAATATAACTCAATGTAAAACATGCAACTAAATAAATTGCATAAATAAATAATAAAATTAATCAATAATAAATAATAACAAAACATAATTGAATAAATAATAAATAATTATCATTTTCCTTATTTACTGTAAATTTCATCAGTTTTCTTGAAGCAATAAAAAAACAAACAAAAAAAAACACTGTTTTACTTTCTGGGATGAAGAGTTATTGTTTACAAGCAGACTATTGTCCTCATCTTTGTTGTTGTTATCACAAAGTTTTGGCTGTTGTAGCCTCTGACATGTGTTTATGCCAATCCAAGTAACCTTTTGGAAATTCCAAACTGGACCTTTTATTTAATCTACAATAATAGATTGTTCTCATTCCACTACCCATGTCAAGATATAATCTAGTTTAGCTTTTATTTTTAGTACTGCTCAGTCATCACTCACCCTGTTTCCAAGTTCCACAGATAGAATTGCCACATGGGATTATAGCCTTGTGAATTAAAGCACTGGCTTGTGAATTTGGTGACATAATTGTGAGTTCAATCTCTGGACTGGGCAGTGGATTTGGGAGATACCTTTAATTTCAATTCCTAACAACTATACAATATAAAGGAATTGTCTAATGTTCCAATGTAACCAGGTTCGTTGTTTCTTCCATTTCAAAACAAAATTCATCACCATACAGATTTGTCATTTGCTTGTCCATTATTATTTTGAGATATAAAATATATATTTTATATCATATCTTTCATAAATTAACTTCTAATTTACAAAAAAAAATTCATAACAAGGGAGGCAATCAGCATATCTTAGTTATTTGTTAAAACAAGAAAAAGCATATTGAAAAATACTCTTCACTTGCAATGCAAATTGCATTTATTCAAAACATTGATAAAAAAAAAAAATACAAATAATTTATCAAGTATTTTTATTGGATTAATGCAGAGTATTTTAAATATAAATAAATCTATCAGTGTTTATGATAAACACCACTAAGTGTGTAACTGAAATTAACCCATAGGCTACTTTGCCAGCAAGCCTGTTTTTTTTTTTTTTTTTTTACTCTTACCCAAAACACTTGATGGGAATGCATGTGTGTGTGTGCCCCTGTAATATATATACACACATACATGCATGCATACACACACACATATTATACATGCAACAAATTGAAAGCAGGTCAGAGATTATTCTTAAGAACAGATAAGAAAGAAACCTGGTTATTTTTGCTATTTCAAGAGTAACATGTGCACAAATTTTTTTTTAGACAAGTAATGTCAATAACTTGGTCAAAAGCAACAGTTTGTGAAACCATGAATTGTTAGTGGAGAGAGAAAAAAATAAATGCATTTTTTCTGTATATATATATATATATATATATAAAAATCTGTAAGTGGAAAGGATAATCCAAGTAGGTCTTTTTTAATATAAAATAGTAAAAAAATGGATCCATAAAGAGAGCTCAATGTATAGTATACAGAGCAATATGATATAAATCAAGGAAAAACTTAACACAACGAAAACACAGTTATAAATTATAATTTATTCAGTATATTTTAAAAAACAAGATGCTTGACCTAAAAAATCTATTTTCTGGCGATTTATAATATAAGATATATGTGAGGGAGGGGTGTGTGTTAGTTTTCAACCTGATTTTTCATGTGTGGTGGTTGAGAGAACATAGTAACAGCTAGGAAAAATAGTAAAAGATAAACATATATATATATATATATATATATATATATATAGACTAAAATACTATTTATAACAAAATTTAAATTTATTTTTATGATGACATTTAAATATGATCTCATTCCTTTAGTTTAACAGCCGACTATTTTTTTTTTTTAATTTAGTTATTCTAATTTTTTCTTACAAGCATAAGTTACATCTATTTTGAAACCATTGAGGGTTTGAGATTTACCTATAATCTTTCCTATTCAATGGGGAGACGAACGCAGAAATATTTATAAATAGCCAATTGAGAATTTTAGAAAGATAGGTCAGAGAAAGAATGATCTGTGATTATATAGTCTCTGCTTCAAAAGATCCCAGCAGAAATTCCGATGTATACTTTTTTTTATTATTTATAATTTTTTTTTAGGGAAAATGGTTGTTTTGGTATATAAAATTTTTGGAAATATATACCTCCACAACTGGGCAGTTGTTTTGATCATACTTACAGGAGGGTTATATATATATATATATATATATATATATATATATATATATATACACACACACACATATGTATTGATGTGTGTGTATGTATTTGATTCTATAAATATGAAGATGAATTAGATATTGAATTTAAGATGTTTTTGTAGTATATTATTGTCACTCCCCCTTATGGATAAATTTAAACCATTTATAATTTTGGTCTGATGAGACAGGTGTTAAAAACTTACCCATTGAATAAATTATAATTTATAACTATTTTCGATGATGCATTAAGTTTTTCCTTGATATGTGTGTGTGTATATATATATATATATATATATATATATATACACACATATATATTTTATGACATTTTTATGTTTATACATTCTTTTTATAGATACAAATATTTAAGTAAATGCTCTATGTATAATAAACAGTATTAAACAACATTTACTGGCCTGAATTTGTATCTATAAAAAAAGAATGTATAAATAAAAATGTATATATATTATATATATATATATATATATATATATATATATATATATTAGAATGAATGCCATTGTTTTCATCAGTCCATCAAATAAACTACTTTCCTTTATAATACTTATATCAATTGATACTTATTCTGTGCCAAAGTGATAACTTTAAAAAGTACAAGAAACAAAATTTACCATTTTCCTTTTAAGCAACAAATCTTGTTACTGACAAAAATAGTTTTTGGAGGTTAGTTAAAAACAAAATCCTCTTTTCCATTTATCAATGAATTTGAAAGTTGATAGAACAAAAAGTTAGTAATAATTTTTTCTTTTAAATAATACCTGATGCACTTACCAGAAAAGACTTAATTTAAACTTAGTTACTTTTGTTTGTTTAAACTAAAATAAAATTTAGTTTTTCTCTCAAAAGAATTAAAAAAAAAAAAAAAAATATATCACTTACTCTGGTCTCTCTAAAATAGTGGCTAACTTGCACATGATTCTGAAAAGTCTACCATTCTCCACTTCCTGGAAAAAGAAGAAATAGTTTATGAAACAATCTCAAATTATCTAAGGAGAGAAGAGAGAGAAGAGAGAGAAAAGAGAGAAGAGAGAGAAGAGAGAGAAGAGAGAGAAGAGAGAGAAGAGAGAGAAGAGAGAGAAGAGAGAGAAGAGAGAGAAAGAGAGAAAAGAGAGAAGAGAGAAAAGAGAGAAAAGAGAGAAGAGGGAAAAGAGAGAAGAGGGAAAAGAGAGAAGAGGGAAAAGAGAGAAGAGGGAAAAGAGAGAAGAGGGAAAAGAGATAAGAGGGAAAAGAGATAAGAGGGAAGAGAGAGAAAAGGGAAAAGAGAGAAAGTAAATTTTTAATAAAAAAAGGGTAATTTTTAAAGTTTTTAAAAAAGGGTAATTACTAGATTTATGAAGTAATTCTTTAAAAATAAAAACTCACTTTTGCCAATTCATTCTCAACAACATAATACAAAGTTATTTTCATTGCATCCAACTGAGTATAAAATCTTGCTCCAATCATTGGCATAATGTCATTGATACTTCGCTGTCTACGTTGAGAGCCCATTAAATATCTGAAGTAAATAAAATATAAAAGAAAAGATAGGGAGGGGAAACTTGTGAATGATTAAACAGTATGTGAAGGTAGCTAAGTGGCAAAAATATACTTCTGAGTTGGAATTTCTATGTAGGAAAAACAAAAGCAACGTTTAAGATTTATTTGTGGAGGGAAATGTAATTCAATGTATTGAAGGGTAAAATATCCATCTAATCTAAATTACTTATTGATTATTAAACTACTGATAGCATTTTCCAATTTGTTTGATTGTGTGATCTCAAAATGAAAGGGTTCCATGAGGGGCCATATAATTTGATAGAGCACAAGGACAAAAATTTTAAAATGAAAGAAAAGGTGATGTAAGTTCATCATTTGCTGCTTTTAATTTTGGAAAGAAAAAAATACTGTACAAACAACAAAAAAGATTTAAGTCATTTATAGATATGCTACCATACTTGAAATTACAGTTGGTAAGTGACTCTCTAGGTTTGGAAGTGAATTTTGAACAGGATGTCTAACTTCCAGGCCTGTACCAAATTGAAATTGATTAGGTCACACAAGACAGGACATCAGAGAGATATTCTATATATCTTATATGAGCATCGTCTAATATTATATCTGCTTGATGCGTATCCAAATGTAAACAAATGACATCACATGTTATGAAATGGACAAAGTCCGACAATTTGTCATTTGTTTACATTTGGATACGCACTGAGCAGATATGGATGTACGATAGAAAATCATGGAGAAGTGTAGTTTAAAAACAGTAAAATCAACCTTGCTAACCGAAACGCTCCTCTGTGGCTCAATCGCTAAAATCATGTTGGGCTATATGACGGTTCCATATAGCATACAGGTTTGATTCCTGTCGGAGGACGCATATTTTCTATGAAAACTTCTCAGACATTCAGGCCGGTAAATGTTGTTAATACTGTTTATTATAAACAGAGCATTTACTTAAATATTTGTATCTATAAAAAGAACGTATAAACATAAAAAAATGTCTCAAAACTTTATTTAATGTATAGGTCAAGATTTTTCTTGTTCTGCTGCCCATGTTTAGTGATACCTTGTCTTATTTAGTACTGCTGACCCTGTTTCTACCAAGTCTCCCAGGGGTTGAACTCACAAATATTATGTCACCAAATTCACAAACCAACACTTTAATCCACTAGGCTATTGCACCATGGGACAATCATGATTCTAGAATCTGGAGCCTTAAACTCAAATTGCCTACTGCTGACACTACTTGTCATGCTTGACTGCATTCACTGAGTTTTTTCTATTCTTACTGCTGCCGAATCTTTGCAGTCACTTCTCATTTATAATGACTCTATAGTGTATTTAGGAAAAGCACCACTAAAGCTGTACAGGATACACATAGATAACACCTTCATACTTTGGCCTCACCACAAAGCTGTACAAATATTTCTGAACCATGTGAACTCAGAAAAAACTTCTATACAGTCCACAATGGTTTTCTTCAATGTATTATTAATGCAAACAGAGAATTGTCTCAAGACATCCATCTATAACAAGCCAGCCTTTGCTGGACAATACATTTCCAATTCACACTACCCATACTGCATAAAGAAAGAGAATGTTTGATGCTTACTACACATGGAAAAATCTTGTGATGAACCAGACATATACTGAGAGATGATCAGCATCAAATGTACCCTTCAGAATAACAACTACCCTGCAAATATAACCAGCTTTTTCAGGCAGAAATAGAAAGGCTGAAGAGTAGAACTAGAAACCTGTCATGGTCTGTCTCCCTTATGTCAAGAGCTTATTAGAAATGATTCAGAATATCTGTAGTCCATACATCAGGACAATATTCATAAACAACTTGCCGAATCAAGCCTAACACAAAAGAATATAACCATGAACTGTGTGTATTCCATCCTTTTCAGTTGTGCCAAAGAATACAAAAGTGAAAGTAATTGCCACCTAAAAATAAGACTAGAGGAACATTGAAAAGCTGTAATAGAAGCAAAACAATAAAATCAGGCATTGCTAATCATATATGGAAATATATTGTCACAAACACCAGTGGAATGAAGTAAAAATACTACAGAGAAAAACATTATCAACCAAGCCAAACTAATCACACATTTTTTAAAGAATTAAATATCATAAAACAAATGCTTAATATTTAAAACATCTGAAGGAATCAAAGCAAAAGTGTAAATTTTAAATTCATTCTTCGTTTCACCTTTGAAAGTGAAATCTGAAGATCCAGAGAAAAATAAAATTCTCTGGTGAAATAAATTATAACTAATGAGACTTAAAGTGTTCTGTTTTTCTTTAAATTAAATTATTCGCTCTGAATTAAGCTCTCAAGATTTCATCCTCCTTGGGATTATCCATGGATTAGCCAAAATTGAATTTATATATATATATATATATATATATATATATATATAGCATTGCGTCAGCTATTAATAGTAGCATGTATATTAAAATGATCAAAACTGGCTTGCCTTTGTTTCTAATAGTGAAGATGGGAGAATATATATATATATATATATATATATATACATACACACACGAATATTAGCATTATATATTAAAATATATAGAATACAAGTTATAAAAGTAGTTATCAAAATATTTTTGATATGAATTCAATGTGAAGAAATAAAAAGAATTTATCAAACCAATGTGAACATGTTGAAATGTATCTATCTTTGTTAGTAATGTTAAAATAGAGCTGACAAATACAGCATCACTGTTATAGAAGTTCCTAACAAAATTTAGGTAAAAATAAAACAAATATTGGACGACTGCATTATTTGGATTATAAGTTAGAGAAGAATGTACCAGATACAGTAACCTGATAATAACAGATCAAGAGAACATGCATTTATGTGTCTAAGCAAAAACCAAAAAGCCATTGGATAGAGCAAGTATCTTTATTTAAAATAGTTTGGTATAATTATTGTCACATTCTGTTTAAATCATTCACCTATCTACCCACTTAATGCAGCAGCAGAGGTAACTGGTAACATTCTTTGAAGGGTCCCAAATCCACAGTCAAGGTTATAGTTAAAGTTATTACATGCAGGGCTGTAGCCTAGGGACACTCAAACTTTTATAAAGCAATGATTTTAATTTTCTAGATGTAATAACTTCTAAATAGTTTCAAAAACTGAAATGGAGATCAATATGACAAAGTCAACTTTGCAGGAAGCAAAGAAAAGTTTGTGTCATTGTGTTTCAAGTTGATAATATCTTTGATTTTAGTTCAGAAGGTTAAATCTTAGAAATTTTTATAAAGCAGTGATTTTAATTTTCTAAATGTTATAACTTCTAAATAGTTTCATAAATGGAAATGATATCAACATGATACATTTATTTTTCATTTTTTATTAAAGTGGTTATAAAAATGCTAATTTAATTTGCAATAAATAGTAAAATAGTGATATTTTTAACAAAATATTTTTATTGACAAACAAAAGCTATTCTATTTTATTTAAAGAATTTGCAGTTAAGTTAAATAACTTCAATCTGTAAATGTTGCTAAAAATATATCATGATAAAAAATATTCAAGATGGATATGTGCAAGTTAGAAGGTGGCTGTGTCTGAGGGAAGGGACCATAATTTCATTAGCTTAGGGGCTCAGAAGGGGTCATAATGAGCCCTGAATGAATACATTTACATTTTTGTGGAGTGTTTTTTAATTAAATTTTAAGCTGTTTATAATTAATATATTAAATTAAGGCAAGAAAATATATATATATATATATATATATAGCAGTATAGACATGACTGACTTTTGGAAAATTTATAAGAATATTGTTGTTGGCTGTAAAACTAGCAATACAGTGTTAGGCATATTTTGTAATGTGGGTGTGTATGTATTTGAGAAAACTAAAATAGATTATTCTAATGCAGATACCCCTGAGGTGAGAGGCTTTGGGACCAGCAAAGTTAAATTGTCTTAAAGTTGCCCCTGAGCCTCACTCAGATAAAAAGTATAGTAAAAAAGGAGTAGTGATCAAAACTTTCTTTGTTAAAAAAAAATAAAAAATTTTTTAAAAATTTTCTATTTTGATTCTATAGAATATATATTTCAATATACAACACAAAGATGTACTGGGGCATAGCATTAGTGATATTAATACAGAGTTCATTGATAGTTTCTGGTCTTTAATACTATCCTACCTGAATGACACTGCCATACAATAACATGTATCCCTGTCGTAAACTTTGGTGCATTACAATAATTTGGCCAAGAATAACTGTAAATAATAATGGTGCCAATAACTGATCAACATGCCAACCAATAGAAAATGTTCCTTTCTAAATCATCTAGTCTATGACACAGTGCCAGGATACTATTTTTTGACATTCTTGCCATCAAGAAAGGCACTTCATGGACACATGTATTTGTATATTATCAGTAATATTTTACTATAGAGGTTTTCTTCTTTGCTAGTAATGACAAAAGCAGTGTTTTTATTATGCTGATAGCAGATTCATGAACAGAGACGGTAAAAAGTTTTAGTCCCATGAAAAGAGCAGAGTACAACAAAGATAATTGGAAAGAATATATTTGAAGTGAATATATGTGAAAACTTAATAAAAGCCAAGAATCATCTAAATATGCTGGTAAACTCATATGAATTAAAAACCTATTTTCAAGATGAAATAAAATTAAAGAAAATAAGAACCAATAGGTAAGGACAAAATTTCATGAACAAAATATAAAAAGAAAGTTAATTTGAAAGAATGTATATATTTCCTTGAAAGACTGGAAAGAAAAAAATTAAATTATATATAATTTAAATATTATGCAGAAAATAATATCAACCTCCATTTTCAATCTACTTGATTTGCCACCGCCACCCAAATATTTCATTTGGAAAATTATGTAAGATATATCTGAGAGAGATACAATAGACATTTCTAAGGAACTTGCAACAAAGTCAAACATAAATCAACTTATAATCTACAAATAATAGTAAATCACACTTCATAAGGAATGAAGATACTTCTAAGTTTGGGAAAAAAATATAAGGCAAGAAAACCAATTATAGAATTTAACATGTTGAAGACAGTGATTAAAAGAATATTTTGTAGTTCAAGTTTTCCATAGAATAGAAAGATGAAATAATAAATAATAGCATACAAGGTTGTTTTGTGTCCTATATGATCAGGTTTTTATTCTCAAGATGATCCAAGATTTTCTTTATATGATTTTTCAACTGTGTTGTTTTCTATTAAGAAAGTAAATACTACTGTATAACATTTGTAGACTATGAATTGTAACATACATCCAAGTAAGGCTGAAGAATATAAGGTCTGCCCAGAAAGTATTCAGCCATTTTGGATCTCTCAACAACTGGTTGTGTGGTCTTGATATAACTTGATAATCATAGTGGAC
>CAHIKZ030001284.1:1275000-1317500 GCA_903632075.3 Acanthosepion pharaonis
TTTATTAATTCCCTATGTAACAAAGTAACAATGTAACTCTGGATATGACAAATAGATTAAAGAATTTTCAGTGAATTATTAAATATTGATATGCAAGAAACTAATTCTTGTTTTTAATTTACAAGGAAATGATGCATCAGTTTTATCTTCTACAGTTTTCAAATAGAAATTGATAATGAACTACAGACAATATAACAGAAAATTAAAAATGAAAGTTTTTAAGCTGGAAATTCATTTATAACCTATTTATACTTATTCTAAATTGTTTTAACCAGTTACAAAAATTGTTTAATAGATACATCTTCATAAATTTACAAAATTACTCTATTGGTAATTTAGTAAAGAAAATTATTTTTAGATATTAAAAAGAAAAAAAAAATGGACATGTAAAGCATCAGATTTTGTGCGCAGTTTGTAATTAAACAAATTACGTAAATCCTGACATACTGAAACATTGTATCTCTTATGGTTTGTATTGTTATTGACTTAAAGAAAGAAAGAAACTGTTTAATGCTGGCAGTTAATTCACACTATTGCTTTTAGAAAAAGTATGAATCTGTTTCTTCTTTTAGCTAATCAACTATTTGTTAAATAGCAGTGCAGACTGAACTCTTCAGTCTTGGGTGTGAAGCCAATCTAGGAAATCTAAATTCACCCCTAGTCTCACTGACAATGCATCATGTACTAACATGGTAGTTTAAGGCCCACTACTATCTGCATATCTGATGGACTTGGGAAAACTCTGGCCCTGTACTAGACTGAGAGGAAAAATAAAGCCGATATAAAATAAATTTATGCATATATAAGAAAGTCTGGTGATTGAAACTGCCAGTCACTATGCAGTGGTGATTTATATATCTATACTGTTTATATCTATGCCTGATATTTAGCACTCTTCTCTCATAAAGCAAGATTTATATAACACTTGCATGTGTACACACACACACAGGTTGACAATGTATTCACAGAATGACCACAAGGAGTCAGACAAGAACATCCAACTTTGGCTAAGAAATGCTGACCAGATGAGTCACTTGTTGCCAAATAATGGAAATTGTATGTCTACAGATTATATTGTTGGCAGAAAATGAGTTAAAGTAATCAGGAAAATATTTTTTTTATCATTTCCCCCCAGGAAAAGCAATGAAGCCCCTAAGATGCAAGAAGTTACTTAGTGTGAAAGGATGAAAAAAAGAAAAAAAAAACTATTAAGGAGTGAGAATAATTTAAAGAACAAGAATTAAGACAGTAGATAATGACTGACATTGCATTTAAATTTTTGAAGATAAAATATCAGATTTTGTGAAGATTGGTAAAAGTGTTAGTGAAATGTTAGCTCTATTAAAAATATGAACAAGCTACAAAGAAATCAAGTGCTTCTGAGTGGCACAGGTGGTTTAAGGGAGAGAGAGATGATGTACATGATGATGATGATGCAAGGAAGGAAGAGATGATGTGCATAATGATGATGATAAATAGAAGGGAGATATGATGTGTATTGTAATGATGATGCAAGGAAGAGAGATGATGTGCATGATGATGCAAGGGAGGGAAAAATGATATGCATGATGATGATGAAAGGAGCAGAGAGATGATGTACATTAATGATGATGATGAAAAGAAGGGAGATATGATGTGTATGTGCATGATGATGATGATGATGCAAGAAGTTGGCAGCCAAAAATACAAACAAATGCAATTATAGAGTACAAACATTCATGTGCTAAGATTGACAATTAAATGGACAACTGATAAAAGAACTGAATATCGGTAGGGAAACAAAATGGTAAATTCTAACAAAGTATTTGAGAATGAGAAAAAAAAATTCCTCAAAATATGGTGAATTTTGAGTGATGAGCAGAAACAAAACTGGCTTTACATTTTATCTGTCTTTTAAATAATACAGAAGATTTTGACAGAGTCATTACTGGTGACACAACATGGTGTTTTTAATATAATCTGAAACAAAATCCCAAAGCATAAAGAATTCACCTTGGTCACAAAAAAGCAGGTTTCATTTGTAGTTCAAGAAAATGTTTCTATTATTCTTTGATCATAAAATAGTTTACCACAAATTCTTAGCAGACAATGACTAATTGTAAATCAACATGTTTATTTGGAAGTGTTGAAAGAGTTTACAAGAATCTATTTGAAGGAAAAAATCTGAAATAAGACAAATGTTTTTTCCTTTATGACAATGTTCTTGTGCCTGGTCTGTTAGAAGTTTATAACTTCCTGACTAAAAAAATGGGGCATCTACCTTTTACATCACAAAACTCACCCTTCTGTGATTTTTGGCTATTTCCAAAATTGAAAAATGCACAGAAATAACAGATTCGTTGACATCCCCAATATTTCACAAGGTGACAGCAGCTAATAGTGTATATAAACTTAAGTTATCATAACTCATGTATATATTTACTTGAGGATTGATGAATAGGTCCTTATTCGAAGATTATTAACTGAATTTTGATTTGAAATTTTCACTGTATGATATTTGTGGTCTATATGGGTAATGGAGAAATATTGGGTTATGGGCATTGTTGAAAATTAAATATTTGCTGTCAAAAATAAATGCTTCCTCCCAATTTAAGCTATAATTGGGAAATAATATTTAAAGTTATATTGAAATCATATCATAGGCAATAACATTAAATTAATAAAATATTTCTGTAAAAAAATTCTTTATGGCTTATCAAAAAAAAAAAAAAAAAAAAAATGGAGGTGAGGTTAAAAACTAAATGTACATAAAATGTGAACACACTGAAAACTATATAGAAAAATTTAACATAATAAAAAAAGATTCATTTTACCTGATAATGGGGTACCAAATTAACCAGATTACCCTGGGTACTATCAAAGTTAACAATATCAAATATCCCAATACAATTTATCCGCAATCTGTAAATAGAACAAATAAAAATATTAAACTCATTAGTTTTATGCATTAAGAGTAAATATATGTGTATTCTACATTATATTTTTTAGCTTGAGCATAAATTCTGTTCAAAATGAGAATCATTTTTCAAGAATTTGAATTTTGTCAGCCATTTTTTTTTCTAACTAATCAGAAGCTAAAATAAGTTCTAACTAATCAGTAAAAAGAAACATAGCAATCCAATCAACAGTCTTCAGAATGCTTTTTAGAGCCTACCTGTTTTCATAAATAAGAATTCAGGTTTACTTTCATTAGGGCGTTAGGGCTGTGTTTTGGTATACTTGGGAGTGGCAACCCCCAAAAGTTTGGGTAACACTGTTCTAATTTAATTTTGAAGAATTTTTCCAATTAAAAATTGAAGAGAGGTGCTATCATCAGCTTTTAAGGGACAATTATTTCACAATGCTTTAAGTTGTTGCATTGGCAGTGACTTTCTTTTGAGTAAAAATTTCCAGTGTATAAGTATTGTTTGTTTTCTTTCCTCTGCTTATAATCTAGTCTGTTGGTTATTCCTCATTGTCATGTTACATTTTTCTGATTCATGCAATTACCCAGTATTGGTAGTAAATTAATCTTTAAACATTTAAAGTTTTAATGCCAAAACATTTAATCAGGTTTAATCCTAGCCATATTTTGTATGCAAAAAGAATATTTTATTTTAATGAATAATATATCTCATACTTTAAAATGCATGGAAGATACAAACAATCAGTTTTCAGATGCTTTTAGAAGCCAGGGCAAACTTTTCACAAGCATCTTTGTCTATTTAAAAGGCAGTAAAGATGAGAAATAAGTTTTTCTAGCCAAGAAAAAAGTATAAATTACAATTTGGTTGTTTATGAAGCATCATTTTAAAATAAAACTACTGTGTAGAAGGGCTACTTCACTGAAAAAGAAAAACTAAAAAACATTTACTCTTACAGTGCAGATCAACATTTCTTACATTTCATATATGAAACAAACAAAAAAAAAAGTAGTAAACAAATATATTTTACCTTGATTTACTGGAGATCAAGATTTTAGTTGGATCTAATACTCCACATGCTAACCCTGCAGCATGAATTGCCCTCAATGCAGAACTCAATTGAACTATATATGCCCAGATGAGACTTTCAGGAAGTAAACCAGCATGTTGACGTGGTCCATTGGCACCACCAGCTGAAGAAAAAGAAATGAAAAAGGAAAAAAGAAAAAATTAAAAACAAAAAAGAAATATCTTAACCACTTGAAAGGAGCTGATGTAACAAGAAATGTCTTTTCTCTCAAGCAGATCACATGATATGACATTACACATTGGAATATCAGAAATTTACATTTGTTTTCTGGAAAAGGTCCAAATGGCTAATTTTATACAAGTAAGGATTAACCTTGTAAACATTGAATTTCTACAGTTCTAATTCCTTGAATTTCTGTTTATTCTTGACTATTAAAACAAAACCAAGAACATAATATTTCTTTTGAATATTCTTTACTATGAGAATGGGACTAAAAGTTTTCTTGGTTTGACTGAGATGTTATTAAAAAGATATCTGATGTCTAATAAGATTTTGAGAAATGGGCTGGACTGAGAACTTTTCAGCAACTTGCACCAGTAATGTCATTTAACTTCTGTAACTTGGCTCTTTACAGAGTTTATATGGCTTTTTTTGCCATTAAGAATTTGAACTAGTAAAACACATTTAAATTATCAGTACTAACTCACTAGCTAATATTATAGTAGAAGTAGTCACTTAAGTGTTGCAGAGGCTAAGTGGGAGGAGCTTAGCTGACGTAGGTGTTTGAAACAGACAATCACCATTCAGGCACTAAGTATAGACAAGGCTGTAGATGAAAAGGAAAACTGTTATATATATTCAAAATTTATCTAAGTTCATTACCAAAGTTTTATATTTTATGAAAAGAAAATTCTATGAAAGAAAAATTTTATTTTGTAAAAGAAAATTTTTCTATCACATCAGGAGTCACCAGTTGATGGGTTCTTAGATATTTATATGCTCCATAACCCAAGGAGCTCCCAAACATTGGCATTCATTTTTTAAATGTAATTTCTCCATGTATTTCCCTTGCATTCTTTAATAGTTCTTAATGTTTTAGCTCTTTACCTTCTTGCCAATGTTTAAATTCTCCTTTGTTGGATTGGTTTTAAATTTCATTAGGACTGCACAACAAACTGTCTGTTTGCATTTGCCATCAAACAATGGCTTATTGGTTTTGGTGGAAGAGGAGGATTTTGGTATACTTTAGCATTAAATAGAAGAGTTTTAATGAAATAGGGAACATGATTATTGTTAGATTCTGGTACTAGTTTAGATTCACATAACTTTTAGAATTTTCCCCAATGAAACTTCTGGAGGTTCCAACGAAGAGTTTTACAACCAACTTTGGAATCAGGCATTTCTAGGATTATGAGGACGGGATTGCTTTTGCATGTGTCATCATGAACATTTCAGTAGTAATTTAAGTACATGACGGAGGTCACATAATATTACATTTTGTAGAATATGTAACATCACTTGATGAAGACATGTTTTGTCATTGTACAGGTACAATCATCTTTGTTCTATTACAAATTCAATCTTTCTGTCCCTTTTCATTGGTTGCTCTACCACTATGTATTTCATTGTATCTATTGAGGTTCTCCATCAAAATGAAAGACCTTGAGAGCTGTTATACAAGGTGATCAATTTCTGATTGAGTAATATGGTCATTTGAGAGAATATAAAAGGAGCATATAATAATTTTTTTTATGTAGGGTTGCTGATAAAACAATTTCCTGTAAATTTTATTTGATTATATAGTATTTTGCTTTATTATTATAGACGTGTCACCAGAAGTTGTATCATTTTGGTTGCATGAAATGTAATTTTTAAATTTATTGCATTATTTTACTTTGATAAAACTTTTTTGTAGACATAAACTGATAATGAAGAGTATCAATTTGTTAGCCTTCACTTCCATGTTAGCCATATTTTAGGTTGTATCATTTAAAGGTTTTATTTTTTTTTTATAGTCATGGCTATATTTGAGGGAAAGGATTTTCCATTGCCTCCAATTTGTATTTTCCCCATGGTATTTGTTCTTCTTTCAAAGTGTATTCCTGGTTTTATCTTCTTTGTGGCTTGTGACTCATGATGTCTGTTTCACTCACTGAATAATGTACTTAGTTGGATTTTTGTTTTTTTTATTAGTTTCTGTTTTAGTTTTTATGGAATAGGTGTTTTTGATTGAGATGTTGCAGGAGTATGTTGTTTTATTGTCTTGATGATTTCATTTATTGGAATTAATTTAGTGCAAATCCTTTGAATTTTGTTCTTGACTCCTAATTTGAAAATTCTGGTTAAACACTTGGTATTCATGTCCTGTAATATCGGCTCTCAACATTCAATTTGGCATAGCCCACCCCTTGTATACTCTGCCATAATATATGACGACAACATCACAAATAGCACAGGAAGTCAAACAAGCAATGAGATTTTGAAAGCTGATATTTAAGGGGCAGGTTTGAGTGAGTTGAATTCTAAAGGGTTTAAGAATGAGGCTTTGGCTGTATTTGGGTTTTATTTATTACCATTTTTCAGGTGTTTGTAAATGGTATGTGTTGTTTGAATGAATTAGCAGAGAAAGAAGTTTTACTTACCTGAGTGCCTGCAGAGAAACTTAGTGAATGAGGAGAATGTTTTTTATGGACATTTTTAAAGGCATTTTGGGGAGAAAAAAAAATTGTTTATATAAATCCCGCCAGGTAATGGGAGTGGATTCTTTTTCTTGGAGTACCAAGCAGAAGCAGATTGCTATAGGAATTGAATTTGGTTGGATGGTCAAAGTGGACAGAACAATCTGTGTCTCACTTGGCATTCATAGCTGAAGTTTTTGGAATACCAAGTGGAAGCAGATTGCTATTGGAAGAAGCAGAAGCAGTGGAAGTTGTAAGATGAAAAGAGACAGGAATTTTATTTGGTTGGATTGGTCAAAGCAGTCAAACAAGCTGTCTCATCTTACTGCTGGTAAATTGGAAAGAAAGTAATTAAGGCTTAAGTCTACAAGTATCAATTTCCTTCCAGCCCTCTTCTCCAGCAGGAGTTGGTAAGTAGATATTCTTCACTGATTCAATTCGTTTAAATCCCATTGCTTCAGATATATTTTAACCTTGACATTTCTATTTTCAAGACTTCACATTCCTTTGAGTCAACTGAGTGGTTTCCTTGTCATTTAAAATATTTTAACTGCCTGTCACAAGTGTTTTCTCACTAGTCTATGCTACTCTCTCCACCAGGTCTTGATTATATGTCTATTTGGTCTCCTTTCTTCATTAAAATTCTCATTAAATTGAAGACTGTATTTTCAAGATTTCATTTTTATTTCATCCAAGCTACATAGTGAGAGTTCAGGGCCTCTTGCTAATTCTTTGGATGAATTTATATACTTGTGTGGATAAAATTATTTTAATACCAAAGAAATGGATCATTTTAAAGATTTTTTGAGTATGTCTTTTTTGCTACTTCTACAAAGATTTTATTTTTTTTTAATTATGGTGATAGCTGCAATGACAGCACTTTCTTCATCAGAAAGGGTGTCTTCAGGTGAATCGAGCACAAATCTGAGGAGGAGATATTTGTTTCTTCTATCTCACACTCCAAGCTCTTGGAAGTTCTTTTTTGTTTTCAGGTGTCATAAAATCTTTTTCTTTTGTTCATCAACTGTACTCCCCACTCACTATGGAGTCCAACAGAAGAAAATAAAGAAGGAAACCTTTAGCATAATAGAGCTACACAATCTTTGATGTACTATTTATCCATGCATGGAATACTATTGCCATGTATGGTTTGCTGCCCCCACTGTTCATCTCGAGGTTCTTGACAAAATCCAAAGATGGATATGCAATATGATTGGTTCTATCTTGGGGTCTCACCAACATAATGTGGCTTCCCTCTATCTTTTCTATAAATATTTTAATTGCATCCATGAGCTATTTTCATTATTGCCTGACTGCATGAATTTAAGCATGCTACTAGGTTGGCATCTCTTTTACTGTCAGTTGAATGTAATCACCTCGTCTACTCCAACAGCTTCTTCTCTTGTACCTCCCAACAGTGGAACTCCCTTCCTCTTATTTGCTTTCCTGATAACTATAATTTTCAAAAATTTAAATGTAATGTCAATCAACATATTCTAATGCCATGATCTCTATTCTTTTTATCCTTTTTCAATCCCCTCCTTACCAAGGATTTTCCCTCACTTTCACTCTCTATAGCCCCTTGCGTACTAGTGCTTGTTGGGGGTGAAATGCTTGAAGAAAAAAAAAAGAAAAGAAAGAAAGAAATTAAAAGAGGAATCCTAGTATCTGTAGTCTATAAATGTAGTATCCAATGCACTAGTCACTTAGAGGGAGATACAGTGATGTTGAAATACTTTGGATATCTGTATGGTTGATTCAGATTTCGGAAAGCTCAAGTTTTTTTTAATTTTTTTGTTCTAGTATGACCATAAGAGCTATAGTGTGGGTGTGATCTATAACCAGCTGGTTGATCAGATTGGGACTCTTCAATTGCCCATCTAATCAAAGTATGGAGTACTGCAGTTCACTCAACCATTTATAGTACTGAGTTATATCCTTAGGTATGATGGGTAAATAGATGCCCCCCCCCCTGTGTGTGTGTGTGTGTGATCAACTCTCTGCATGGGGGAGACAAAAGCAATAGAAGTAGATAGGTTCGCCTATAGTCCAGTTCACACTCCTCCCCAATCTTTTCAACAAGATTACAGGTTTATCTCTTGTTTCCTGTTTAAGGTTGGGTTTCCAGTCCCTTCTAAAGTATTTCTCATTCTCTTTCACACCCAGTAGCGCCTTGCATCTTCGTGACATTATCACCTTGCTTGGGGTGAATTGATTTTAAAAAAAAAAGAAAAGAAAAGTGGATTTGTTTATTGTTAAAGTTAACAAAGAACAGAGAGATGAAAATAGAAGCTGAGTCTGGAGCTACTTAGTGAAGCAAAAAAAAATAAAACAAAACAAAAAAAAAAAACAAAAAAAACAAAAGAAAACTGAATGACATTGATTTACAAGATGCATACATTGTCATGAGAACCTATTCAGGTAAGAGGAAGTGAGAAGCATGGTAGAAGTAACAAGAGCAGACGGTGATATCAGGTTCTTTCTCCATACTATTTATTAGTCAGAAATTGGATGAATGAGTTCAATATTGTCAATCTGTTAAAAGTGGATTGTATATTGGAAAAGAAAATTGAAGAGTTTCTTTAAAAAGGTTTGGTAGTGTATTTGAGAACACTATAGTGATATAGAAGACCTTGAAGATGCACATAAAATTAGAAAATAAATTGGTATGTCATAAGATTTAGCTATTCCCACATGTATTAAAACATGGTGAAGTATTCAGATTGGGCAAAGTCAATTCTTTCTGTCTATAAAGAACATGGCATCATCAAAGTATGAGGAAGTGGATGTTATTCTTATCTTGTACTCCTTTCTAACTGAATTGATTTGTTTTTTACAGCTTATCAACCTTTTTGCATGTTATTTAAAGCCAGGAAATATTTTTACAGTGTAAGAATTTTTTTTGAGATAATAATGATTTACTAATACAAGTTCTACTATTTAACCCATAGTTGGGAAGAAGAGGTAAATTCATACCTTTCTCAAGGGTATTTGCATGTAAGTGAATATAACAAACCTGACTGGAATTGTAACTTGGTTCTCCAACTTCTATCTCAGAGTCATTGTCCATTACATCAACTGCACATCCAAGCTTACAGCACATGGTATTTCCAAGCTGTCACCCATGTAGGTACTGACCCGGCTCAACATTGCTTAACTTCTGCAATTGTACTTGATGAGCCTGAATCCCTTTAAACTACCTGCACATAGCATTTCCAAGCAGTCACTGATTTCAACTGATTTCCAGATTTATCTTAAAAATTAATCCTTTTATATTAATGCTCCTTGAATAAACTACAGAAATTTCTCAGTCTATCAAGAATGAATCATTGTAACTAGTCTAAGTGGACATGTAGTTAATGTTATGGACATTGGTGTGGAAAGCAAACCCAGTAAGCTAAGTTCAAGCTTCAAGTTAGTCTGTTGCATTCACTTTCACACAAATGCCTGAGGAAGGCATGAATCAGTCTCTTCTCTCCCTAGTTACGAGTCAAATAGCAGAGTAGGAGGAGCTCTCTAGCTTTGGGTGGTAACCAGTTTCAGAGAAGGAAAAGTCAATAGGAAATCACTCTCTTCCCCAGGAAGTGATTGCAGTTCTCAGAAATAAAGAAAAGGAAAAAAGAATCTGGAGAGCCATGATTGCTTACATACTGAATGGAAGATATTTAAAAAGTTTAAAATTATGAAAAATATGTCTATGACAAAATGAGGATTATTTATCAATTTGTAAAAATTAGTAGAATTTACCTTTATTTGCACTGTATGATCTTTGTGTTTCAGCATTTAAGGAACCAGAGTAACCGTTCAATGTTGATGGTGCTGTGAAATGCCGTAACATTAATGTTTCAGCAACAGGATGGAAATCATAAACAAATATCAAAGCTGAAAAGAAAATGTTGAAAATTAATTATTTGAAATTTTGTTAATTACATTTGACATTAATTTATTAGCAGAAAAAAAGCAAAAATTAAAAGAGGGAGAAAAGGTGAGTACAATTGAGGTAATTAGTAATTTGGGATTGTGTAATATTTGAATATAAAATGATTTTTCATTTATATAAAAGTTATTATTGTGTGAAACATATTGAAAGTTCAAAATACTTATTAAAGACTGAGTAAGAGTTTCACAATGCTTTATCTTCAAGAATCAAGCAAGAATATTTTTATCTGGATCCTGAAAAGTAAAGCATCATGAAAACCTGAGTTGATCTTCAATATTTTTTATCCAATAATTATTCCTCTAGATAGATATTGAATACTTTTATTGTCAATAATTGTTCACCTTGATATAAATTATATTATACAGTGAAACCTCGACTTACAAATTAATTTCAACTTAAGAAATTAAGTATGGGCTTACCGCCACTGCATTTCAAACTAGATATCTGATAAAAATGCACCATAAATTCTTTTTAATCTTATCTAAATATACTGTATTTCATAATTTTATGTTTCATATATAATACTGTAGTATTATACAATATTACAATACTTTTTATACTATTTTTATACTGTACTAAATATTTGCAGATATATTTTATACTGTATTTTTTCTTATATTTTTATGTTTTACATACACTGTACATTATTATATTTTATATACAGTACTGTATTATTATACAGTAGATATTTCTATACAGTTCCATCAAAATAAATATAGTGCGATGCTACGTGCATTGCATCATCCTGCTCAGTCCTCTTTGTTACCTCATAGAACAAACATTTGTAGTATACACATATTTGTGACTATATTAGTTTAAGCGTAAAAAAATTAATAATGTGCAAAAGATTTATGCATAGTAATGAATACAGTACATGTACATTACTGTAATTAAAAGTAGGTAAAATGTGATAATGCCGAGTTCATTTTGTTTAATCTCTATGTAATGTAAAGTGTGTTTTAGTCTAATATACAGAGTATAATCATTGAATTTTAAAGTGATATCAATACAATACAGTAGAAAAATGTAAAAAATTTATAAAGTTTAATTAGTGTAAAATAAAATGTATAAAGTGCAGGTACAGCATGCAGTAAAATAAACTTCACATCCAGTTCAGGTTGATTTGTATGGTACATTTCATCACTGCATTTTGTTCCTTTACATACAGTTATTGTACCATACAGTTTAATGTGTTACTATAAATATTACTGTACATGTACAATAAATTTAAAATTTTAGTGGGTAATTTTTTTAAATAATTTTTGTAGCCCATGATGTCACCCAAGAAGCTGGTTACTACTAAGAAGAGGGAAAAAATATCTGTGCAAATGAAGAAGATCATTCAGAAGCATGAAGAAGGGAACCTGTGTTTCTGACCTTGCCAATATATATGGACATTCAGTATCAACAATTTGCACTATCCTAAAGAACAAGATAGAAATAAAAAAAAAAAAAAGAAGCTTAATGTAGCCAAGAGAGTTAACATAATTATCAATCATAGTCCAAAAGCCCAAGAAGATGTTGAGAAGCTGTTGTTGGTGTGGATGAATGAGAGGCAGCTACAAGGTGATTCTGCGTCTGAAGATATTACATGTGCAAATGCAAGGGGACTGTATGTGGATCTTATCAGGAAAATACCAGGTACGTCTTCTGAAGATGAAAATGCATTTAAGACAAGCTGAGGATGGTTTGAAATATTTTAAAAGAGAACCAGCATCTACAGTATAGTGAGACATGGAGAGGCTGTAAGCTCTGATAAAGCTGCCTGGTTTCAGACGTGTTTTGAAGTGACTAAAAATACAAACTTGACCCCAAGAGAATTTTGGAAGGATCACTTCAATATCCTAAATTGCTTAAATCTCATTGATAAAGCCTGGGAAGGAGTCACAGTGATATATTTATTTACATTATTTGTGTATAATCTTTTAAAAAGTACTTTAATTTTGCATAAAATGATTTTGTGTCAATATTTTTGGGGCTTGGAATGAATTAATTTCTATTATTCTAAATGGGGAAAAATTGTTTTGACATACAAAATTTCCAGTTATGAATCCACTCCTGGAACAGATCAAATTTGTAGTTTGAGGTTCCACTGTATATAATTTTACATATATTAATAGGTATTATTATTGTTGTAAAAGTTAATATAGACTTGTTTTAAAAATCTATGATGCTAAAAATATTAACACAGCAATGAAAAGTTAATTAAATTTGAAGATAACTTTAAATTATTTCTATACTTTAAGAATAATAAAAAAACATTTTAAACAGAAGCACTTATTACATTTTAAATTGAAACTACAGTTTTCGTTTTGAAGTTTAATTTTCAAGCAAAATATAAGATTTGATAATCTATAAGAAAAAGCTGAATATTGAAATATCATCACTATTTAGAACAAAGAGAAAACACTAAAGACAAATTCTTGAATATGAAGTGAAAATATATATTGAAAACAGAACTTGATCTTGCCTTTGACTCAGGATATTGATATTTGTGAAGCTAAAATAATTGACAAAAAGTGAAAGCAAAATATATTATGAAACTTACAATTATCTCCAAAGGCTGTAGTTGTGAAGACTTCTTTCAGCTGGACCACATTTGGATGATAGAGTTTCTTCCACTGGTCTATTGTGGCCATACATTTTGTGTTTGCTAGTCTAAAACCTAAAAACAAAAGTTATAAATCAGTTTTTACAGTTTTTATTGCATAGATATTAGAACTGGATTCAAGTGTATGGTACACACAGTTTATCAAACTGCAATGGCTGTCATAAGATCTCAAAAAGTTAGGTTCTGTTTTTAAATTATTCTACTATCAGATTAAACTAAACTACTTAGATTGTCCATCAGGATGCCTCATAACATCTACACATTTCTACATGTTACTATTAATGTGTGCCATCATCAGGGTTTCAGTTTTGCATATATTAAGAGACACAAGTGTTCCTGCAGTTTCCATCTAACTCAGAATAATTAGGTCTCATTTATTGTTTAGTATGAAAGATCTTTTTGCATGACACCATCACAGTTCAATGCCAAATCTGGTTTGTTAGATTCTGTCATTGACCACATGCTGTGGATGTTTTCTCTGGCAGGAGTGGCTTCTAGATGCTATGCCTTGCCAAAAGACAACTGTAATTTGGCTGTTGCAGTTTTGAATTCAGAATTCTCCTTTTCCTAGACTGGTTGCCAAGCACAGCTAGAGAGCCCTGCCTAGCATACTATTTAATCCATAGCTAGGGTGAAGCAATGAATTTATACCTTCCTAAGTGTATTTTCAAGTAAGTGAATGTAATGAATTTGACTGGAATTTGAACTTAGTACTTCAATTTCTCTCTGAACTGCTATTCACTACACCACTTACATAAAAAAAATCCCAACACTTTCTGGATGTATGTGATTTAAATTGCCACAATTTCCTTTAATACCGTAATTGTATTTCAATATAACTGGTTTTTAAGAAAGGTAGTGGAGTAGTTTCTTGGTTTTACATTCAGTGTTGTTCCTCTGTTACACTGGTCACCCTACCAAGATTAGAGAAACCAATTGGCTCTACTATTTTACCCATAACTAGGGATAAGAAAGAGAGAAAAGAAGAAAGAGTGCCTTTTTCAAGGGCATCAGCATGAAATGAATGCGAGAAGCTTGACTGGAATTTAATCTGATGATTCTATTTTTTCCATGTCAGAATGCTAGCTGCACATTCACCATCAAGGTTGATTATCATTTTGAAAGGTTTGCCTTTCAAAATGACAATCAGCTTATTCCATATTCAAAATTAATTACACTGGATAACAAATGTTGTTTAAGCAAATTGTGTTGCTGTGCATTCATGAATTCAATCTATGAGCTATCTAGTGCAAATAATCGAGCAGAAGTGACAAGGGAACATCTTAAGGACAAATTAACTGACAAATGAAATATCCAGTAAGCATAGAGAGTAGGATGAGAACAATCTACCTATAAGGATTTAATAAAGTGTTTCATTAGAAATACCACAAATTTACTTGTAATGTAATGAGCCCCTGTTAGATTGTTTGGGACACACACGGGAACCCTAAACAATTTTAGCTAGGTATAGTTTTATGACAAATGACAAAGTCTAGATATGAGGACTTTAAAGCCATCATCTGTTATCCCCAAGTAAGAAAAAGGAAATGAAGCAAATAAATAAATGAAAACTTTTCATGGTCAACTGCCACTCAACTGCAAGTTAGGGAATTTTGGTCGTGGGTCTGTATAGAGTTATGATTAGAGTGTCAGAAGGAAGACAGGCTAGGGGGTTAAAGGTTGCCCACAAAAATGCAGAGATGTGATGATACTAAATGTTTAATTAAAATTGTTATAATTATTTTGCCTAAAAAAAAAAAAAAAAATTCCTTACCAACAGTGACTGGCTGAAAATCTTTAACCTTCATGTCCCCCCCACCAAAAAAAAAAAAAAAAAGTGTACAGTTTTTCCCTTGACACTGCTATTATTTTAACTATTTTCAATCCTCAGCAATGTTTGTTCTAAAAAGCAATGATTAGAATTGTAATAAAACCTAAACATATGAAAGTGAATTTATACATTTTCTTTGTTCTTGAGAATTGACAACAAAAATAATAAACATTATTTGTTTATTTACACTATTATTTATTGGAATGGTTGGTAAAAATTCAGCTAATAATTACCACTCAATTCAAACTTTATAAAATGGTAAATAAAGATTTCCTTATAGTTGGTTCACTTATTTTAATAATTTAGTAAATGTTTATAAATTTATGAATAAAAAACTGTTTGCATATTTATTTCTTTTTTTAATTTTAATACAACTGTATTAGTTTTTAGAATGTTGTAAATATAAAATTATTTTTGTAGATAAACAATCTAATAAATAAATAGTGTTTAATATTTTTGTTGTAAAGTCTCAAGGACAAAAAATAAGGTATAAATTCACTTTCATTATGAGTTTAGGTTTTATTAAAATTCTAATCATTGTTTTTAAAATAATAAACATTGCCAAGGAGTGAAGGTAGTTAAAATAATAGTGGTGACAAGGGAAAAAAAAAACATCCTTATCACACACTGTTTTTTTTTTTTTTGTTTTGTTTTGAGGGCATAAAAGTTAAAGATTGTCAATAGGCTTTGAATAAGTGAAGCATATGCACACAATTTATTCTTAACAGAAACAAAACTAAAAATAAAAATATTTACCATGTATTCGTCGAAGGCAGTAGGTGAGACCATCTTTGGTATTTACTGCTTTATAGCAGGTTGTGGGGTAACTAAATGTACTGGATTTCTGAAGAGGATTAGTCATTGACTGTTCCAATGGATATAACTGATTATAGCTATCAACTTCAGTTGGAATATCTGCAAGACATACACAAAATAAATACATACACACACACACACATATATATATCACTTTAAACATTGATAGTGGATACCCATATTTGAGTAGATGTTCCGTTTATTTTGAACAGTATTTTATAATTGTCTACTAGTCAGAATATTTGAGAAATCTTATTAAAGAAAAATGCATCCTTCTGCAGTATTTGAGTCTGCGTCATCCTTTTCAGGAGAAACTGCCATTAGATCTGATGTGCTTTAACCGATGTGATTAGACAAGATTGTATATGCCTTCTCCTATAAAGGAAAATGAAGGTTCCAATCCTGCTAGACGGTTCATTTTTTTTTAAATAAAATTTATCAAATATTCAAAGCTGGTAGAGGATATAAAATACTGTTTAAAAAGTGTCTATTCAAATATGGTTATCCACCAAAAATAATGTTTTAAAAGTTTCTTAAATATGGATTTGGGAAAAAGAAAATAAGTGTTCAGAAAACAATTTTTTTTTTTTTTTTTTTTTTTTACATTGTTTTATAAAAGCTTAAGATTTCATAAAATAAACATATGTATTTCTAAATCAACAGGTGAAATGATAAAGAAAACTTTACCTGGATGTTGGGCAGGATCAATCTGCAGCAATGAACATGCGTGCCGGTTCAACAGTTCCTTAAAAATGTAAAATATAACAAATAAGAATAAATAAAATAAGATAAAATAGTATCTTTTTTAAATTTAGTTTCAATCACTAAATCAATTAAAAGATCACTAAAAAGTAACTTTTCACTTACATCATTTATAAAAAAAAACCTTACTTTATTTTACTGGTATTTTTTTTTTCACTATGAAAAAAATGAATGACTGAATGAGTTACAAATTAACTCAAAGCTTTAGTAATTATACTAATCCGCCCTAAAAGTTTAGTCACATTTTATAAGTGCCAAATTAATTGTGATGAAAGTTTTAATATGTAATTTTTATGTATAAAATAAATTAAGTAATGAAGTTTGAGAATTAAGTTTAAAGACAGAAAAAAAAAGAAGTTATCAAATAGTTTGGTCATATCAATAAGTATTTTAAAATCCATGAACTTAAAACAATTTAAAATTAATTAGGTTTATTTCAGAAGATGAGAAATGATTATAGCAAACTCAGCACAAATCATTGATTATGAATAGAAGATAATTCAAATGAGACAAAAACAGTAATAAAACTTGAATTTTAAGAAGAAAAATGAATATTTTTTTATAAAGTTGGAGCAATTTCCTAACATTGGTTTATAATCATTTAGTCTTAACTGTTTTCAGCAATTTTATTCTGTCACCCCCCCTACCGCTACTACTACTAGATGACCTATAAGACCTTCCTCAACCCCCCATTTACATTTAATATTACAGCATTATGGAATCATAGAGACAAGTACTATCAGTCTATTGCATTTGGATAAACTTTTACCAACAAAATAACATCATATACAAGAATTGGAACCATTTTTTGATAAATTAAAAGAGACACTAGCCGAATTACTTGTGCCTTGCTGTGTGTCACACATTTTTTTGTAAGAAAATGATTGATTTTAAATCATCATTATAATTTGTGGAGAAAAATGATGCATTTCAATATTACTCAATGATCCTGCCAAAGTGACCTCCATCTTCTGGCTTTCTCCTTCTATATTTTGAATAGAAGTTATTCCCTTGTTTAAATTTGATTTAAATCAAAAGGGAAAAAAATTTTCAGTGGAGGTTTTGTGCAAAAACAGCTTGATCAGACCCCTTTGATATGTATTTGATGCAACACTTGATTGACTGAAGTGATGAGTAGATTTCAACAGTTGAATTGTTGCAACAAATATATATTGTAAGGTACTACTCACTGTTTGGGGATTTCTTGCTCAACTTGACATCCATATTGTCTCATTTTGATCTTGCTGATGTGACCTCCATCTTCTAGCTTTCTCCTTCTATATTTTGGATAGGAGCCATTCTTTTGTTCAAATTTAAATTTAATTTAAATCAAAGAGAAAAAAAATATTTCAGTGGGGCCTCCATCGGACCCCCTTTGGTCAAAATGAAAATATACTTATCCAAGTACCCTGGGTAATGTAGTTTCAGAATATATATAGTTATGAGGGTCTACCTCCAAAACCCTAGGAGGAGTTTGATAAGAAACAGACAGAGGCTACCACTTTTATATATATAAACAAATTTACTAGTTTAAAAATATGGTTCCATCACAATGCAGGAATTACCATGTTTCAAAAACAGTAACTAAAAACTTCAAATTTAATTATAGAATTAAATTAAAATCCCTAGTACTGTTTCATTTTAAGCGAATTTTAGAATATTTATGCTCTGCAGAATTTTATTGAGCACTGTTTTTTAAAAATAAAAACAATTAATAAGAACACTGGATTATAAATCTTACTGTTCTTTCTCTTTATTTTAATGTGTGTATATATATATATATATATATATATATTAAAATAAGGTTAACTTTCTTCAAAACACCCATACACAAAACAATTTTTTATGAAATATAAACTTTTTGAATGAGTGTCTTGTTAAATATACAATAACTAAAAGAGAAAAAAAACTCCAAATTGTTTTTTTTCTTTTAACCCTAAAATCTTACCATTTTAATTTCATCTGGCATGAAAAACTGAGGCATGTTTGTTTTCACTTTCATGTGAGCGATATGTGATGGCATTCCTGGATAATATGAGTAGCTCGGAAGCACCTGCTGAAAGAAAAAAATGAAAATGAAAAGAATTAAACAATTAATCATTGCCATTTAAAATAGGTCAAGTTTTAATTTGTGACTATCTTGTTGGTGCAAATTAAATATCAATTAAATACTGCTAATTTGTTATATAAAATGGTAAGCCCAAACCAGATAGAGAGGTGTTTTTTTTTTTTAATTTACAGTTAGCTCCCATATTGTATTCCTTTCTATGAAAGGGCAAATGAGAAGGCACTCATAGCCTAGCATATGTAGATTCTTTCAGATGCCTGATTCCACCATATTCTGTCTAGTAATTTTACTTCATACCATAAGTGTTTTTCTTTCTATACATGATCAGCCATGCCCAATTTCATTGTCTTATTCCTATTATGCCTTTTTGGTGTTTCACCAGTTTTGCTTTTATAAGACAACTGGTTTCACTTTTGTATTCTTTGCCACAACTGCAAGGGATGGAATATATACAGTTCTAATAAGAAATACAGAGCGTGTCAGAAATGCCTCCCACATAATGGTAAGACATTAGCTTGATAAAGACACCATTGCAATTAATATCTACCATTATGTGGGAGGTATTTCTGTTGCGCCATGTATAATTGCATTGTTTATTAAAGCAAAATCAGTTCATATGCTTAAAGATACTGTTTTTCACATTTAGAAATAAGTAATACAAATATCTAAATTGAAATCTTTCAACCTTCAATTTACACTTGGGTTTCATCCAACAGGCTAAAAAGAAGCAATTATGTTGTGTGTGTGTGTGTGCAGGCTCCATTTATCAAAAGCCTGTCACTGATGGTGTGAGTAAGATTCTTTTTTTAAATCATTTGTTTTTCATAATAATTAATTGATTTAAAACACGTTTTTTTTCGCTACACAGTTCTAACCATGTTTCAAAAAAAAAAAAAACCATATTTTAAATCAATTAATTTATAATATTAATGCTCTGTAAATTTACATTGAGTACTATTTTGGAAAAATAAAAATACCTATAAGAACACCGGATTATATATCTGTTCTTTCTTTATATATATATATATATATATATATATATATATATACTTGCTAATACCTGCTGTAGATGCCTGCTCAGGCATATTTATGTTTGTTCAACACTCAGAGTCCACATGTGGGATATACTGCAACTATGCTGAGCAGACCACAATTAGTTTCTGGAAGAGAACACATAATTTGGTGTGATCAACAGTTTGAACAAAGTCAATATACACAAACTAAAAACATTTGCTTCATTTTGTGCTAGTGAGCCATTAAAAAATTCCAAATAATATTATCTACCCAATTTCAAATAATATTTATTCAATCAATTGTAATATGGTTTTAGCCATTTCACAATTTTCTTTTTAATGAGATTATCTACCCCATGTTATCCTGTTAACTTCTGACAAATCGATCATAGCATGATTAATGTTTAATTTTATAGTTTTGCACAAACATTTTAACCATTCAACCACAGGCATACCCCACTGAAAAGTGGACGAACAGGTCTACCTAGAAAACCCTGGAGTCGAGATGCTGAAAGTAACATCAATCAGCTAAGTAATAAACTTTTACTTATATCAATTCCTTATATATACGAGATATGCAGTGATATAATATTTACAGAAGTGAAGTAAATGCCTGAAGGGAAAACTTACAACTCCTTGATATTGTGGAGCAAAATCTTCGGGAGAATAAAAATATGTCGTGCCTCCAACATTTTCCTGAAACACAGAAATAAAATTTTATCAACTTAATTAAATGTATCAATTGTAAAAATTTTTCCACAAATACACAATTCAAAAAAAGAAAAAAATCATTTGAAGAAATAAAATGATGTTTGTCTTCACATTCCGTCTAAGAATCTTTGCTCAAACAAAAACAAATATAAGAACAATGTCTAAAATCTTGTCGCTTTATGTCTAAGAAACATTTCGTAGTCTTTAATTTTTCTCATTTACCCATAAGCTAATTAGCAAAAACCTCTTTTACCAGGATTAACATAAGTAAATAAGTTGTGTACTGGATATTTTATCAGATATACACATAATTTAAGAAAATTCAAACTGATGTTTTGAGCTTAAAATTGTTATATTAACAGTTTATTTTTTTAAGGCTTGCTGGAAATGCCATGTAAAATTTAATAAATTAATATTTAATAAAAAAAAAAAAAGAAAAAGTTACTGATAAAGAATAGATAAGATTGATATAAAATTTATTTTTAAATACCTGAATAGTGTTTGAGGCAGATTTTACTGTCACTGGATTTTGTCTCATGGAGGGTACTGGCGAATCATTTCGCCTGATTAGCATTGGTGAACTGCTGGGAGATATGCCAGGGCTTTGGGAGGGGCTGTTTCCAGGCAACACGGACACTGAATTGGAGAGGACTGCAGGTAGTAATAAAAGATGACTTTGTGGAACAATAATCTATGATATTTAAAAAGTTGAATTTAGATATCAAAATAAAATAAAAACAGACCTGGTGGAGAAAAACAATGTGATAGAATATAATAGACAAAGAGTTTATAAACATTTAAAGATAGAAACATGAAATTCAAGTAAATTTTTAGCCATGGGGTTGATGTTATCAAGCTAATCTAACAAACCAAATTTTTTTTAATCCAGTGTGTATTGGTTCTTTCTATGTAGAAGCATTAGTTTCCATTTTCCTTAGCTTTTGAAAGGCTTCTTTCACTATTTCAATGTAACTTTGGTTTTCAGTGTCACATTTTCCATCTGCTATTAAAACATTTCACATATATTTAAATTTCTTTAATTGCTTTATTTTGACATCTACAATTCATAGTTCACATTTTGTGCTTTTTCTATTGCCGACAACAATACATTATCTTTTTACAATTGATGGTTTGTCCTTTTTGCTTTCCTTTACTACATTGCCTAGGAGTTTCTGCAGTTTTCTTTCTGTATTTGACAAATTGTTTGCATATATCATGTGGTTAAGATTATTCCAACCAATAATAAATCCTGGTAGGACTTCTTGTTCTCTCAGGAGAGCCTTGCTGTAAATGTTGAATAAATTCAATGAAAATCTAAGAAATTTAATCTGCTTGAGTGTGTCTGCTTTTTTGAGCGAAAACAAATGCTATGCTGGGCTCTTGCTTAAATTTTTAAATTTCAAAAATATTTTTGGTACATTTTGATTTGTGGGAAAAAAAGCTGCATTTGTTTTTCATCTGAAATCAATCAAAAGGTTTCCCCTCCAATTTCTGAGAAGTGAAATAAAAGGGGACCTTGGATTGAATTCGACGAGTCGATGAACAGCTGCTGCCTGAACCCAGGTTAGCATGTTCAAGGAAGAAAAACACAGAAGAAATCTGATGACCACAAGGCGAGAATTGAAAGGAACATCAAAGTTGCTTCCACATCAAGGAAAATTCTTTGGCTGGTGTGATTGTTCTTTTCTTTGTTACCACAAACTTTGCTTCAAACATTGTACCTATTTGAAAACTATTCAGAAGTATTTTCTCTTTTTTTCATTTTATTTTTATGTTGTTTACTTTTTCTGAGGACTTTATTCAGCAATGTAATTTTTATTGTAAAAATGGCATATTTAATTTGCATTAATTATTTTTACACATTATTGGCCATCATTTGGTACACAAAATACTTGTGTAATTTTTTCATTTTTATGTATTAATAAATTTATTGTCTCTTTCATAAATTTGGCTCATGTTGTCTATCTTTTTTGTGTGCCCTTATAAATTAAATGTTACCTCAAATGTTCAAACTATTTTTTCTAGGGTTTGTTACTAAATAAAAAATCCTTTAAAAAGACACATCCTGGTCTTATGTTCACTTTATATTTTCATTTACATAATTCATTTTCTATCAAATATTCTTGATTATTCTAATATTTTTCCAAAATACAAAGTTTTTCTAACAATTCAAATAAATCTTTGTGTTATACATTATCAAACACTTTTGTATAGTCTATGAAACGTCCTTCTGCATTTGTATTGCTTATTCTGATATCATTCTAATAATAAGTATTGCATTTCTTTTCCTAGATTTTTAATGAAACTGCAGTTCTTGTCTTATTTTACTGTAGACTTCATTCATCTGAATGATATTCTTAGTTTTGTAACTTATTAAGCTAATTATTTAATGAAGCTTAAACCTGGCTTCTTAGGCAGTGCTATAAAATGGATCTACTAAGGTTACATATTTGTTTGTTTGGTTTGTTTAATGACATATCAACACCTTATGATGCTGAAATTTAATTTCCTTTGGAGCTTTGGTAATTTTCCTTTTTTTAAAAACTATAGCTGGAATTTTTTTTACTATAAAAATGTATTCTTTTATTTATTTTTATTTTTTTAATGTTTTGACCTCAATTTGGGGGTTCACTATTTACCTATAGCTGGGAGCCTAACAGGTGCTACCACCCCCAGGTCAGGGTGGACCTAGGGATAACATCAATTAAAAGATGGTTCCATGCTTCTCAAAACATCCTGATCAGTGGCCTTACTCCTGGATATAGTTTATCAAAATACACACGCCAATTACTGCGTATGTATGATTTATATATTAGTTGAATGACATTGTTTATTTCAAAATAACTATTACTTTTTTGTGTGTATACACACATAAAATAAAATATCGTTATTTTGAAATAAACAAGATCATTCAACTAATATATATTTTATATTTATTAGGTACTTCCAATAATTTGCTGAAAGAAAGACCACAACATGATGAAAAAAGACCCTAACTTGATAATAACAAACATTTTGATGATAAAAGTTTATTTTTAAGAGGAAAGACCAAAGTATTTTTCTAGTAATTTTTTAATCCTTTTAGCACGTTTGAAAGTTTAATTAAAAATCTTGTTTTTCTTGCATCAGTGGAAGCAGCAAAGATTAGTATAGAAGATTTTAGCATCATTTTTGCAGTTAAAACATTTTTTGCAAGAATTTGGAAATTCTTGTAAAAATCAAATAATTGTTGGATTTTAATGAAATTTTCAAGACTTATTCAGGAATTAATGAAATTATTTTAGAATTTTTTTTTTTTTTTTTTTTAATATCTGTTACCCCCACACTTAAAGAAATTTCCAGAAATTAAATGTTTTCCCTCTTCATATTTATATTAGTTAAAAGCAAGACTCCTTGGAGAATGTAAATCGATTTTGATTTTGTTTTTTTTTCAAACTAACTAATTTATTGAAAATCTGCGCTGAATTGTAAAATAAAAAAATGCAATAAAACTAAGATATTATTTAATTAGAAAAGCTTTTAATTGTTTTTATAAATAAGATTTAAGGACACTATAGTCTTAAGAAAATCTTTTCAATGAATAATGAATTTTTTTTTTTTTTTACAATTTAATGGTTTAAGTTTTTTTTTTTTTTTTAAATCATAAAATTCTGCATTAATTTTTCCCTTTTAGATGATATTATTAAGTGATAACTATATTTACTAATCATAAATTGGAAAGTTTAGTACAGTTCACTCATATTTTTAAAAGAATTTTTAATTTTTTTGTAGGAGTATAAACTTGCTGATTTCTATAAATGTGGATGTTCATACATGACATTATCATTAAAAAATCACGTTTTAAAGGTTGTCACATATACACTTTTCTCGACTGAACAACTTACATCTCTCTATGTTTTATTGTCTTTGCAAATCATCTGCTCAAAATTTTAAAGTAAGTTTTATTTTTTTTTTTATTCCTTTTATTTTACTAAATATTTCTAATTTATGTATTTATTGTTTTTAATGTGAGTCATACATCATTTTTTTAATAGTTTCAATTAAGAAGAATTAAATAACCTAGATGAAACCCAATGTTTACAACTAAAATAATAATTCATAATTTTTATTTAATTTCCATTTTCTTATATTTTTTTTATTTTTTTTTGTCATTTTGAAACTTGCTTTCAAATTTTTAAAGTATTTTAAATTTAATTATTAATTATTTTTTCAGAAAAATATTAGATTGCTGAAAATATTTTGTTCATTTTTAAAAATTACTGGGTAGTTAAAAAAAAAAAAAAAAAAAAAAAAATCAAATCCTTTTTTCACTTAGAATTCTTATTCTTCTTAACTTTTCCAAATGTTAGGCTGTCAATAAATCTATCAACACATCAGAAAAACAAGTTGCTGTGGTTAAGCAAATGCTTTTCTTAATTTTCTACTGTTTTATGCTATTTATATCAAATAACATTTCAAAATAAATATGTATTTTATTTTTGTAAGATTTTTTAAAATTGAGAACTTGTTTACAAATGTCACAAAAAGGGACGACTTTCTCAATTTTACTGGGAAACAAAAAACCAAAATGTCAGATCTGCTAGAAAAAGGATTAAAAAAGTTAAAATGACAAAAAAAAAAAAAAAAAAAAAAAAAAATACTTTTCTCTTTCCTCTTAATAACAACAAACATTTTGATAATAAAAGTTTGTTTTTATCAAGAGTTGAGGCATCTTTTTCATCATGCTATGCTCTTTTTTCAGTGAATTATTGGATGATGTACCTATTACACACACACACACACACACACACACACACACACACACAGTTTCTGTAATTTTGTCCTTCCTGAAATGATAATGTATAGTTGATAACATCTCTATTACAATCACATCTGGCATTGCTGCTTTAATCCTGTTTATCTCGGCCAGTTCTAATTTCATTTCAGATTTTAATATCTCAGGTTTTTCCATATTTCTTTTTTGCACTGCAGGTTTCCTTCTTTCATTGTGGAAAAGTTCTCCAATGTATTTGTTCTATCTTTGAAGTATAGAGTTTTCTGTTTTGATTTTATACACCCTATCATGTTATTCCCCTTGTTCATATATACATATCTACCTTATCCATAATGTTCATTAATTCTATCTATGAACACTTTTCAGTGACACATTCTACTTTTGCCTGTCTGCATTTGTTTCTAATTTTTCTATTTAATGTTCTATATTCTGTACCATTCCTTGACATTGTTTATAGCCTCTTTTACATAATGTTGTAAATTTCATGTCATTCACTCCTTTTACTTGGTCTCGTTTTCCTTGGGATGATCTTGTTTGTCAATGTCACTAAAGCTTCTCTTAATGTGTTACACTTTGAATTTCAAGTCTCATCCAATTTACTATACTAACTTTTAATGCTGTCATCCTATATCTCTTTACAATTTCAGTCATTCACGAGTCTATTTTATGGTAGTTTGGGTGATACTTTGATTTGCTTTAATTTTTTCCTAAGGTTGGATATAACCAGAAGCACTTGGATACATTTTACAGTGTAAAATTGCATTCTAGAATCTTTTGTGTGATAATTAAATTTAATCTAGATAGTTATTTTCTTTATGGTGTTTAGCTATAAATTAATACCTATTTTATGCATATTTTATAAAAGAATCTTTCACCGATACTGAAGATATTTGTTAACATCTATATTGCCTGTTCATATTAAAAGTTTTTAGTAATATTAGTTAAAAAAAAAAAAATCTTGTAAACAGCAATACCTATTTTTTTATTTCTAAGTAAAATAAATTATGAATAAGAGTAATATAGCAAACATTGGAAGATATCTGCATGTTGTTTGTGTCTGATAATACACTATTTCAGTATCTGTCACATTGCTGACAGATGAACAAATTTCAAATCTAAATTATGATATTTCTTAGAAAATATACAATAGGAATAATAAAAATGACTTCAAAGAGCTGCACACATATACTCCTTTCCTGTTATCCAAAGGTTGTTGCTAGACAGAAAGGAAATTAACCCTTACAACAGATATCCATTTTAATTTCATTCAAACTGTGTGTGCATATACACATATATCTTAATTTAATGACAAACCTAAAAAATATTACTACAAAATTTAAAAAAGAAAAAAAAATTATTAAAAAATAATTCTATTTATCATTGAATAATTTCTGAAATATTCAATAAAATCATCTTTTTATTAACTTGTTTTTCTGCAGCAAAATTAGTTATGACACCCCCCCATACTACTTGTACAATTTTTACTTTACCTGAATTCATTTTTTGTGGCTATTAATTTTTAAAAAAAATTTAACCTAAATCCACTTTACCTTGTGTAATATACTGGACATTTACTTTGTGGTCAAGAATGGACAGACATTAATTAATAAATGAAAAACAGTGAAATAATTATTGATAAGATACTAAAACTCTCACTGGTAAAAGAAAGAAAAGCTGATTATTTTTATTTTTAAAATTTTTATTTCACAGTCATACACATCTGTAAACAAAGAAAGATCAAAAATGTATGCACATTTGCATTTATATTTTAAATCAATGACAGAGCTAAAAATATTTCTACAAAATAATAAATTAAAATAAATTTATTATTGGCTTAAATAACTTCTCTGTAAACAATGTTCTTAGTTAAGATTTAGTTTTCATTATTTATGATGTGTCGTTCTGGCTAAGCAGCTAAAAATCTCTTTGAATTCCAAATATTCTCAAGTTTGTTGGATTTTGCCCTATCTGATGATAGTAACATATAAATTTCTCGGTGTAAACATAGTAATTGAAAGGTACAATCTCCATCTACTTGAACATTATCCTTGAATCTTATTGATTGACATAACAAAAGTAGGCAAAAGTAGGAAGTTGCAGTCTTTTTAGAATTAATGGTAAATCAATGTACAAATGTTAAAGAGAAATCTGAGGAATCATTAGCACTCATCCAGCATCAATGCTGATAATTTTTTTGATGGTCACTAAAATTTTGTTGGTCTTGAAGACTATGTATTAAGTACCACTTCGGTGACCATTTCAGTGGTATAAGTTTTTGGGAGAAGCATTACTTGAGCACCTATTTTGATGTGAGGTAAATTCCTTCTATTCAATGAATTTGAAAATTCTATGGGATATAGAATAACTTGATTCTTTTCTGCAACTGAGTCAACATTTCTTAGACTAATTACCTTTCCAGGAAGTCTATTCATAATTTTATGGTTTTGTAGTGATTCCTGATAGAAATAAAACAAAATATAAAAATTATATATATATAAAATAATAATAAATACATGGATTAAAATCTCAATCTCAAAATCTCAATCTCAAAATCTCAATCTCAAAATCTCAATCTCAAAATCTCAATCTCAAAATCTCAATCTCAAAATCTCAATCTCAAAATCTCAATCTCAAAATCTCAATCTCAAAATCTCAATCTCAAAATCTCAATCTCAAAATCTCAATCTCAAAATCTCAATCTCAAAATCTCAATCTCAAAATCTCAATCTCAAAATCTCTCTCAACTAAGGAAAAGGTAACCCTCAAATGAAAAGACTGAACCTAGCCAAAATTGCCAGAAGTTTGCAGGAGCAGAGCTGACTTATTTGTGACTGAAAAATACCAAAAAAAAAAAAAATCATGGAGGCTCCATACATAACTTCCGTTATAAAAAATGAAACAGAAAGGAACGGCGAAAAATGAAATAATTTGGCCAATCAAAAAAATTAACACAGAGATTTTTTATGTTAGCCGAAACCAAAGTTCCCACCAAAATCTTGGAGTCTGGTCAAAAGGATATAAGCTCACACCTCCGAGCTAGGAGGAGAAAGTGAAAGAAAGAGATAAGGGTTTTAAAGGAAAGTACAAATGCCTTATTTTAATTTGAATTCATTTATTTTTTTGCTTATATATTTTATTGGGACTCACTACAATTTAACTGATCAATCTCACCATTTCTGTTGGTAGAATAGCCCTTGAAGACATCCATTTTTCAATTTTGTAGCATATTGCTAGATCAACATAAATTATTTCAAATCTTCCTTAAAATTCAAAGACAGAAAAGGCAGCATCAAAGTGGTGTATGGCAAATCTGGCAAAATGGTGTCTGCATCAACAATTTTTTGAATCCTTCCTTCACTGTGTGAACTGGTTGCTGGAGCTAGGTATTTTAACTAATTCGAGTCAGCAAAATTATTGCTGTTCAAACAATTGTTTGGAGATGAAAAACCTTATGGATAGATCTTTTCCTGCCTGCATCAATTAGGTTGTTCAGCTTTGCTAACTACTGAAAGAATTTACCAAAAATCTCTGCTGTAATCTAATAATTTATCAATAGCTAAGCATCTCGTAGAAAGTGACCAGTTGCATCATGAGGTAATATATAACAGGTGCATGTGAATTATTATTTTTATTATATATCAATATCAGTCTATTCATATCTATTTATTGGTACTTAGAACCTGGCAGCCTAGAGATGGCCACAAAGTAAATGTCCAGTTTATTATTTATGATGAAAAAATGAATTTAGGTTAAGCATTTAAAAGAAAAAAAAAATGCAAACATGAATTCAGGCAAAAATGGCAGAACTGGAAGGAGAGGAAAAAAGGGCATGACTAATTTTGTATGGGAAAAAATATATTTAAATTTTGTAGAAATATTTTTAGATACACCATTGAATTAAAAATAAAAATAACAACTTGAATGCAATTGAAATGGATGTCTGAGTTGAAAGTGTTAATTTTCATTTCTGTCTGGCAACAACCCCTGGTCAACAGGAAAAGAGTATAAGCTGAGAAGGGGTAAGAGTTGTCCAGATTGAGTGGGAGAGAGATGTACAATTCCAATGTCTTATTTCATATTGTCAAATAGTGTGTGTGTGTGTAATTAAGTTGCACAAGCCTATGTACATCACTCATGCGCAACACAGACAGCCATATGCAAAGTTACATACAGACAGTGAGTGACATGCATAGGGAATCAGCTATTTTATTGTGTGTGCACATATACACATACAGGAACTTATATTTGTTACTAATATTTAGGAGTTAGAAATCAATTTATTTAATTCATATTCTCCTGGTTTCTGTTTAAATTAACATCTTTTTTTTTTATATATATTGTGATTTTGCTTAAAGTATGTATTTTCTATATTTCAGATGAAAATTTGGAAATTTTCCAACATTAGTTTGTAATTAGAGCTTAGAAAAAAAGGTTGTCAGCAGTTTAACAAGATGCCAGGAGGATACCAACAGTTGAACATACAAATATATTCCCCAACTGCCAAAGCCAAATATTTCATGAAAATTTTCTTCTAAATACATTTTCATGTAAAGAAAACATTTGTGATTAAAATCTAAATGTGGATTTGGGTATAACTAAAAACATTTATTAGATATTTGCAAATACTGAGATATACAGAAGAATACTTATCTCAATATTAAAAATTCAGAAGTTTATATTTTCAAAAAGTATCACCAAAACACAAAATAGTACAAATTGTTTGAAATGATTAAATGGATTTTAGTAGAAAAATAAAAACCAGTGAATATAAACCCCCACCCCAAAAAGAAAAAAAAAAAAAATTATATATATATATATATATATATATATATATATATATATATATTAAACCACTAGTGAAAGGAGGCAGAAAATAAGTTTTTAAAAAATGAAGTTGGGGAGGGTAGGATATATTTTTCAGACAAGTTTCTCCATTTTATTTTCTTGTTCTCCTCAAAGGAAAAAAAATATAAAGGAAAAATACAAAATAATGAAAAGCATTTATTTTTTTAGTCATAATTTTATCAAGTTATCACAGTCATCAAATATTTTTATATTATATTTTAGCTAAGCTATTATTAAACTTTTAATAAGATAAATAAAAAAAATGGAGGTATATACACCAATTAAGTAATGCTTTACCCCATGTGATTAGTCTTATGATTTCAGAGCTTAAAATTTGCTTGAGATTGATTTTATAAGAATTAAAACAAATTACATTTAATTGAAAAATTAAGTTATTTAGAACAGAAGTTTTGTAAGTGTCCATAAAACAATGATTTTTTTAGCATGTATAAAAAATAAAAATAAATACCAATTTTTTTTTCAAGTTAGTCAATGCCAAAAACTTTTTTTAAATAAAGCAAAAAACAAAAGAAAACTGAGAAACTTTTAAGGTCACAACAGTACCATTTGTCACTTTCTTCAATTTGTTAGATTTTTTTTTGCTTATAGATTATAGTTTTTAAAATTAAAAAAAAAGTAAAATACTTACTGTAAAATATTTTATTTTCTATTTAAAGAAAAAGTTTTTTAAAATGAGAAAACTAACATTGTTACAAAGAACTGATGTAGTAGATCAAAATATATAACACAAAATTAGAAATAAATTGATAAATAATAATTTACAAAGCCAAGAGGCAGATTTGAATGGAAATAAAGGGATAAGTCTTTGAAGAAGGAAATATTTTAAAACAATTTATAACATTGTGTTTGGTCATCAAATTAGGAGGAGTTGAGCAAAATAAAAAAAAAAAAATATAAACCAGTAAAGAAATAATTCTGTTATACACTTGATCTTCTACAGCCACATTTACTATAATTTATAGCACTGAGGTTAACTGGTCCATGTGTAAAAGAAAGAGAAAAAAAAAAGTCTATTTTTATTAATTTTTGTAGATTAGTATCTGTTAAACCTTTTTTTCTACCAATTGATATTTGTCAGAATTGAAAAATATTGGTGTGGAGTACCATGTTCATAATATAAATACAGTGTCAAATCAAACCCCAACTTTTTAATGGATTACCTGTAGTTTGTGTGTGTTTTTTGAAACTGTACTCATGTCATTGATAACTACTGATATTATCTTTTTTTTTTCTTTTCCAAATTCTGGATTTTCCTAATTTTTTTTTTTTTTTAAACAGATTAGCAAAAACTTTTTTTAAAAGTTAGGGATCAATTATGACAAATGTTGTGATTAAAGTTCTACTGAATGCTAATCTACAAAATTTAAAATATTTTTTTTTTTTTTATGAGCAGACAAGTTAAGCTCTGTGAGGTTTGTGATCATAGCTCTCCAAAACTTCCTGTCCTTTGTAAGGTTCATCTATTTGCTATCTCTCCTAATCCCTGTTTTGCCATCCAATTACACAAGGTCATCATTCACTGCATTAAATTGTCTCTTCCTTCAACATGTCCTGTGTGTGTCAAATTCTCCAAGCTCTCTTTCCTCATTATGTGTGCTAGAAATTTCAATTGTCTCTTTCGGATTCTAAGTATGTGCCCTCTCAGTAGAGCCTAATTTACATAGGAATGTATATATTGGTTAGTTATTTATACATACAAAAAAGCTAGAATAAAAATTGCTTTTTTCTGCTAAGTATTCACCAAAATGACTTAGTAAGAATAACTTTGAAAGAGAATTATTATAAGTTCTTAATATACCAATTTGATTCACTACTGAATTTGGACCCCCGCTTTTTTTTTTTTTTTTACTGAAATATGATTATGAATTAACTTTTCAAGTGGAAGATGAGGTGAAAAACTAGATTATAAATTGCTTATGTAAATAATCCTGTATTAATCATTTCTCTAAAACTGATAGAATTAGAAATAAACTTAGAAATTTAACTCCAATAAAAAACATGATTTTTTAACGTTTCACCAATGATGCAATACATTGTCACAATTGTTAGGATTGTTATTTGTATCCACAACAAAAGAGAGTTAAATTAAATATTAAGGCAAACATTATCGTGATAACAAAAAATAGCAAAGCAATAAGTATTTAATAAGCTTTAAGGTTGAAATTAAAAAGTTAAGTGATATTGGTGTATAATTCATGTGAGGAAAAAAAAAATTAATATTGTAACAAAAACAGGTATTATAATACTATATGTAATTTCATGATATTTTTTGACATTAATAATAAAGTTTTATTCTGAGCTGTTACTGGTGTATATAAAAACAGTAAAATCAAATATAATAGCATTAAGCAATCAGAAAGAAAGAAAAAAAAAACAGCAAGTTAATATGGTTAGATTTGATCAGCCAACCATAAAGCTTTCCATTTTAATTGTCATAGAATTAGGGTCTGAATAGTTGCAATGAATTTAAAATGAAATTAAGATTAGGTATCCCAAACTAAAAATTTGATACTTTTATTATTTATATATATATATATATATATATATATATATATATATATATATATATATATATATATATATGCATGTTTCATTAAAAACGACAGACAAGGTACTATGGCTAAGCTTTTTATTTAATTTTTCTTGTGTTCTGACAAGAGCTTTCTTTTCTGGACAAAGAGTGTGTAAGAACTGTCCAAATGTTTTATATTTCCGAACGCTTTTGACTATACCAACGGCTTCCCTAACTACCTTATAGAACACCAAATTAGACTATTCCTCCCCAAAGCAAGAAATAATGATAGTGAACACACAGCCAAAAATCATATACACATTTATTACAAAAACCAAATGCATATTAATTACAAACAAGATGAATCTTCTCTAAGACATATATTATAAAGAAATCTACTACTCCAATTGATCTGAATAAAAAATCAAATTTATTATCTATTATAAAAAATTTAAGACAGCCAACCTTATCCTCAAAAATAACAACACACCAACTAAGTCAAAATTACAAAGAACCAACATTATCTATGAGTTCAAATGCCCCTTAAGGAACTGTGTTCCTGATCAAACTGGACTCATAAATAATTACATTGGTTACACAATCACATGGTTATCCAGACGTCTTACGTTACACCTATCTGATCACAGCCCCATTAGAATACATTTAAACACACAGAGATTTACCCGATTCCATTAGAAACATACTATTAGAAAACACAAATATATTAACTGCATCCACCTGCAAAAAAAGACTAAAAATAATGGAAGCTTTAATAATAAAAAAGAAAAAGGCAACTCTTAATAATATTAACTACGAACAAAGCCACAATGTGCTAACCGTATTCAGAAATTAAAAACATCCCCACCGTACACTAATACATACACATAACACACACACACACACACTCAATTAAGCTGAAAAATCGAATCATCCTTGATAATGGCTAAAGGTATAGCTGAAAGTGCTTGGAAATATAAAACATTTGGACAGTTCTTACACACCCTTTGTCCAGAAAAGAAAGCTCTTGTCAGAACACAAGAAAAATTAAATAAAAAGCTTAACCGTAGTAGCTTGTCTGTTGTTTTTAATGAAACATGCATAAAGGGAGGATTGCTGCCTAAATATACAACTATATATATTTTTGAAACATGGTTAGAACTGTGTAGTGGAAAAAAACATATTTTAAATCAATTAATTTATAATATTAATGCTCTGTAAATTTACATTGAGCACTACTTTGTAAAAATAAAAATATCTATAAGAACACTGGATTATATATCTTACTGTTCTTTTCTTTTTTTTTATATATATATATATATATATATATATATATATATATATATATATATATATATATTTATATATATAAAAAAATTTGGATTACAGGCATAGAGATCTTGGCAAACTATAAAAAAATGGTACCAAATTTATCTTGGGAGCTCAACTAGCAACAAAGATATGACCATCTATATTTCTAAGATGAGGTAATGTAATTAATTACATTGTTCAGACTGTTGTCCTCATCTTTGTCATGTGATCATGATAATAAAGACCAGTTTCTTTTGTAAAAGAATAATGTAAATAAAGCTATGACAATTCAAAGTTCATAAACACAAAAACAATTGTACAAAAGGCTAATTTTAACAATGTGTAACTGAAGATGCATGTTTCAAACAAGTTAAAAATTAAATGTAATGTTATATAGATATTCATGAAGTAAAAGAAAAATAATACTAATCAATAATTCTTAGATCAAACCAGCCTAAACATTGGGAAAATTTTGTTTTTAAAAACCAGGTCATAAACAGGACAAAGACAGGCAAATTTCAGCTGATCATATAAGTTTCATTTCAAAGGTTAAGGCCTTGCAACTTTTTGTGATGATTCTTAGCACAACAAAGATGAAGCTAATTTTTTTTTTTTAGTAGTACCTCAATATAAAAAAAGAAAAAAATCCTGTCAGTTATTCCTAAATTTTACCAATTTACTTTGATACAAAACACAAATACTGGATTTTTAAATTTATTTCCATTTGTCATCAAGAATGGTGATTTGGTCAATGACTATGTTAATATTTTCAAAATGTCTTAAAAACATAAAACCATATTTAAATAGCTTAAAAGTTTTAGGCTGTTATCTTTCAAATAAACACAAAATTTGACTTCAAAGAAGACATTTAAATTATTCAAAATCAGTTTTAAAGTTTTCTTCAATAAGTTTGTAGCAATATTTTATAATTTATAAATGACCATCAATAAATAATTGCATTATACAATTTTAAAATGAATCATTAAAGAAAATATAAGAAAAAGATTTTAAGTATAATAAAACTCATTAATAAAACAAGCCTGATTTTAAAAAAAGGGGGGGGTTCAGCTAGATGTTCATTCAGTCAGCACTACAAATTTCAATGCATCAGACCTGACTGTTTTGCACAAAATGAACACAGTATACCCTCTTTTTGATTTGCATACATCTTGAGTTGCATGGTTGCAGATATATAAAACCATTATTAAAGACAAGTTTTTCAAATGTTATATTTCTCTTGTAATTCTTTGTAAAAGTTAACTTGCCCACCAAATTGATGAGAGTCCTTTTTCTTTATAAGTTTATTTTTATGTGTAGGTAGACAACTTGGAATGTATTTGAAAAAAAAAGGAAACACCACTATGAAATAGTCAACTTTGAAAATACAGAAAAATAACTTGATTAGTGATAGAATTTAAAAAGACGTGGAATAAAAACTAATCATACATGAAAAAGAATTGTATCTTTAGAAAGAGAAAAAGATTAAATGTTTACATACTAACTTTATCAAAATAAAAATTAATGAGATATCAGCAGTTGAAATGGAAGAAAATTTTACTACTTTGACATGTGTTCACACTGTAAACTAGAGCAGTTTGGGATACCTATTAAGACCAAAGAAATAAAAAAGAGTAAAAAAAAATGGATCAATGATAAGAGATTTATATTATCTTTAATGCCATTTTATTGACCATATGACACTGAATGATTGTAAGCATTTGACAATGAAAGGGTCAATACATGAGAATATTACTTATGTTTTATATACAAGTTATGAGAACTTAAACAGATTTGTTAGGAAGGACATGCAATTAATCAGGTTAATGAGTCTTGTTAAAAAAGAGTCTTACCTGGTGTGACATGTGGAGATGGTGTTGATATGCTAGACATCTGTGAATAAGTAGAAAAAGATGGTGAACTTGAGCTATGAGTGAGAGCAGTTGGTGACTTGCCCACATAATCTGAGATACTGGCACTTGATTCCTGGAAGAAAATAAGGAAAAATGTTCTAGAAGAAGATAATGAAGAAAATGTTCTAACTCATAAAGAGTTATTAAAACTGATTTGTGATTAGTTTGTTAGAAGTATTTTTTCACCTATTAATAAAAGGTTATTTAGATATTAACACATTGTAAGTGGATATTGAAGTTAAGACGAAGTGGTGGCAGTCTGTTTCATGCTTAAATGCAGTCTTAAGAAGATTACACTTGAGCATGAAACAAATTGTTACCACTGGGTGCTGAACTCAATGTCCAAATTTGTATTTACATACACTAACCCTGATATTGAGCAATCCATAAATATAGCATACCCTTAAATATATTTTTTTTATATATATATATATATATATATATATATATATATATATATATATTAGTAGCTTAAGAAAAGTTTTTAGCCAGGAGAAATAAACTACATCCAATTTCAAAATTTAATTGCATAATTCCTATTCAACATAAATAAACAATATTTGGAACTAGTATGGAGTAGGTCCTCCATTTGCTAGTTTCAGTGCTTGTATTTGATTTTTCATGGATTTGATAAAGTTATGAACAGTCGTCTGAGCCATATTTTGCCACTCCTTTAGCAATGTTTCTTTAAGGGTTGCCACTGACATGACTTTGGTTACATGCTCTCAAAGTCTTTGGTCAGGGTGCTCCCAAATGTGCTTTATTGGATTCATGTCAGCACTTTGGACTGTCCATGGTAGTGACTTGATTCCTTGTAATTCTTTCCAGGCCTTTGCTACTTTGCTAATATGACAGGGCACTCCATCTTCTTGCAAAAGGTAGACATTCTTATCAATCTGAGTGGTTTCAAATAGTGGGAATAATACTTTCTTTAATATTTGACAGTATTTTGGACCATTCAATCACTCATCAACAAGAATCAGTTCAGATTTCCTTCCATACCAGACAGCGCCCCACACCATTACTACAATCCTTCCTTACAATGCCTGCAGACATTCAGTGTTTCAAGTCTCTTTCTGATTTCTCCAAACATAAACCTATCTTGAATTCGAATATTGGCAGAATTTACTTTCATCTGACCAAATTACAGACTACCAAAATTCATAATCTTTGCTCTCGAATTCTCTTGCCAAGTCCATACGTCTGTTCCTGTTAACCTCTGAAATCAAGGGTTTCTTTCTTGCAACTTTTCTTTTATAGCCTACTTCTTTCAGAGTCTTTCTCAGCACATATGGTGACATTTCCATACGGTTGGTGACATCTTTGATGCTCTGATGACGGTTTCTGATGACTTCCCTATTCAGCGCCCTTTTCGTTCACTTAGACATGATGCTTGGTCTACCTGAACGTTGTTCCACATGACAATGGCCTTCTTCATTAAATTTCTTGACAATATTATTAACCATTTGATGAGTAACCTGGAAAAACCTAGCCACTTTCTCTATTTGACTTGCCACACTGATGCCATCCTATTATTTACCCTTGTTGAAATTCAATAATATTCCTTACTTCCACAAACTTTCATTGCAAGATATAAGTCAACTATAGTTCATAGATGAGAGTAGCTTGATACTAAGATGGTATTGTCTGAAAAAAGAAAAAAAAAGAAAAAAAAGAGACGTTATTAAACAAGCCAAAACTTATCATAGCCCACTGTGTGTGTGTATATATATATATATATATATATATATATATATATATATATACATACATACACACATATATATATATATATATTAGTTTTATAGATACAAATATTGAATAAATGCTTTGTTTATAATAAAACAGTATTAACAACATTTACATTCTGAACCTAAATCTGTAAATTTATAGGATACAGGCTTCTGTATCCTATAAAATTTCTCAGACAGTTTGATTCCTGTCAGAGGAGACATATTTTCTATAAAATTTCTCAGACATTCAGGTTGGTAAATGTTGTTAATACTGTTTATTATAAACGGAGTTAATCAAATATTTTTAGCTATAAAAATAACATATAAGCAACAAATATATATATATATAAAGCATTACTCTTCAAGTATGAATTTTCTCTGAGCCACAGGTGCATTCCATATAGAGAAAAATGTTAAAATTCCTTTCTTTCTGTCATGCAACAATGGCCTAGGGTAAGGATATCTGACTGCTATTGGATCGGTTGGGTTTTGACCACAGCTTGACACAATCGGATGTCTAGCCACACTGAGGAGCTGTGATACGGTAAAAGAGTGTGTGCGTGTGTGTGTGTATATATTTTTAAAACCCTTTATTACTTTTGCTAAGAACTATTCATCACCTCATAGATATTTATATAAATCAGTTGTATTTTTTATTTATACTGATAAATATGTATTAGAGAAAAATTAGTGTCATGGCTTAAAGTATTAAATCTTATGAAGTAGACAAAATGAGAAATAAAAATCATGATTTACAAAAATACAATTATGTTAATACTGTGTTCAGTAAAATAAAATTTCATAAATCAATACATGAATACACTGTTCATGTTTATACAGGCCAAGTATATAAAGGCTGATCAACAAGTATCAGGATTGTTGCTGTGGTAATATGGTGCTAAAGTACACAGAGTGAAGCTGCTTGGCACCAGATTGAGTTTAAACTGTCACACATGCACACTAAGTTATATCATTCTCACTCATTCCGTTGTTTATAACAGTGCTTGGAAGGAAAGTGTGTAGAGTGTGGTGAGTTCACCACACCACAGAGGTTTTACCATTCACCATGGCTAGTGCAGGAGTTTTTGGTCAAGCACAACTACTATATTGTCCAGATCTCATTCTTTACATTTTTTTACTCTTCAAAATCAAATCCCATTTGAAAGGAACAAGATTTCAAGACACCAAGGAAATCCAACAGAATGCGATGAGGCAGCTGCTCGCTGTACCCCCAAAAGGAGTTCCATGAATGCTTTCATCAATGGAAATGATACTGGATAAGGTATGTGGCTTCAGAAGGTGACTACTTTGAAGGAGATTAAATGCTGAATTGATATGTGTTGTAGTTTTCTTTCTATAACACCAGTTCAGATATTTTTTAATCAGACCTCATATAATGGCATTCTTTGCTGAATTTGGCTAATATATATCCCCAATGTGCTTTAGGCTATCTCAGCCACCAAATGCTTCAATGATCAAGCAAAACTAAATTGTGCCTTAGAAACAAGTATTTCTCAAACTCGCAAAACATTCATATTTACTTGGTTTCATATCCTAATGTAAACAAAGAAATTTTAAAGAAAGATTTTTTTATTAATCTGACAGATTTTATTACTTCAACATTTTTAGTGGATATCCATATTTGAATAGGTGCTCATTTATTTATTAAAGAGTATATTCATTTATTTGTTTTTGTCTACTGGCCTGAATATTTAAGAAATTTATGCACTCTCCAGCAGGATTTGAACCTGCGACCCCCTTTGTCAGGAGAAGCAGTTGTTAGATCTAATGCATTTTAGACCATCTCAGTAACAAAAGTGCATTGATGATCAAGCAAAGTTGAATAGCACCTTAACATTTCAGTAATAAAGTCTGTGAGGCCCATACAAAAATGGAAAACAATAGTAGAAGCACCCAAACCTCTAGGCCAGTTTCCATTGTGGATGTCTCTGGACTCTACAGTTACCTTCAAGTTCAACCCTGCACATAGATGTCAGTGTTGAACCCGACACACCACCACCATATCTGAGGGCAGGACTAAACTTAATCATTAGAAAGATTTCATTCTAACAGCCATATTATGAGAGAGAGAAAGAGTGTGTGTTCAGTGTCAGTGGGTACACTGTCTCCTGCACTGATTACTACTTAAATCAAACAAAATAAATATATTGACATTCCTAGATTTCAGTCCAAAGTGAACAAAGATACCAGCCATTCAAACATGACCAGGGCTTCAAATTCTACGGAAGAATACCATTACACTAGAATAAAATGTTAAGAAATGTCTTTTTGGTTGTTTTCTTTTACTTATTTTCAATGTGCACCAAATGCAGTTACATTCCATGAACATATGCCATGATGCCATTATGATATTTGATATTATTATTGTTGTTGTTTATGCATACAAAAAGTGTTGTTAATTTTGTTGAAATGATATCAGTCTTTATAGCAGTACTTTTTAAACATGATCAGTACATTTCACGAATACCGAAATACATAAATATATAATGTCTGGTAACTGAGAACAAATTAGAGAAATGTAAAACACATACAAGAAACTACATGCCTGTATAAGGTAGTTCTCATGTTGGGCATCATGTCTGCAATAATGGCCTTCAATGAGCCCTTGGTATTATGTGACCATTTGTTGCTAGGAAGTAACATATTAGAAATAACATGAACATTGCCAGCTAATCCTAATTCACATAATAGGATGCATGGTCCTTTTGGAACACACATCACAAGTAGCGTCTATACAGAACCACATCCATGATTCTCTTCTGCTCAGTATTTAGTCTTGGTCAAAGTTTTTCTCATTGAGATGTCTGTGTTTAATCAGCAAATGGTTTCATCAGATTACATGTTTCTTGTAGGTCCTATTAGACATTAACTGCTCTCTTCTCATTCAAATAAAGCTTGTACTTTAGGTCCTCATACAGCATACAAATAATAGTGGATTCCACGACACTGATCTGCTTGGGATGATCTTCCTCAATTTACTGGGATTGATATCTGGACTTGTTGGAGGAATTCAATCAGTCCAAAAGCAGTTGTTCAGTTTTAATGTTTCTTTCCATTGGTCATGAATGGCATATCTCTAACAGAGATATTCAGCTTGTTTGTAATCTTTAACACAAAAAAAATCCAGGTCATTTTCAAGAAACTGGCTATCTCCAAATCAATATGGCCAGCAGATAATTCCATGAATATAGCTTATCTTTTCATTTTCTGTTTTAGATTAAGAGCTATGTTAATGATATCAATATGACTGAAAGAGATATGATAGTTACATAAATAAAGATATTAAAAGAACATTCAGAACAAAAAAGAGGGAGTAACAAAAAAAAAAATATATTACTGCAAATTGGTAATACTGAAATATAACAATTAAAAACAGGTAAACTGGTTTATCAGTCCTCTCTTATCAGAACAAAGTCAAGGATAAAAACAAAATATACACAGCAACTTAAAAGCATACAACTCCAGACTAAGGTTATATGCAAACAAAAATATAACATTAATATCTAATAAGGCTAATTACCTTTAAACTTACCAACCACTCCTTTTATTTACAGAGATGGTTGGTAGGACTTAATGCATATAGATTCAAAAAAATTTTAAGTGATAATTGGAGTTAGCCTTACTCAGTACTGAGAACATGTCCGGGTTATAAGACCGAGAACACCGCTGGTCTTTAATCAAATGTTCAGCTATCACTGAACCTGATACATTAACACACCTATCTAAATTGTCTACCTTTCCCTTGTGAAAATTAGCAGGAATGTGCTGGCTAATCCATGTCTTCAACTCTTGAAAGTTGGAAAATTTCATGCATGCTATGTAACATAAGTTATTTCCCATTTATGGCCTGAAAGAAAAAAAAGAAAAACAAAAAGACTATTAGTAGTTACAAAACTTGATGGTACCTGAGGATGACGGTATTAAAAGTTTTTAATTTTTCAAATTCTGTATTCTTTTTAAAATTCTGTTCTGTGTGAAAGATATGCTTAATGTAAATTGTTTTTCATATAAGGATAACACTTGTTACCACAACATTTAATCTATTGTGCTTTCTAGCCTTCATCAGGTGTTTGTCAGTCTGGGTAACCTTCAGAGTATTCAGCCTAGCAAATTAATGTTGGTTTGTGAATTTGGTAATATTGTAATTACAAGTTCCATCCCTGGAAAAGGTAGTGTGTACTTGGATTCAGTGTAAATGAGATATGCAATAACTGAGCTCAAATAATTTGACATGAAAATGTTCATAATTTTTCTCTTCAGATTAACTTTTAGCAGCTCTATGCTCTATGCATTCATTTTCCATCTGTGACTAAAATCATTGTCTATCATTTTTTTTTTTTAATTCTCCCATGTATTTTCAATTTAGTTTAAGTAGAAAACATAATGCAAATGCTGTTTGTTTATGGATCATTTAAATTTTTTTTATTTTATTAACCAAAAATTGACAGAAAAAGATCATTGCTTTGTTGAGTAATGGGCACATGGCCGAATGGTTAGAATGTTTGCTTTCTTACCAGGATCAATTTTTCAGGAAGGTGATCTGAAGGGCGACCCCAGCAAGTGGCATCTTTGGAAAGTGCCTGAAAACCATACCACTGGTTGACCCAAGCCTTGTGAGTGAAGTTTGGCAGATGGAACTATTTGTGAGCACAAAGTCACAAGTCACCGTGACCAAGGCTTTGAGCGTATTTGGTATTGTTCAGACTGTTATGCCAGATAATGTGCTCTCCCCTAGAAACTGTAACTATGGTCTGCTCAGCATAGTTGCAGAATAAGCTACAGGTTATTATAGTGCAGAACAAAGCGAGCCATTGCCAGGGTATTACTAATGGTGGGGACATCAAGTCCAGTGAAGAGGGATATCAAACTTGAAGCATGGCCTGTTGGTAGAAGTGCATTTGCTCATATTAAAATTAGCTCATATCACATTCATAGATGGGGTGGATAACCTCCACTGCCACACACTCTTGGCAATTTGCTGTATCATGGACTGCATGCTTTGGTTTCCAAGTC
>CAHIKZ030001284.1:1322500-1337500 GCA_903632075.3 Acanthosepion pharaonis
ATGGGGCATATATATATATATATATATATATATATATATATATATACGCGCATCTCCTAACACACCCCAAAACCCGAACCACACAAATTTTACATTTAGCAAACCATCTCTCTTTCCATCTCTCTATAACATAGTGTATCCACTCATCCTCTCTCTTTCTCTCTCACTCTGTAATAGTAGTCACTGACTAAAAGAGCAATTAGGTCAGACAGGCTGATGACCTAGCAAGATCTAAAAACAGATTTTCAAATGTACTGAATCACATGATAATGTATCAAATGTTGAGCAGGAAAAGGTATTAGTTAAAATCTGAGTCTTAAGCAAGTAACATTTTTTAAACTTATTACTATCAAACAAAAGAAGCTGGACAATGAAGACGAGTTCCAATCCAACTCAACACACTATGCTGCACATATCAAGTGCACAGGTGAATTACTAAGCATGATAATCACCTAAGACAGGCATGTGTGACCCACTCAATTGGATGCAGGCTAAGACTTATACAGTGCTGAATCTTCCTACCTTAACAAATATATTGCTGAATATGTGAAGAAGATAACAGTTAAGAAAGAATAATATAACAAAAGATAAAATGAACAAAATGAACTGAAGCAAAAAGAATGAAAGAGAAATATAAAACAAAAGAAAGAGAGAGAAAAGGGAAAAGAGAAAACCTTATTTTATTTCAGACAAATGACTAAAGTGAAGTGGGCTTTAACTGTTCATATCAGATATATAATGCATACATCTTTCCAGACAGAAATGTATAGTGAATATCTTCCCATGCACTATTTTGCATTAATATTTTCATGTATTGTCTTGTTATAATTAAATCTTATTAACTTGTATATATTGGTGTTAGTTGTTTGTTACTGTTGATCGTTTCTCTTCATCCTTATATTTGAACCTGTAAGAGAATCCATCCACTATGGAGTAGTAAACCTTGGTCATCTTTGACAACCAATAATTTTTAATCTTTTTTTTTTTAATTTTGTGTTGTGGCAATAGGTTAGTAACACTATCTATATATATATATATATATATATATATATATATATATATATATATATATATATATATATATATATTTTTCTATGAAAGCATTTTTTGAAACAGTTTAGACAATTATGTCTATTTTAATTTTCTCAAGTTCATAGATTAATTTCTTTATGCCTGTTAAAAATGATCAAGAAAAATGCAGTGATTATTAATCATGCAATTTTTATTTTCCCCAAGTACTTTCAATATCATCTGCGATTATATTCAGGGGGTTGAATTTCTAAGACAAAGAGTTGGTATGCATTATGAATATGTGAGCATGAACACTGTAGAATTTGAAAAATTTTTAACCTCTATATAAGGGAGGTAACTTATGTAATTTCTTGTTACAATTGTAGTAATGTTATAAAATATTTTTAATTGTAGTTTTTGACAATTGCAATTATTTTTAAAAAATCTTTATTATGTTTTAGAACTTGTTGCTATATTCATAATTGACTTTATTTTTGCCCATAATTTTTTTCATATAAAGGGCTTCTAGAATTTGAAGTTTTTGTTTATTATTTTTGTGGTGGAGTATAGTTATGCTGATTAATCTGTCTAAACTGTGAATGTGCACAGGAATGTTCCTCTAAATGATGTGAAATCGAGCTATAATTGTTCAGGTGAAATGTAAGTCTCCTTGACCTAGCTGTAGTAGTAAAACCAATGTATATATTAATATTTTTATCAGAGATACAATCTTCTAAAGAGCATTTAAATTGATATATGATGTTGGTCTTTTGTAAAACGCTAGTTGATGGAGAAGAGTTATTGTGATGATTAAGCTGGGTGTATTAAATTTAGTGGAGTATATAATTAGTTTTATTTTTTTTACTAGAAACAGTGAGGGATATATTAGTACTTATGAGATTTTTTTTAGAATTTTTTCATCCTGTTTGTAATTACAGTGTATTTGATTGCAGTATAGTAGTTTGATATGTTTAGGGTTATTTGATGATGCATTATATTCTTTTTGATTTATGTGAATATTTCCAATAGCTCATTAAATTTGTTTAACATTAAAAGTTAGGAAAGTCATTATTACTGAGAGTTTGATATTTTTTAATTCAGTGTAGAAAATTTTTTTTGTTGAACAATTAGCTTTTGGACGACTTATTAAATTTTGTATAATAGATATTTTGTAATAGGACGTTAACTTTTGTATTTGAGAGAGCATATGTTTATGCTAGTTGGTTTTTATATGGAGAAGTAGTGAATGTATTATCATTAGTGTCTACCAATACATCAAGAAAAGGGATTTTATTGTGATATTCATATGTGAACTTACGGATAGAGTTTTTTGGAAGTGTTTTTGTAGTTCATGTATTGCATCTATGATTTGATCGAGATGAGAATATCATCTATATATCTTAGGGTTTTTTAGTGCTATTAAATATTTTACTTTTTTTAAAGGTTAGCCATATAAAAGTTACTAAAGGTTGATCTCAGAACTGAACACATGGAAAAGCCATCACATTTTATGCATACATTATTTTGATGGTCATAGAAGGGAACCTCAGTGGTACACATCAAGAATAGTTTTCATATGTTAGGTCTAATTTTTAATGGAAGGAGAGATGGATTGTTGTAGATTTCTCTGACTGGGACATTGGTAAATAAACTTTCAACGTCAAATGAGGCTATGGTTTCATTATTAGGTTTTTGTTTTTTTAGGATTTGGAATAGTTCCTGAGTTGATTTAATGCTATATTTATTAGGTATGTATGGTGTAATTAGTTGGTTAATGATTTTGGTTATTTGGTAAGTGGGGATATAGGATATGAGAGAAGTTTGATGATTTTCAATTTCAGTTAGTTACCTTATAAATTTGGTGTGGTTGTTGGACACATATACGCACACATGTTAAAAATATATATTATACTTTATTTTTCCATATTTTTTGCTACACGAGTTTCCGGTCTTGCAACCTTTATCAGGCAAGGAGTGGTTATTTCCACATATTATTAAAAGAAATTAATTTTCTTATGTTTTTGATGTTTAAACATTGTCTTTTGTCTTCAGTAGTAGCCCAAATGTTTTTCTTTAACTGGTGGTGAAAGTATTCTTCTGCTTGAGGGGTAATAAAACAATTAAGATTGGTCAGAGAAAGGGCAAAAGAAGGTGGTATTTGTTCTTATTTTATGACACCTGTATCTTAGACCTATCTCCATTAAAGTTATTTATGAAGTTTTTTTCTTGTATTTGTAGGTAAGAATAATTGTTTGATATATTGCATAATTTTAAATTTACCTTGATTACATTTGTAGATGTATTGTGATAGAAAAATTTTCTCTTGTCTGGTAATTTGATGTTGCTTTAGTTGTTTAGTGCTTGGCTGATACCTATATATGACTTGTATTTTGTGCATAAATCACATTTTTGAAGTCGCAGTTAAAATTTTACTTATCCTGAATATCATTGTGGGGTTGTTATATATATATATATATATATATATATATATATATTAGGTGCCTCCACTTTTTCGGCATAAATTTTCAATACCTAAGGTTTAAGATGAATTTTTGAAAATGAAAAAGCATTCTTGAAGATTTCATTTTAGCTTAAATTGAAAGCTAAAAGGATTAAATTTATTATTTCCAATAAATAAAATATTCTAGTGTATTTCAGATAGAAATTATATAGATTGGAATGTCAAATATTTGCTCGATTTCTTAAAATTTTCTTGAAAGCAGCCATTTTCTTAATTTTAAGAAATTTGTAAACAAATTCATTGATTTTAAAACTCTTCAAAAAAAAAAAAAATTCTGACACGTCATTTGAGTAAAATTAGAAAATTTAAATTTAATTTGAAATAAATATTGCTTATTTATAGCATAATAAAGTAATATACATTCATTTCTTAACGATGGATCCTATCTTTATTGAAGTATCAGTAAGTTTTTGAGGTGATGACAGGTCTTATGGATGATCAGAATTGACATAAATTTATGAAATCTAAGTGAACGCAGTTTTTTTGTTCTTAACTACCTAGTAATTTTTATAAATGAACATATTTTCTGCAATTATCTAATAATTTATTGACTTTTATTTACCTTTCAAAGATGCTTTATGCAAAAATAAAATTTTTTTTAAATATGATAAAATTTTCTTAAATTAATTTCTCTGTAAAGGGACAAAACTCTTAGATTATGTGACCTTTTCATAATAATGTCACATTTTGCCTCCATAGATGAAAAGAAGGAATGAATTAAGTAAAAAAATTAAGAAATATTTTAAAAATAGAATAATGTAACTACATTTATTAACCTTTTCAATTTTGGATTTGCAAATTTTGTTTCCATTTAATTACTATATCACATCCAGGAAATAGTCAAATACAGGATTTTTACACAATTTTTAAACTATTATAATTAAAATGAAAAAAAAAATCATTAAAAAGGACAATTATTTGATTTATACAAGAATTCAATGTTTTCAATGGGAAAAAAAGTGCAAAAAATCTATGTAATTATTATGCCATGCCAATGACATAAACAAAACAAGATTTTAACCAAAATTTTAAATGTTAGAAAGGATTAAAAATTAAACAAAAAAAAAAATAAAAAAAAAATAACGTACTCTTTCATCTTAATAATAAACATTTTGATGATAAAACTTTATTTTTTTTATTAAGTTTATGGCTTTTTTCATTATGCTATGCTGTTTTCTGTGGAAAAGTGGAGGTACCATATATATATATATATATATATATATATATATATATTCTCAGTTACTTAAAATCAATGGGGGAAAAAAATAGTATCTAAAATAATGAAACTTAAAGCTCTTGTACTTTATAAACATTTCTGAAGAGAAAAAATATCAATATGTAATTAGTATGAGTAGCATTTTATTATAATTTCAATTATTTTAAAGTATAAAAATATCAAAATCTGTTTGAATTTTTGAAAATAATAAATCATATAATAAACTAATGTAAAAATGGTAAACTAATTTTTAACAAAGTAAGTATCCAACAGCATATTTAATTAATAGGATTGCATCGACTAATTGGCTAAAAAGCAGTAATTTAATTTCTCTCAAGAGATTCGAAAAAAAAAAAAAAAAAAAAAAAATGGAAATCTACCAGAATTTTCTTAAGCCAGGGATGAAGTCAATGTGATCCAATAAACAAGTGTAACTGTTTTTGAAAACTGATTAGTTGGAGTGGTTGAAGCCATTGACGGATTAATTGTTAAATACTGACATGTCCAATAATCAATAAGCTGATTAATCAGTACAACACTATTATCTAACAAAGTCAAATGTATGAATTTCACCCCAAGCAAGGCATTAAAGCCACTAAAATGAAAGGAATTACTGAGTGTTAGGGAATATATATATATATATATATATATAAATAACAAAACCAAAAAACAACACTAATGAGAGAACAATAAAGGAACAAGAATCAAGACATAAAGGAACAAGAATCAAGACAGAAAATAACAATTGACATTACATTTAAATTTTTGAAGATCAAAGTTCACTGGGTAGCAAGAAGCCAGAAGAGAGTTCCACAGGTGAGAAGTGTGAGAGAAGAAACTGTTAGCATAGAACTTACAGTTACATATAGCCATTTCAAATGGAAAATGATGAGACCTTGCTGCCAATGCACATACATGCAGCTAAGGAAAGGACCGTTTGCATTGAATTGATCATTTTGTTTATGGTATATTAACTCTTCAACTTCTTTAAAATTGTTTTAGTTAATAAAATAGTAATGCAACTGCAATCACAAAATTCAATGATACATTGATCTCTCCTCAATCTATTAAGACTTGAACATCACTAATCTTAGATTCATTAGTCCTGCAGCTTTGATTCAAATATTCAAGGTATTTTTTATACATTTTTTCTTTTGTTTTATTAGTAATAGAGTACAGTATTTTACCCCTTTTTAAGTTTAAACTTGACTGATTGGGAAATGTAATGAGTTGGTCTGTCAACTTGACACCCCCCCACCAAGCGAGTGAAAGTGGGCAGGCACGGAAACCATGATTGGTAGCTGGCTTGTTGGTGTTTTGCTTGGGCGAGTTACCAAGCTCTATGTAAAGGGCTGGAATGAGGAGGAGGGCAGTTCATCTCAGAAGTGGAGACTGTGCCTGTCGCTATGACAGTAGGAGAGAGACAAAATTTTTTTTTTTTTGTTACACATTTCAACACAGGAAAATCCACTATTATGACACTTGTCTTATAACTTTCATGGAGCTGTGTAGTTAATCTTTCTGTAAGAGGAAGTTATCTTCCTTTATTTACACAACATTGAATCTTCCATAATCTTCAAATTCCTATTCACATGTCATAAAAGGAAGTAATTAATTCACTTATGGCTAATAAATTATTATAAAAAATTACTTAATATGAAATATAAAAGTTAATCCAATTACAAATAAGCTGTGCTATTAAAACAAAATGTCCAGATATATAAATTAGGCAATATCATTATCAGTATGGTTCAGTATAATACTGAGGAAAGATAATGTATTGTTTGCTTCTGTTTTATAAGTAAATTCAATTGTAGATTCAATGTTTGTGGAGATAAAGCATCATCAGTATATTGGAAATATGTTGACTGTTTTAAGATATTTGAAAGGGATCAATCTCTAGAAATTCAAAGAAAGGACAAGCTAAAACATTGCTGAGAGGTGATCCCATTGACTATTTAAAAAGTGAAATAACATTGGTTTGTAATGAGTTAGCAAATCTTTATAATTTTATTAATCAGTAGAGAGAAATTAATTTTTTTGATTGTACTAGATTTTTATTTTATTTAAAAAAAAAAAAGATTCATTATATTATTGGAATTATAAGGAATTGACATATAAACTGACCAGGTTGCTAAAATTTTGAATATGTTAAATGTTATTTACTATAGCTTTTGCCAGTCTACAGAGAGCACTATAAATTTCAGATATGATCGTCCTTATTGGAATGCCTGCTTTTTGCATTTTGGCAAGACTATCAAATTTGGATATTTTACAGTAGTATTTGTTTAACCTTGACAATGACTTATTGTCATTATTGAATTTCTAATTGCTTTATTAAATTTTTGTATTTCTTCAACATCATTATATATATATATATATATATATATAAAAAGACAAGAGGAAAAATTATTCTTAAGTAATGCATTTAGTTCTCTGATGGACTTTATCAAGGCAATGTATTTTTTACACATATTTATATACAAAAGCAAGGATTTTATTGGTTTATCAAAGCTTTTAAATTTGAGAACAAAAAATGCACCTTGTACATAACAATTTATCAAATACACAGAAATAAATTCAACTACAATTTTGATCTAAAAAAATGCCACACTCATTAAAAAAGAAAGTAATTTACTCAGAAGGAAAATTCTCAAGAGTGCCACTATCAAATCATCAAAATCTATGGCTTGTTTTTTTTTTTTTTCCAATTTCACCTTTCCTGAAAGAATTACTACTTTCCCAAGCGAACATACATAACCACAAATATGTTGAAAAAAATCATAAGAAAACAGTTAAATCCATTACTTCATGTTTTCGAAAATATACAGCACATACATTCATCCCATAACAATCTAATCACAATTTAAACAATATTTAAAAAAAAAAAAAAAATGTCCTCCACATGTTTTGACTGATCTTTCAACCACAATGAACATTCTCAAATTTAAAAGTATAAATGCATTGATAAACCAATGACATCCTTGCTTATGTATATAAACATGGTCAATAAAATAAGCCCTACATTGCCTTTATAAAGTACCTCAGAGGATGAAATTCGTTACCTAAGAATAGTTTTTCATTCATTTACAGAGACACTATCTGAAAATAATTTACACGTGTGTGTGTGTGTGTGTGTGTGTGTGTGGAGGGAGACAAGTTCTTTCAATTTTTATTTATTTATTTTTTTCAAATTTCCCAATATGAACTTTGACAAATTTACCAATAACACAAAACACCTAATCCATAAATTTAATTTAAAAAAAAAAAAATTGATAGACAGAACTTAACCATATTATTTAACCAAACATGTTTGAGAGAATTATTGTTACCTAAATAAAGCTTAATATAATCAAAATGAGAGAAAGAACAAATGGAATAAAAATCCAGTTTGTAGTATTTACTTTTTAAAAAGTGCTCAATACAAACTAGAGCAAAATATTATTATATTTTTTATTATAAAGAAATTATAAAAACATTTTAAATCGCTACACAAAAGCTTTCATGTTTCAGTACAATCATAGTATTGAAACATGAAAGCTTTTGTGTAGCAAGTTAAATTGTTTTTATTATAATCTCTTATAATAAAAATCATATATATATATATATATATATATATATATATAATAAAAAGAAAGAACAGTAAGATATATAATCTGGTGTTCTTATTGGTATTTTTTTACTTTTATACAAAACAGTGCTCAATGTAAATTTACAGAGGACTTAAACCAATAAAACACCTACAATAAAATGGAAATTAATAAGATTTTTAGAATATATAGGTCATTAAATGACCAATGTCCTTTGTGCATACATGAGAAACTATATATTACTAAGTTTATAAAAAATAAAAATTTAATGAATCAAAGAAATGAAATAGCTATTCTTTGCTGACATTGTCAAAAATTTTCCTTAAATATTTAAAAAAAAAAAAAAAAAAAAAGAAAAAAAGAAAGAAAAAAGGGAGCTGGTAATATACATACTTATATTTGATATGTAATAATTTTTAAATAATTTAAAGTAATCCTATTACATTTACTTGATTTAAAAAGAAATATAGTCTATTAGTAATTAAAAGTAAAAATAATATTTTAAAATTGTAGTTAAATATAACGTATTCTAACCCAAACACCCCTTTTAGAAAGAAACTTTAAGTATACAAGTATGAATTTAACAGAAAAAATGCCGAAAACCTTTTTTGTTATTAATAATTAAAAAAAAAACAAAAAAAAAACACGTGTTTAATGGATGCCAAAATTCGTTGAAAAATGAACCCCTACCCTCCCTCTTTTTCGAACGTAACTCATAATTGATACAACAGTAGTTAATAAAAATGAACACGCTACTGCCCCTGTCTGAATGATTGGATTTCTCTGTATCCTAGGAAACAAGAAATTATGACTTATGTGCATTTAAAACTCAGTAAATTTAAAAATAAGTTATTCCAAAATTTGCTTGAAGATGAAATAGAAATAATGCTTTTAATTTAATTATATAATTAAATTTGAAGTTTTTAGCTTCAGCTTTTGAAACATGGTTATTACTGTGTAGCGAAGAGACCATATTTTAAATCAGTTAATTTATAATTATAATAATTTATAATATATATATATATATATATATATATATATAACTTCAAATGTTATTATAGCGGATACTTTGTATTTGAAATAGATATTCAATTTTTAATTATCAAACAGTTTGAATTATGTCTATCATTTATTGGCCTGTGCATTCGGGAAATCTTAGGAAAGAAAATGTCTTCTCTGGCAGGAACTGAACCTGCATCCCCTTTGTAGAGGGAAACCACTATTTGATCCAGTGTGCTTTACCACTTAGCCATGAAGAAGATCACATTCCTTTTTTTAAGGAAAGGATCTGCAATATTATTGGTCCTGACCTGGCATATCAGCTTCAGTTATGTTCTCGCCAGTGTAACATAACATCTGTACCTTTTCTATAAGAATTTTCATGGTAATTTTACTGATAATATACTTTGCTACCTTAACTTTACAAATTTAAACATGGTACTTTGGCAGCCAGGTTTCCTCATTTTACAGTTGAAATTGCTATATATAACCATAGCTTGTGGAACATCTCTTCTGGCTTCTTACTTTCCAGTCAACTTTGATGATCAAAAATTTAAATGTAGTGACAATCAGTAACCTTTGTCTTCTTAACCCCTGTTCTTTTATTGTTTTCACTTTAATGTTATTCTTTTTCTCATATTCATTCAAACTCAGTAACTCTTTTGCATCTTAGTGGCTTTAATGCCTTGCTAGGTGTGAAATAATTTTAAAAAAATGTTTGAATCATAATTAAAATTAAACAAATCTTAGCAGCAAGGAAATACTTACCATCAACAATGGTGAGAACTCTGTCATATGACAAACAGATCTGAACGTCGCATTAAAATACTGGTCACCATTGTTTGCCATACTGTCACTGATACCTGCAAAAAAAAAAAAAAAAAAGTTTGCAAATAAAAAAGTGAACATAATGAACATATTTTGCAATATTTTTTTAAACAAAATAAATGACTTAACCAGGACATCTACCTATAACCTCTTTGAAGCTATCAAGTTTATACTATTATTAGTTAACAGACTCATTACCATATGAGCCACAATTGTTAGTTAAAAACAGATAGCAAATAGAAGAGCTAGATTATAATAGGCTTCTTGATTTGACACTATGTAGCAGAGAGTATATTTAATCAGAGGTATTGTTTTAAACGCTTATAGATTGACTGTGATGAAGAGGTGGTTGATAATTATGTTTGAAAAGGAAAGGGAAATATACAAGGAGGAAATGGAGAAAAAAAAAATCACACACACACAACAGATGAAAAGTTATGGTGTTTAAATGTTAGAGATAAAGAAAGTAAAATATGCCAATATTGAAGTACAATCTAGCTGATTATGCTATTCCATATGTCTCATGTTTAACATTGGGGAAAATGTAACCACTACAGACTAATAAATAACTTTTATAAACAAGAGGACTTAGTATGAAATAAAACATTTAAATCATTGAAGAAAAAAAAAAAAAAAAACACTTTCACTTTTCATTTGGATTTAACATGGAAAGTTTGTACTAGTTGATTTAAGTCCAAGATTAAGCAAGATGTCAGTAATTTTGAAGTCAAAATATTTCCAATTCCAGTAGTAACTTATTACTTATTACTACAAACCTCTTCAAACCATTCACAATAAACATTCAGTATAATTGACAAATAAATAATCTAGTAAAATAGCCAAGTATAGACAGACTAATTAATTTTAATGAAGAATTCAAGTACAAGACAAAAAGAATTCTATGATTAATCCATGTTAAGATTCTGTGTATTACCAAGTCTTAAGAAATAACTCAATAAGGTTGTTGATATCTCCATAGATTAAAGAACGAGAAAGCAAAAATCTAAATGAAACCAATTAATTCCTATTCCAGATTCTATTTAACATAATTGCACAATTATAAATTTATTTTAGTGCAGACCGCATTCTTGTGTAAATGTGTTATATACAAGTTTTATTAAAATTAACATCTCATGTGTCGTGCCATGACCTTTTGGCTACAGTGTTGACCAAGCAAAGTTGAATAGTGTTTTTTTTTTAAAAACACACACACATATATATATATATATATATATATATATATATATATATATATAGTTTATGAAAAACTAGGTAATCTGTATGGGTAAACCTAAGGAGGAGATATATATATATATAAAGGGTTGAGACTTGCTCTACAGATGGCATGGGCAAACTTTTCTGATCAGTGCATGAGATATGGCTCATCATAAAGCAGATTGCACTATTAAAAAAATTCAAAGTAATTTTTCATTGAAAGCAAAGTTGTCATTTTCACTACATAGGCGTAAACATCTGCCTTCAAAATAAGGAAAAGAATTTTTTTTTTTATTTGGAGAAAAGATCTTTTCTACAATATAAAAATTGAAGATTTTGTATATCATCATCACTGATAACAACTGTGATTAACTCATGTTGGTGGGTGTGATTTGTTTCTAATTTATTCATTTGAAAATATAAAAAACTTAAAAAGAAAAAATTGCTATGCATGTTTCATTTCTAAAGCAAACTATTTTTACATGTATGGTCTTCCTTAATGAAAATTGCCAATGGTTTAAAATGCTGAGAACCTTACCTTCAATGAAAGGCTACAAAATTCAAGAAATATCATACTTAATAATTGTTATATACGTAGTTTAGTTGAACTGTACACACAATGCAATAGGCATTGATAAGAAAGGTGGGTTACTCAGGCATTTAATAGTTATTTCCCTTTGACACCCACTTCTCTCACCCACTTTGTGTGAAAGAGAATGTGAGTGAACAAGTGAGAATGAAACAAAACCCCAAATTTTAATAAACACTACTTTCCTCATTAAAGTAGGCATGCCATTCAGAAGGTCTAAAGGGGCTGCAGTCTGCTTTACAGTTTCAGTATTAAAATTGGCTAAACCAAATCAACTTCAGTGTTAAGTTTTGCCTTACAATTGATTTAAGGGAGTGAGGAATTTTTAAACTCCTATTATAATAGTGCAGCACTTGTCTTGTGATTTTGCTGCCCCGATATGCTATTGTTTGGAATTGTTAAAAAAAAGAAAAAAAAAAAAAATTACTGAAAAAACATTTCAATCCTTAGTAAACATGAATACATCATCACATTACTAATTAAATTGATTTCTTGACAAGAAAGTTGAGTATGCCTCTACAGTTTAGGTATTGAAACACTTTATTTAAAACCAGCTAGAACTAGTTAATTTCTAGCTGAGATTTATCTCCTTAACTGATTTAAGTGAGTAAAGCTAACATACATGCAGATGCACAAAATCTAAAAAATTAAATATAAAGTTGTTTGTTGATGTGTGAGCAAATATAAAACGGATATCAAATAACACCATTTTATCATTTATTTGCATATACAATTAAAAACAAAAAACAACTGTTGCCATTCAATTCTAATTTAATCTTTACAGATAAGAGTATTTTGTTGATAACTTTTATAATTAAGTTGCTTAGTTATTCAAATAAACCTATTTTCTGCCCTGCAAGCAGTAACCATTTAAACATTAAGCTTAAGAAAAGGTATAAATGTATGTGTAAGCAATTTGGTTATTTTTAATAGCAAATTTTGAAAATCTAACAAATTATGATAATATGCTGTATATAAAATAAACAACTATAAAAATGTTTAAACCCTTCAAATTGTTTCAATTATGATAATTTTACTGAGGCAACCTACATAAATCTGAAAGAAAAACAAGGGAAGGACTTAAGCAATGCTAGGAATCATTGAAAATATTGAATAAGAATGAGAATCTAGTTTAAAAGAAAAAAGAAACAACAAACTTAAGAGGAAATCTGTCTTCCATGTGGCAGGAAATTACTAAGAGATAATAGAAAATTGAAAGGAAATTTGCATTAATCTTAGACAAGAAAATTGCTTGCAATTATTTCATCTTCATCAAATTACTAGAGTTGATTTTTGAAAGGAAAAAGTAAGTAGCTAAAAAAGATTATTAAAAACTAGTTCCATATTTAAGTTCAAAAACATTAATTAAATAAAAAAGATGTTAACTTTTATTTACTTCTTTTAAAAGTGTTACCTAAAACTAGATTTTGTACACATGGAATAGAATAGGGGAAGCAAAAGTATTGATATTAAACTTTATTATTAATATATCTGATAAATATTTAATGTTATAATTTTCTGAATTAATTTTCTTTCATTTCCATTTAGATTTTTTCTATACAGAAAATTAATGAATTGGTAGGAGTGGAGAACACTATTGAGAAAATCTAGAAATTACATTTGATGAATTCATATAAAAATTGTCAGGTTGTTTTCTTAAAAGTAAATTTCTCCAGAAAAATATCTAAAAAAAAAAAAATCTTGTACTTAAAAAATAATCACTCTAAAATTAACTGTCCAATTACAAGGTTTAGCCAAAAATGATCCATACATTTAATAATGACAAAAGGAGCCTACTTAGAGCAATTGATTTTATTCCTTTTCAAAATACTTACCTTAGGACCTCATACATTTATTTTGTGGCAAGAACCCCCCCCCCCAAAAAAAAAACCATAAGGTATAATTTGTTAAGAAAATAAAGTTATAATTGACTTCTATTTTTTTAATGGCATGTCCCTTCAAAGTGTAGGGTGATCATGACTCTCCACAGATGCCTTTTCATTATTATCTATAAACTGTCATGAATTTTTAGGAAAGAGAGCAGAGTGGTTTCCTGTTACCTTTGCCACAGTTTGAAATTCAGAGTTTTCTTTCTTAGACTGGTTGGCACACAAAACTAGAGAACCCAGTTTCTTTTGCTATTTAATCCATAGCTGTGTTTGATTTATAGGTAGAAAAAAAATAGAGAACAATATTTTCATTTAAAACAAGGAGACTAGCCTAGTGATATGTGCTGAGAAAGTGACATAATTTGTCAAAAAAACCTTGCACAGGATGTGAAGAATGGGCAGTCAAGATATTCAAAATATATTGTCCATGGAATCTGGAGATTTTCTAATTCTCACATTACCAGATTATGAATCCCTTTCAACAGGTTCTTAGTCTACCACTACCAAAATTTTATGTTTCACTCATTAAATCATTCCTAAACTCCTACTTAATAATGTGAATAGTTTTCACAGATGAATGCAAATATATTTTAATATATAATTTGCTGTAAATGCAAGTAATAATATACAAACTTATTCAACAGGGTATCCCCGCTGACTGAGTAACTCTACAGAAGAGTATCTGTTCATTCAAACACACTAAGATCCTATTTGACAAGTTATATCAAAGCCACACAATTGAATACTTTCCATACAGACCTTGGATAGACAGTGTTGACCTACTTGTATCAGGTGAGTAGAGTCCCAAGGAGGCTTGTCAGTTTTCAATGAACAGAGTTAAATATAAAAATGCCTCGTTCTATTGTAAAGGACAAGAAAAACTCAAGGTTTGATTGCATTTAATGACGGGAATTAAATGTGGAAAAAAAAACCCGAACTAATTAAGCAAATTATTTAGTTTTAACAAATTAGATAGGTTGAGGGTTTTTAAAGACATCAAACCTGAATATTAACTTACAGATAACTTAGTACAACTGTGTATAGTCTTATATCTATCTGCTATATTTGCTAAAATTGGACAAAAATGTTGAAAATAAATTCATTGGTCAAAATAAAAAAAAAGAAAAAAGATCTCTAAAGGA